>JASDQU010735811.1:156156-189948 GCA_032191745.1 Picea mariana | reverse complement strand
TCTTTACATTATCATACATATGAGCACCAACTCATAATGAGGCTACAACTTCTGTTTTGCAAGATGCAATTTGCTGAGAGCACCAACTCTCTGTTTTCTCTAGCACCCACTAGAAGGAAGCACCAACTCCCTGGTTTCTCTAGCACCAACTAGAAGGAAGCACCAACTCCCTGGTTTCTCTAGCACCAACTAGAAGGAAACAACAACTCCCTGAGTGTTTCTAGCACCAACTGGATGGAAGCACCAACTTCCAATCATACAGGCACCAACCTGTGTAACAAAGAACAAGAGTTCTCCCTTGCACCAGCCTGCCACCCTAGTTTCTCTAGCTGCAACCATATGGAAGCTAAAACTCCCTCTGTTCAATCACCCACTGGAACCTATGAGGACAACAATACTCCCTAGCACATCCCTTCCACCCTGAAACATAAATCTTTGCTACTGAAACTTATTACAGTGATATAATGTTCNGTTGCTCTGTCTGCCTCACTACCTTCCTACACACATGACTTGCACTGTCTTTTCTTCTGCCATTTATACTCTCTGCACGATCCCTTCAATGCAACCTTCCTCTACTGTGTATTTCTACTACTGCGCTCTGCCTCCTTGCTTAGACTTCAATCCTTTCACAAAGCGACCACAACAACTCCAACAACAACAACAACCTCATCTCTTATCTATACCATGTACTTATAGCTTTTGTTCACCTTGTGAATTCAATGTGCGCAATGCCTCTACATACTCACACTACGCCGATATCCTCCACCTCTCGAGTGCTCTGCCTGATCATCATGGTAACTCTTCAGTTTCTCTGGCAGTTTTCCCAGGCGTTCAGCATCACTGGGTATTATGCTAATATTCCTCAGCCTCTCTGGCAGTTGAGACTATTCGTCTTCTCTGGCATAGTCGAGCTTATCTTTTCTATTTCAGTTACAGGCTCCAACCCTCATCCGGCTACCAATTTCCTCCACGAATCGTCTTCATTCCACTGGAAGATTCCTTGTAACTCTTCATCTCCTCTGGAAATCACATAGAAGTCTCTTCGCATCCTCTGGTAGAAACCATCAATGGTTTCTAGCAGTTACATTGTGAGGATCAATATTATCACTTCGATCATGCTCATATTCACCTGCACCGTTGGATTGATTCCATGGGATTTTGCATTCATTTCTGGATTTTGGCATTCGACAATTCAACATTCATGTGACCATGCATCTCAACATTCCCAGTTGCGATCCCTGAAATGGAGGTTGGTTGCTCTAGCTCTTTCCTCCATCTCTCGCTGATGTGACCAAGGGATGTGACCACAACCTTATGCATAAGGTGCTTTCACGATTTCGCATTTTGTGAGTCTAGAGATGAGGCATCTCGAATCTCCAAGTCGCGATCCCTGATACCCCGAAATGGTGTGGGATCAATGGTCCTGATCAAAACTTGATATGACAGTTCAGATCATTTCGCGATTTCGCATATCGCAATTTTGACATTCCTGTGTCGAATGTTCTTGTCACTTACAAATACTGATCCACGAAACTCTGTAAAGAAGTCGTATCAATGGTCCAAATCACATCTTGATCTGACGGTTGCAATTACGTCACGATTTTGCATATCGCAATATCGGAGTTCTTGATGTTAACATTCCTTGACATCTTTTTGGCAGCCAATTCTTTTTTTTCCACTATCTTACAAGCTGCCTACACCAATGATTTGCAAACATCAATTTTTCGTCGCAATTTTCAAATAAATGACATTTTTATTTTTGCGACATTTGCACATTTACCTTTGTTTTGTTTTCATGACTGTAAGCATGAAAACTTATTTTTTTGTATTCGCATTGAAAACATTATTAAACTGTCGTTATCCTTGTCAAAATGCCTATTGCACTTACATTGCACTTATAATTATGAAGATGGCAAAACTTTTGATCTGTATTCATTGGACATTCTTGGATTGATTGTGTGACTTCGTTTCATTGATTTTGTAATGCATTGACATTGGGATTTGTATGTTTTTTGACCTACTTGACTATTGGTTTTATGAAAATACATAGGTGTTATGGTTAAAGATTATATATATATCTTTTAATATGATACCCATGTTCGTATTTTCATAACTATTGGCATGTGGATTATATGAAGACCCATTGGCACCTTGGTTAAACTATTGATATGAGCTGATATATTGGCACATGGATAAATATTTGGTATTTTTTTTTGAATTATATGTCGATGGTTTAAAACTATGGTGTAACATTGATTACGCGCGTTGGTTTATACACTTACCATTTCATTGGTCGGCCAAGTGATATGATTGTTGAACCATATTATAATGGGTTGAACAGCTATGAAAGTCGGCGACTGTAATTTGGAAATAACTCTTATGCATGGCAGAGATAAGCTCCACCACCTTCGCACGCTAACATTTATGCCTAGCCCTTATCCTTGTTCACCTCTATTAGCCCAAATAACCCTTCGTGCACTTTTCTCCTGTGTGTGCTATGATCCAAACCCTGGGCTTACCGTGTGCTCGGCTCCATGGCACCAGTCGTGTGAATCGATCCAAACGACAACCAAGCCTTGTTAATGTTTGACAATGCCCGCAAAGACTTAGAGGAAAACGGGTGGCTCACCTTCATACAACGATTCGAGAGTTTTAATCTCTATGTTGCATAACAGTTCGCTTTAACTTCCGATGGCTGTAGAGCCAAGGTGGGTGACATACAGTCAAAAATTGATGAGAAGTTTATTAGTTCTACTACAGGGTTACCCTTGTCGGGACAGCGTTGGTTCAAAAATTCTAAGGTCGAGGAGGTGCCGTGGACGCTACTGTTCGTCTCCTGAAAGGTCACCTCTTGTGACAAAGGTATGCCCATCTCTGCACTTAAACCACGATGGAACGATACTTTGATAGTAGTCAAACAATTCGTGACCTGTGAGGGTCGATATGGACTTGTGTTTCTCTACCACCTACGTTTGCTAATGAATTTTATGGGATACTCGTTGAATATGCCCTTTTACTTTCAGCATAGCCTATATAAAATGTCGAAAAGGTTTAAAAGGGAGAAGGCCAATAGTAGCCTGCTCCACCATGGACTCATTAAACTTATCATTGTTTATCATTTGAGTTTACACGGTGATAGTCGGAGAGCTTTTGTTGCTCGAAATGGTTTTGATGATACAGACCCTATCCAGGTTGACAAGCCTGTGATTACTGAAACCAATGTTCAGCCACCCGTGCCCTTCCATATCCTATTGCCCTCTCCTAAGCCTTCAGTCGACCCTGCTATTGACTTACCAGACGTTGGAAATGAAAAGGCCAAGGCTATAAAGAAACCTATGAGAAAAAAGGCTAAGGAAAAATAGATTTGATCATTCCCAGTTTAGACATAAAGAGATTTTTTTTATTAGATTTGAATGGTGTTTGTTTGGATTTGATTTGGTCGTTTGTTTGATTGAGTCAACGAAACTGATAGTTTGCTTTCATTTGAATTCGTTTTGTATCTACTCTAAACATGAAGTTTCTCATGCTCAATTTAGAATACGATCATGTTTGGTTTCGATTTATTCGATTGAGTTAAAATTGATGGTTCTTTGTCAAATGAATTTGTTTGTATCCAATTTAAACAGAAAATTTTTTCATGCTAGATTTAGCATACGTTCATGATTTGATTTCGTTATGGTTAGTATGCGGTGATCGTCGAATGATTTCGTGAGTTTGGTTGTTACATATGTTGTGTTATAGCTGAGATACAACTCTGATTGTCTCCATTTTGGGAAGAACGACTCTGTTTTTTCGAAAATAAAGATTTCATTTAAGTCTGTGCAAATAATATTCATGCCCAAATCATGGAACATTGTTGATATACGATGAATATGTTAAATCCTCACTGTTTGATCCGCTTGATTGGATTGCTATTTATTTTCAGTCACTTTGATCATTTTCATAAGCTGGATTCACATCGTAAAAGCTGCTCTGTTTGATTTTAAATGGCAAAACGAATTGATTGACTTTGTTATCACTATCGAATCCAATTATAATTCATTTAAAAGAAATGATTTTGATCAAGGTAAATCGATCTTGTCGGTCCATTTGGCTAATAACAAACGATCGAATATCTATTACAAACTTTGTTATTAATTGATCGATCTTGTTACGATTTCATTTGTGGACAGTTACGAGTCAGTTATGGTTTAACTCGCTCACGGCCTAGATCGTATGACAATACATTTATAACGATTTGAAAAGTGATCTTGTTTGGATTCGGTCGCATCTCCTATTGTTAAGGAAGCATAACGATTGCCTGTGATTTTTTTTTATTATATCAGTTTCAAATTGGATATGAAACGATTTGATTATGATTCTGTCTACCCGACTCTTGGCAACAAACGAAATAGAGTACACCTATCTCTGTATTCGGTTAATTGATTTTGATCCTGTTTGATTTCGAATGGTATAACATTTTCAAATTGAATGATTCGTTTTCAAATAGCTATTGGATGTTAATTGAATTTGATTTAAAAAAAAATATTTTCAATCTATTTTAATGCTGATTCTGTGTCTTATTTAGACCAGCTACAGAATCGCAAGATTCTGTAGCTAGTCTATAGGATTAGATTTTTATCATTTTATTAATAAAGAATCCTTGTAACTTGTTCATTTTTGGCCCTTTTCAGGTAAACTTGAATTGCATGGGACATATTGGATAGGCTAGGGGATATTTGTGTGTTTAGTTTTATTGTAGGTTCCTAGTTTAGTTAAAATTGGGATGTCTTCCTAGATTTATGTAAACAGTTTTGATAACTTCCACAGGGAGGTTTTACCCTGTGGAAAACTTATAAATACTTATTATTTTTGTAATAAGGATCATCCTCACTTGTGGGAGAACCAGACTATGGATTTCTAATACAAACTGAGACAGAAGTCGATGTTCTGCTACAACTTTCGCTTTCATAATATCAATCTTTTGTTTCAAGTTCATGCATGTCATTAGCAATTGATTATAGACTACTTTAGCTATCATAGTCTTTTGCAAAATGATGTGATTTAATTAATATGACCCATGTCTGATTTCTTTCAACATTTAAAAACAAAGCAATTACTTTATTCAGTTAATGAATGACTTATTTCTCTTCTTCGTCAATTGAATTATTTAGTATAAGTCTTTGCATACGGATTTATCTAATTGTGGAGATTTATAAATCATATGATTGTTGTGATTTTCATGTCTTGTTTGTCCTGTAAATACGCTTGAAGAGCATTGCATCTATCGTTTACGAGCAACTCCTGGATAATTCGGTGTGGGTTTCCTCCCTCCGATCAGCTAGCGCAATCATCATACACAGGGAAAATCTGGAGCATTTCTCCAGGTCAGTTTGTGATTATTTTTGTTAATTTCTTTAAGTATACTAGTAGTATTATAGTTAGATACACTTGTAGTTTAGATTACTGATTTAGTTTAGTTATATTTTTGTTTTATTTCTGTTCATAAAATTATAAAATCAACTAAAATATCTTTCGCTGTGTTAGGGAAGAATATTAACGAGTTTTTCAGGTTTTATTTAAATCTGTTAATTGTAGATATCGTACATTTTGTGAATAAGTTATATTTCAATTAGTAGTTAGATAGTTAATTAGTTAGAGTTAGTATAGTAGTAGTTAGTAGATTGTATATATAGAATAGTTAGTTTAAATTGTTTAATAATTAGTTTATTAGTTTGTTTCATTTTTAGTTAGATTAGTTTAGTTTGTTTTATTTAGTTTTAGTTAGATTAGTTTAGTTTGTTTAATAATTAGTTTTAGTCAGATTAGTTAGTTTAGAATAGTTTTCTTTTGTTTTCTTAGGACCTTAGATCGGCTAACGGAGCCGCTAAACCCGTCAGGGTGGTTCATCCCAAACAGCTTGGGTTATTAGACAATCCCGAACTGGTTCCACTCTCTCAGTTGACAGACGGTCGATTTCGCCCATCAACAATTGGCGCTAGAAGGAGGGCCTGAATTTAATTAATGGCACGAGGTGGTCGCAAGACTCCTCCACCACCTAATCGCTCATCTAGAGTGACTAGAAGCCATTCAAATGATAATATTCCCCCTCAAACAGCAACTACTTCAACCAACGATCCATAGATCACAGTTGAGCCAGCAACCCCTAATCCTACAGGTGGTGACATACAAGAGATTTCCCGCCAATCTCTTATAAAAACACATAGTGCCTTAGCCCATTTGAGGCAACCTAACCTTCCATGGGGTCAACCTTTGGATTTCTCCGATATCAGAGAACAATTAGGTGACACTAACCTCACTATGAATCCTACAAATCCAATATTAAATCCTACTATAGGAGGATCTGGGATACCTCCTTCATCACCTCCATCATCTCCTTCCTCTTCTGGAGGAGATTCCTCTAACGAAGGCAATTCCCCTTCTCAGCCTTCTACACCCACTACCCCAATGGAAAATCAGAACAACCCTGCTAGACGCTGGCTTGATCAGGATGCTGCAGCAGTACCCAGAGTTCAGCATGCTTTACCTAAACACCCGGAGAAATGGCTTCCCAAGTTTGACCCAGACTCAAAACAGATCGCTGAAGATCATATAAAAAAATTTATGTTAGCCATAAGACTCCGCAATGTCGAACATGAAGACGTTGTATGTAGGTTGTTCCCTTATACTTTCAAGGGTAATGCATCAACATGGTACTTTTCCCAACAACCCCATACCATCGTGTCTTGGGAAAAGTTTGAGTCATGCTTTTTGGAAAAGTTCGGAGACGGTAAACCTTCGGAAGTCCTAGTCATGGACCTTTCTAGCTTAATAATGAACCCAAAAGAAAAAGTTAAAGACTTTAATCAAAGATTCTTAACACTTAAAAACCGAATCCTTGCAGATTCTATGCTTGCTGAGAGTCTTATAATAGCGTACTACACCAAAGCCTTGCATCAGAGTATAGCTATTTGAGTTAAACAATCTAAGAAAACCATGTTGTTAGAAGCCTTCAAGGAGGCCAGCCAGATTGAAAAAGACATACTTAGTCTTAAAGACTCTACTAGCAACAAAACTGAGACTAGTTCTTCTTCCAAAAAGAAGATTGAAATCCTCCCCAGACCCACTCAAAATAAATCACAACCTGAAAGATCTAATTTGGAAAACCTAACTAAAGTTTTTCAAAAACTGTCAAATCAAGTTATAGACTTAAAAAGGTCGACCGAAGAAGCTTCCTCAATCAAAGGACCTTACAAGTCCCCATTCCAGAAACCTTTTCCCACCAACCAACCTAACCCAACCACCGAAGGCCTTAATCTAGAAATTTTTCAATGTGCCCTTCAAACAATTCTAGAAGCCCAAGATAACTTGATGCCTCCTCAGATTCTTGAGGAGGTAGTTGAACCAGAGACAATTCAAGAAGAAGAGTCTTCTCCAAACATTTTTGGACATTTCTCGGATAGCATATTTCAAGCCAACTTCGAGACAGTTCATCCTTATAATACTAGGAGTAAGACAACAAACATACCTTCTTCCGAAAGCACTACAAATTTGCCTCCAAAGCAATCTAAATAAGCTGAGACTAAACAAAGTAATGTGAACCCCAACTTGGATTATGATGTTGTTGAAGATAATAAAAATTTAAGGGCTAACATTTCTATTTATGAGTTATTGAAGTTTCCATTTTTGTTACAAAAAATGTTGCAAAATATCTTAGAGAATGGCAAAAATGGTAATTCTAATGGTAACAAGGTTGTGCAAAACAAAGCTCCACAGAAGACTTTCACTAAAAACAATCCCGATCCTCAAGATAAAGGAAGCCTTCCTATAAGTAATGTAAATAATGTAAATAATGTAGATAAAGTAGCTTTAAAAACTACGAGTAAAAAACCACAAGCTACTACTCTTAGCACTCGCAAAAATGTACCTCCATTTCTATTAACTTTCGATATCTTTAATAGTAAAATGCACAATTGTATGGTAGACTCAGGAGCATCATCCAATGTGATGCCTTGGTTTGTATGCCAGAAAATTAACGCTGAAGTTGAACCATCTACCTTAAAAATCATACAACTTGATCGGACAAATGTCAATGTTATAGGCGAACTAAAGAATGTGCTTATTAGATTATCGTCTAACCCCAAGGTTCATCAAGTTATTGATATAATTTTTGTGGATATTCTAGAAGTGTATGGCATGTTTTTAAGCAGGGACTAGTCAGAGAAGCTACATGGTTATTTCGCAATAGATTGGTCCCATCTATGGCTTCCAGAGAACGGAAAGCCTAATAAAATCAAAGTAAATCATGAGCGCTACTTTAATTTCATGGTCACTGATTTGAACAATCCCAATGAACTATATACACCTCCTGTTGATTGACCTGAAGTACAAGGAATGGACACCTTCTTCGGAAATTTCATGGCAGAGGCTTCACCTATCTACAATCCAGAACAGAAGTCTGAGATTGTAGCATATATGCAGCCAGCAACTCCCACACAATGATTCCATGTAACCGATGCAAATCAAATTTGGTCTTTGTATTTCGACAGGTCAAAGTCCAAAAAAGGAGCCGGAGCAGGATGTGTTATTATCGATCCAACAGGTAACAAAACATTGATAGCATGTAGATTGGAATTTGAATGTACTAACAATACTGCAGAATATGAGGCTTTACTGCAAGGTCTCAAAAAAGCTTTGGATATGAACATTCAAAATTTAACCATCTTTGGCGACTCTGAAATAGTGGTTAGACAGGTAAGAGATTCTATCCACTGTCTTTCTCCGCATCTCAAAAGCTACCAGTCTGAGGTATGGAATTTAATGAATAAATTTTCCGCTTTCAATATAAATTCCATTCCTAGGTTGAATAACTCTGAAGTAGATTTATTAGCTAATGTAGCTTCTAAACTTCTTCCTGCAGAAGGCTTGTCCCTAGATGCATTCTCAGTTGAGTTGCTCTTCCGACCATCCATTCCTGACAACATCACGAACTGGAGAGCATTTGATGACGATCAGTAGATTATTAAATTTCTACACATGGAAGAAACCTTTCAAAGCGCGGTGATAGATGAACACACGCACGACGACAATTTGCGTGATTTCATGGTAATACCACATCCGAGAAATTCTGAGTCCTCATCGGATATGGTAAACTCGATCCCTAAATCTGTAATTAGATTAGAGAAGTTTTATGATTTTCAAGATAAATTTAAAAAGACGGTCAATTGTAAAACCAATAGTTTCTTGTTATCTTATGAAAAAGTGAACTTAGGAACTAATGAAAATCCTCAGTGCATTAATCTAGGGCTAGGATGTTCTCAACAAGAAAAAGATGCATTTATTAAATTGTTTAAAGAGTTCAAAGATGTCTTTGCATGGACATATGATGACCTTAAAAATTTCGACCCTAACATCATACAACATGTCATCCCTATGAGGCCCCAAACCTTACCCTTTCAACAAAAACTGAGGAAAATGCACCCCAAGCTTGAACCGGTCGTGAAAAAAGAATTGAATAAGCTCCTAAATGCTAAGATAATTTTTCCTGTTAGACACACTCAGTGGGTTTCTAACCTTGTCCCAGTCTGGAAGAAAAATGGGGAAATTCGACTCTGCGTCGATTTCCGAAACCTCAATAGAGCATTTGATAAAGACAACTATCCTGTCCCGCCCATGGAACAGATCCTTCAATAGGTATTTGGTTCTGAGACGCTATCCTTACTATATGGTTTCTCCGGATACAACCAAGTCCCGATGTCTCCACCAGACCAAGTAAAAACTACCTTTCGTACTCTGTGGGGCACTTATGCTTATCACAAAATGCCTTTTGGATTGATTAATGCTGGTGCCACTTTTCAGAGAGAAATGGACATTGATTTCCGAGGCTTAATCAATAAATCCATAATAGTTTACTTGGATGATGTGACTGTATTTTCTAAAAACAAAAACGATCATCTAGCTCACTTACGAGCCGTCCTACTGCGATGTCGTAAATATGGCATCTTTTTGAACCCCAAAAAGTCCATCTTTGCAGTAGAGCAGGGTAAACTCTTAGAATTCATTGTGTCTAGCGAAGGGATGATTATCGACCCCAAAATGACTCAAGTCATCACGAAACTCCCCCCTCCCACATCTAAAAAATCTATGCAGTTTTTCTTAGGCCAGATTAACTTTGTGAGAAGATTTGTCCCTAGTTTTTCCGAAATGGTCAGGCCTTTACAGAATTTGATTAAGAAAGTCACCCAATATCACTGGGGACACCTAGAAAATCAAGCTTTTAATGCAATAAAGAAGGCCATAATAGACGCTCCGTCTCTCATGAGCCCAGATTTTTCTCAAGACTTTACACTCTACACTTTTTCTTCTGACCGTTCCTATGCCGCTGTCCTAACCCAAAAGAATGTCGAGAACAATGAAGTACCCATTTCCTTTATGAGTTATTCTTTCAAAGGCGTTGAACTTAATTACCTAGCAGTAGATCGGCAAGCCTACGCTGTTTTCAAAGTAGTTAAGCACTTCCGGTCCTATCTTTTGAAGTCAAGGACAAAAGTCATTGTCCCCTACCCAGCCGTTAGGAACCTGTTAGTGCAGAAGGAACTAGGAGAAAAGAGAGCCAACTGGGTCACCTCCTTATAGGAGTATGACTTAGAAATTACCCCAACTCAGATAGTGAGAGGCCAAGGGTTATGCAAGTTAGTTGCTGATTCAGCAGCAGGACAACAAGAAGAAAACGATACATCAAACCTAGGACAAAGCGATCAAAGTCTAATCTGTTGCGCACAAAACTCTGTTAGTCCTTGGTACGACGATATAAGATTCTGTCTTGAACATGGGTCAGCCCCCCGTCACCTTGACCCCACCAAAAGAAGAGCATTGAGATTAAAGTCTGCCTCCTTTCATCTGGTTAATGGTATTCTGTTTCGTCAGAGTTTTGACGGCATACTGATGCGCTGTCTCGAAAAGGACGAAGCAGAAAAATTCTTTCTCGTGTTGCATGCAGGAGAAGCTGGTGGTTATTTTGGTGGTGAAACCATAGCTCATAAGGTTTTAATATCTGGTTATTACTGACCCATGCTTTTTAGATATGGCCATGCCTTGTGTCGTAAATGTATCATCTGTCAGAAAGCATCAGGGTGGTTACAAAAACCATCCTTTCCTTTGCAGCCCGTTACAGTAGATTCTCCTTTTCAGCATTGGGGCCTTGATATCATAGGTCCAATCAACCCTCCATCCTCACAACAGCACAAGTTTATTGTGACAGCCATAGATTACTTTACTCGATGGTCTAAAGCTGTTGCGCTAAGAACTGTCAACACCAGTCAGGTAATTGCCTTTCTAAATTCGAATATTATCACTCGCTTCGGTATCTCTGACTGTTTAGTTTTCGATAATGCTTCTTACTTTTCCTCTCTTGAGATGAACGAGTTCACTTTGGAGAAAGGAATTAAGTTGAAGTATTCTGCTAGCTATTACCCCCAGGGCAATGGATTGGCAGAATCCACAAACAAGAACTTGATCAAAATCATCAAGAGAACGGTGGTTGAAAATCACAAGAATTGGCACAATGCACTGCTAAACGTGCTATGGGATTATAGGGTAACGCCAAAAGCCACTATAGGTAACTCCCCCTTTTTTCTCGTATATGGCAGAGAAGCAATTTTTCCACCTCACATTCTTCTTCCTTCACTTCAGTTGTCACAGAAAGTCCCAGAAGAGAATTGTCCCCATTTCGAAAATTGAATTAACGCTTTGATGAAGCTAGAAGAGGTAAGAGCCCATGCTAAATGAAAGTTAGATCAACATCAATAATTGGTTAAAAGTTGGTTCGATTCTAATTCTGCTTCTGATAGGAATTTTGAAGTAGGCGATCTCGTCTTGAAGTGGGACAAACCACATGAGGGAAAGGGAGAGCACACAAAATTTCAAAACTTATGGCTTGGACCATTTTTAATTGCTGAAAATTTGGGTCCTAGTTCTTTTCGATTGTAGAATCTTGAGGGGCAACTTGACACCTACCCGGTGAATGTCCAAGCCCTGAAGAGATACTTTTCTTGATAAATACTCTTGTATATTATGTATATATTTTTCTTTTGTTTTCTTTTTTTTTTGTTCTTTGAATTTATCAGTTTGCGTTTATTTGAAGTACACATACCTGTACACTAAGCTATTCAGATAAAGATAATAGAAATTTCCTTCCCTGAAATAACTTCTAAAAAATTTGTACAAACATCAATGTTATATTTCTGAAATTTATATCTATGTTGGAAAAGTCTGTTGCTTGAAAGAAGATCACTGATTTTAGATCTCTGAGAAAAGCTTGTCATGATCATCTATTATCTTTTTACGCTGTCCCTATTCCGTAAAGGAATGACTCAGAAGATGTCTCCCTACTTAGGAAGTTTTTTTTGTAAATAAAACATCTCTGGTTCTAAATAAAGGACAGTTCTAAAAAATTCTGATGAGGTCTGAAAAATATGTTAAAATATCATGATTTTCAACGTCAACCCGCTCGACTATATATCTATAATTAACAAAACAAAATAAACTGTTAATAAGAGCTGTGGGAAGTGCTTGTAAACCCACTAGGATGTTGAACAAGTCTGTTGGCAATAGGTAAATGCATGCATGGCGCCAAGACAACTTCGCCGGGGTACTGAACAAGCCTGTTGGCAGCGAAGCAATGTCGGGTATATGAAAAATTATGAATAAGAAACCTCTTTTAACATCCTTTATTTTGATCCATAACTTCTTGGTAGGATACAGATGTTAGAGTGGGTTAAATGGAAACCCTGTCGAGGCTATGGACGCCTGCTGGTAGCAGTGGCTATGCCAACAGTATTGGAGATTATATCTTTAATATCATGACTTGCTCATCTTAAGACTGTTATCGGTTTTCATCTTTTGAAACACTGTTGGAATATTTGGTTAATGATGATGTTTATACGATTTTCTTGTTGTTATTTTTGAGTTGGAATTATCTTTACTGTCCTAATATGAATTTGTTCCTTTTGGCAGAGATAACTGCTTCTACCAGTGTGTCACCATTGTTGGCAGCCAATTCATTTTTTTCCACTATCTTACAAGATGCCTACACCAATGTTTTGCAAACATCAATTTTTCGTCGCAATTTTCAAATAAACGACATTTTTATTTTTGCGACATTTGCACTTTTACCTTCGTTTTGTTTTCACGACTATAAGTGTGAAAACTTATTTTTTCGTAGTCGCATTGAAATCATTATTTAAACTGTCGTTATCCTTGTCAAAATGCCTATTGCACTTAAATTGCACTTATCATTATGCAGCTGGAAAAACTTTTGATCTGTACTCGTTGGACATTCTTGGATTGATTGTGTGACTTGGTTTCATTGATTTTGTAATGCATTGGCATTGGGATTTGTATGTTTTTTGACCTACTTGACTATTGGTTTTATGAAAATACATAGGTGTTATGGTTAAATCTTTTATATATACCTTTTAGTATGATACCCATGTTCATATTTTCATAACTATTGGCATGTGGACTATATGAAGAGCCATTGGCACCTTGGTTCAACTATTGATATGAGATGATATATTGGCGCATGGATAAATATTTGGTATTGTTTTCAAATTATATGTCGATGGTTTAAAACTATGGTGTAATGTTGATTGCGCGCATTGGTTTATACACTTACCATTTCATTGGTCGGCCAAGTGATATGATTGTTGAACCATATTATAATGGGTTGAACAGCTATGAAAGTCGACGGTTGTACTTTGGCAATAACTCTTATGCATGGCAGAGATAAGCTCCACCACCTTCGCACGCTAACATTTATGCCTAGCCCTTATCCTCAATCACCGATGTTATCTCGAATAACCCTTCGTGCACTTTTCTCCTGTGTGTGTTATGATCCAAACCCTGGGCTTACCGTGTGCTCGGATCCATGGCACCAGTCATGCGAATTGAGACAAATGACAACCAAGCCTTGTTAATGTTTGACAATGCCCGCAAAGACTTAGAGGAAAATGGGTGGCTCACCTTCATACAGTGATTCAAGAGTTTTAATCTCTGTGTTGCACAACAGTTCGCTTTAACTTTCGATGGTTGTAGAGCCAAGGTGGGTGACATACAGTTGGAAATTGATGAGAAGTTTATTAGTTCTGCTACAGGGTTACCCTCCTCAGGACAGTGTTGGTTCAAAAATTTTAAGCTAGAGGAGGTGCCATGGACGCTATTGTTCGTCTCCCGAAAGGTCACCTCTTGTGACAAAGGTATGCCCATCTCTGCACTTAAACCATGATGGCACGATACTTTGATGGTAGTCAAACAATTTGTGACCTGTGAGGGTCGACATGGACTTGTGTTTCTCTACCACCTACGTTTGCTAATGAATTTTATGGGCTACTCATTGAATATGCCCTTTTACTTTAAGCATAGCCTATATAAAATGTCGAAAAGGTTTAAAAGGGAGAAGGCCGACATTAGCCTGTTCCAACATGTACTCATTAAGCTTATCATTGTTTATCATTTGAGTTTACACGGTGATAGTTGGAGAGATTTCGTTGCTCGAAATGGTTTTTATGATACAAACCCTATCAAGGTTGACAAGCCTATGATTACTGAAACTAATGTTCAGCCACCCGTGCCCTTCCATATCCTATTGGCCTCTCCTAAGCCTTCGGTCGACCCTGCTATTGACTTACCAGACGTTGGAACTCAAAAGGCCGAGGCTATAAAGAAACCTATGAGCAAAAAGTCTAAGGCAAACCCTACTGCTAATTCCAAAGGTAAAAAGAACGCTTGGCTTATTTCGAGAATGGCTAGGAACAAACCTAAACCCTCTGCTGAGTCAAAGCCTATTGTCCTTAGTGAGGATTCAGACTCTAACGTAGAACATTTTTTAGCTAGCGAGTACCCTTACTCGTAGGGTTTATGCCCCGAACCACCTTATGATTTTGTGACGAATCTTCCCCCCTGCCTAAGGAACGATCCCAGTTACCCAGGGATTAAATTGCCTAACGAAACCCTCAGCCATATGTCTAAAACCTCGCCTGCTCTTTCAAAACCCACACAATCGCCCTGTGACCAATGTGATTTATGGCTGGAACGATACTACATCGATGTTCCCCTACTCCAATTGAAAATTCAGTCGCTGGAAAGTTGAGTTGTAGTGTTGACCAGCCAAAGAGACCAACTCCAAGCAACTGATAAGAAGCAGAAGACAACTGGCTCCATCCTTTTCAAAAATGTTGAATCGGCCACAGCCGTTATCAACTCCAAATTGTTGTGATCAAGCCATCTTCTCATGATTCAGGTATAATTTTAAAAATCATTCTAGTTGTGTGAATGATCAGGGTTAATATAATGATTCGAATTTGGTCTTCGAATAGCTCTGTTTACACTCTGAAATGAGTCTGTCATAATGTGTTCATATTGTATATTTCACTTTGCTAAAAATAAATGGAATTTCATTTTGAATACGAGATTTGATCATTCCCAATTTAGCCATAAATAGATTTTTTTTATTAGACTTGAATGGTGTTTGTTTGGATTTGATTTGGTCATTTGTTTGATTGAGTCAACGAATCTGATAGTTTGCTTTCAATTGAATTCGTTTTGTATCTACTTTGAACAGGAAGTTTCTCATGCTCAATTTAGAATACGATCATGTTTGGATTTGATTTAGTCGATTGAGTTAAAATTGATGGTTCGCTCTCAAATGAATTTGTTTGTATCCAATTTAAATAGAAAATTTTTTCATGCTAGATTTAGCATACGTTCATGATTTGATTTCGTTATGGTTAGTATGCGGTGATCATCGAATGATTTCATGAGTTTGGTTATTACATATACTGTGTTATAGCTGAGATACAACTCTGATCGTTTCCAATTTGGGAAGAATGACTCTGTTTTTTTGGAAATAAAGCTTTCATTTAAGTCTGTGCAAATAATATTCACACCCGAATCATGGAACATTGCTGATATACGATGACTATGTTAAATCCTCGCTGTTTGATCCACTTGATTGGATTGTTGTTTATTTTCAGTCAATTTGATCATTTTCATAAGATGGATTCGCATCGTAAAAGCTTCTCTGTTTGATTTTAATTGGAAAAACGAATTGATTGACTTTGTTATCACTATTGAATCTAGTTATAATTCATCTAAAAGAAATGATTTTGATCAAGGTAAATCGATCTTGTCGGCCCATTTGGCTAATAAAAAATAATCGGATATCTATTACGAACTCTGTTATTAATTGATCGATCCTATTACGATTTCGTTTGTGGACAGTTACGAGTCAGTTATGGTTTAACTCGCTCATGGCCTAGATCATATGACAATACATTTATAATGATTTGAAAAGTGATCTTGTTTGGATTCGGTCACATCTCCTGTTGTTAAGGAAGCATAACGATTGCCTACGATTTGTTTTGATTGTATCAGTTTCGAATTGGATATGAAATGATTTGATTATGTTTCTGTCTACCCGACTCTTGGCAACAAACGAAACAGAGTACACCTATCTCTGTATTCGGTTGATTGATTCTGATCCTGTTTGATTTCAAATGGTATACCATTTTCAAATTGAATGATTCATTTTCAAATAGCTATTGGATGTTAATTGAATTTGATTTAAAAAAAAATATTTTCAATCTATTTTAATGCTGATTTTGTGTCTTATTTAGACCAGCTACAGAATTGCAAGATTTTGTAGCTAGTCTATAGGATTAGATTTTTATCATTTTATTAATAAAGAATCCTTCTAACTTGTTCATTTTTTGTCCTTTTCAGGTAAATTCGAATGGCATGGGACATATTGGACAGGCTAGGGGATATTTGTGTGTTTAGTTTTATTGTAGGTTCCTAGTTTAGTTAAAATTGGGATGTCTTCCCAGATTTATGTAAACAGTTTTGATAACTTCCATAGGGAGGTTTTACCCTATGAAAAACTTATAAATACTTATTATTTTTGTAATAAGGATCATCCTCACTTGTGAGAGAACCAGGCTATGGATTTCTAATACAAACTGAGACATAAGTTGATGTTCTGCTACAGCTTTCGCTTTCATAATATCAATCTTTTGTTTCAAGTTCATGCATGTCATTAGCAATTGATTATAGACTACTTTAGGTATCATAGTATTTTGCATAATGATGTGATTTAATTAATATGATCCATGTCTGATTTCTTTCAACATTTAAAAACACAGCAATTACTTTATTCAGTTAATGAATGAAAGATTTCTCTTCTTCGTCAATTGAATTATTTAGTATAAGTCTTTGCATACGGGTTTATCTAATTGTGGAGATTTATAAATCATATGATTGTTGTGATTTTTATGTCTTGTTTGTCCTATAAATACACTTGAAGAGCACTGCAGCTATCATTTACGAGCAACTCCTGGATAATTCGGTGTGGGTTTCCTCCCTCCGATCAGCTAGCACAATCATCATACACAGGGCAAATCTGGAGCATTTCTCCAGGTCAGTTTGTGATTATTTTTGTTAATTTCTTTAAGTATACTAGTAGTATTATAGTTAGATACACTTGTAGTTTAGATTACTGATTTAGTTTAGTTAGATTTTTGTTTTATTTCTGTTCATAAAATTATAAAATCAACAAAAATATCTTTCGCTGTCTTAGGGAAGAATATTAACGAGTTTTTCAGGTTTTATTTAAATCTGTAAATTGTAGATATCGTACATTTTGTGAATAAGTTATATTTCAATTAGTAGTTAGATAGTTAATTAGTTAGAGTTAGTATAGTAGTAGTTAGTAGATTGTACATATAGAATAGTTAGTTTAAATTGTTTAATAATTAGTTTATCAGTTTGTTTCATTTTTGGTTAGATTAGTTTAGTTTGTTTTATTTAGTTTTAGTTAGATTAGTTTAGTTTGTTTAATAATTAGTTTTATTCAGATTAGTTAGTTTAGAATAGTTTTCTTTTGTTTTCTTAGGACCTTAGATCGGCTAACGGAGCCGCTAAACGCGTCAGGGTGGTTCATCCCAAACAGCTTGGGTTATTAGAGAACCACGAACCGGTTCCACTCTCTCAGTTGACAGACAGTCGATTTCTCCCATCAGCACATCTCCAACTCTCGATCCTCGAATTCCCGAAATGGTCTTAGATTCAATGGTTCAGATTCAACCTTGATTCAACGGCTGCGATTGAATCGCGAATTCGCATATCATGATTTCAGCATTCTTGTTGTGTTGTTTTCTTGTCTCTCTATGTCACGATTCATGAAACTCTGATATGGAGTTGGCTCAATGGTCCAGATATGATCTTGATTCAACGGATGGGATTAAGTCGTGATTTTGCATATCGCGAAATCAGGATTCTAGTTGCATTGTTTCTTTGACATCTCCAACACATGATCCTCGAAAATCCGACATGGTGTAAGTCTGTTTGTGCCGCATGTTCCTAGCTGATGTGGTTTGCTGACATGAGTCGGATCAATAGTCCAGATGTGATCTTGATTTGACGTCTCATATTATGTCGCAATTTTGCATATCGCGAAATCAGGATTTCTGTGGATGATATTACTTGTCATCTCCAACTCTTGATCCCCAAAACTCCGACAGGGAGTCGGATCAACGGTCCACATAACCCCCTGAGATGGACGGTCCTCCTACTTTCGAGATTTTGTGGGCCCTCTACTCCTTTCACTTTAAAGATTGTGCAGGTTCTCCTTGATCCAACGATGGTCGGACCCTACGCTCAAATATAACGTCTGAGATCTATCCTCCTCTTTAGCATGCTATTCTTGTCTATATTCAGATCTGACGGCCCTCATTCTGTTCGGATTTTTGGATGGGATCCAACGATCAGAAATTCTTCACAAACTTTACAGGACTTCATCATGCCTGATCAATAGTTTAGATCAATCCTCGATTTGACGACCAAGGATTGTTGCGTTTAGACAATTGTTGCGTTGCTGGTCTTCCTGAATATCACTGCACTGCTATACTCAAGCCATCATCATTATTGTACTTGCCATCAATGACAAGAATACACTGCGTGTAAAACATACCAAACATCCTCTGCATTATCTCTTCTAATCTTATCGAGGTTGCTCTGCAGCATCTTCTAAAAATACTTCTGGTACCCGTCTGTTACATTCTTCCTGTACTCATGCCATCTTCATTGTTGTACTTTCCATCAATGACAAGCATATGCTACCTGTTAAACATTTCCAACATGTGCTATTGCAAAAGCTAAATAGGATGACATATAAAATTTATTTCCCCTTTTGTAGCTTGACAATTGGGAAGAAATTTCATAAGAAATTATCCTTCCCCAATAAAAAATGGCTTATTTGTTGACTGTGAAATACAAAATGTAAAGATCCATGCAGGAAATAGTAGTTGTGGATCCTTGTCCCATATTCTTGTAAACAACCATGCAATTTCGTAAAAAGGATTTTTAAATGAACTAACCTGCATGCTTGTAATATCTTAATGAACTAGATCCGGGTTATCCAAAAAAAGGGGCAAGGGTTCCAATCCATTATTATTCTTTGCTAGGAACTGTTTGCAATCTTCTCCTTTGAACACCAATGTTGGCTCGAACAATTTCAGCATCTGCTGGAAGAGCTAAGGTGACAAAGAAAAAGAAGAGCAGCCGTGCAATGGAATAATTCTTTTCACTGCAATAAATTTATAGGTGCACCAAGAGACCAAGTCCTTACAGTCAAAAACCTTAGGGACACAACCTGCATGAACAATCTTGGAGGTCCAAATTACTTGGTTCTCTGTGGCAGAGGCTGAGTAATAAGAAAATGCCATACACCAATGGAAGTTCTGGTCATGATGACCAAAGATGTTCACTGTATCTCCACAGAACTAGTGTGGAACTCATGCCATAGGTTTATGAGAAGGTTGTTTTTCTGTAAATGATGGTTTAAATGAATAGTCACAATGACTAATGTAACTTGTTGCTAAATTTTGGTTAAATTCTTATGAATGGGAAATCTCCTCGATCCTTTCACTGGTTAATGACAATCGATATCGGTGGTGCACGATGAACTGTTAGGAGTAAAGTTTATTTATTGCATATTTAGAAATTCGAAGGTGGTGGGTACGACAAAGAGAAATTAAGGAATGGAGGTTTCGTGAATGTGCGAAGGCCATGTGATGTGAAAGGGATTTCATGATTTTGAAATGAACACTCAGAAGGGACAATATAATCTCCCCGCAAATTTTTGTTTAATGTGCATGAATACGATATTTCCTTGGCCCTTTCGCCCATCAATGACAATATATATGGTTTCTGCATGATGGCTTGTTAGAATTAAATGCCAGTAATTCCATATTTAGAAACAAGATATGTCTATATATATAAAAAAAATTATATTTTCTTTTATTGTAGAGAAGTGCGAAGGTGATGGAGAAAGTGGAGAGAAAGAAAAGAATGGACAGTTCTGAAAAGAGGTTCAACATGATTCAAAAAAGAGTTACAGGGATAGTCAAGAAGAGATCATGAAGTGGGAGTTCAATGACCAGTTTGTATATTTGTGGAATTTTGGCAAAATGGCTAAGTATGGAATAGGGAAATTGCTAATTGCATGTGTAGCAATAAGATCTTATATATAATTGCCAACTGCTAATTCCAAAAGGACATCACACAGGAAACAACGAATACAAACTAAATATTTCTTCAACCTGACAAAGGGACGATTCCCTAAAGAAATTTGAACAAATGGCGAAGTATGAAAAGTGGACAGATGGGCCTCAAAACAGGTTGACAATAGTTCTAGTAAATATGCGAGGAAGCAGTGGTTAAATTGTATTTCTCGAAAGTTTTCAGTGAAAAAAATGTGCATCACGGAAAAGGGCATGATAGGTGGACCCTAATACAGAAAAGGGTAAATTTTCATGTTTTGGAGTTTTTGAGTGAAAAATGTGTAAAACGGAAGAGATCATGAAAAGGGCATGATAGGTCGATCGTAATATGGAAAAGGGCATGATTTAAGAATGGTTGAAAATTTGTATATCTGTCAATTTGTATATAGTAGAGCTACGAATGTTGTTTGGAGGTCTCGGAAAAGTAGAGATGCAATGTTGATGCAACTAGCGGGGTCCTCCCGTCAATTTCTATATGGTGGAACTCTGGGTGGCAGTTCTGGGACAGGGAACAATAGAGGATAAATTTAAAGAAAGGGGAAGCGGTGTTTGGAAATGCGTGAATTGGGAAAAAAGAAAGGCGAAAGACATTTTTTGTAAGTGGCAATTGGTTTTAAAGAATCCCCATTGTTGCAAAATCATGATCTACTAGTTATTAGGAAATGCACTATTGAATATTACATTTTATTGCAACATGCACCTGTATTTATTTTCTTGATACATTATTCCATGACTGTAACATACGAACTGAAGTAGTGAACCTTTTTTTTTACTAATTAGCATAAAAAATTAATAATTGCATCTCTAGAAACAAGAAGAACGATTTTGTTGGAACATTTTACATTGTTATTAGTAAACAAAAGATCGAACAAGTATGAGAGCACCGAAGTGTGGCAATTAGAACATGCGTGAAACCCAGAAAAGTGACAGAGACAAAGAGTCCAAAGCCAAAATTTTGTAATAGAAAATCCATTTAAAAAAATAAGAAAGTATTGAGTATTGTACATCTATGCTTAGAAATTGAATCCACTTCTTCGGTTGAAAACATTGAAGGTATCTACGACAAACACAGGCACGGGTTCCGCAGTATGCAAGATCATTGGAGTTTTCTCCTTGATTAATCATCCTCTGCTAAAATTGATATTTTTCATAAGATTTGCCTGAGGAAGAAGATAGAAATGGTTGTAGGTCTAGTGGAATAGACCTTAGTTGAAATCGTTTCTTCATAGTTGAAAAAAATTCAATAGTACATATTGCACGCGTAATTAGTCCATTCTGGGCAGAAGGAGATGACTAGTAGGAAAATGTGTTGCAGGAGCGAAAGTTTTGCACTTGACACCCGAAAATGTTAAATAATTTTTTTTTGGCTTGAAATATCTCTCTGGAAGCATCAACATATGATTGCTTTATAGTCAAACTCTTCCACGCAGAACGAACTAATTTGGAACTCTAGAATTCCTACTTTGGTGGTGCAAAGTGGCTGTTGCATTCACTGTCCATTTCTTTTTTTGAAACTCCTTTTGGTGTTGTCATGACTACGATCACCGAGCCGGGAAGGTCCGTTCATTATGGTTCATTTCAATTTGGGCCTAGGAGTGGGAATATTTTTTTCATTGCCATCATCCATTATCATATCATCATCCATTAGATCATCTTCTTCTGGCTTGGAATTGACGGCATAAGGTTCTGCGATAGGCATGACTGGAAGTGGGCAGGTTCTCTGAGCAGCCAAGGTTGGCATCAAATTTTTTGGCTTGAAATATATCTCTCGGTGTACCAAGGGACCATCTTGTTTTTTGCTTGTGGTCAGAAAGAGATGAATAGTGAAAATATTCCCTGGAATAGTGGAACTTGTGGCCATTATGCCCCAATGTGTTGACTATGTGTGGAGAGAACTACCGCCAGAAGTTATTAAGAATTTTCATTTGTGAGAAACAATGTTTGAAATGAAAATCAGGGAGGGATAATATAAGCCTCCACAAACTCTAGTTTAATGCGTATCAATGGAATATATCCTTGAGCCTTTCACTGATCAATGACAATTTTTAGGAGTTGTGCAGAATGAGATGTGACCATCACAACTCACTAATTGAACAATTAGAAAAAAGTGCAAAGGTGGCGGTGATGGCAAAAAGACATTAAGAATCAGAAATTTCTTAAAAGAACCAACTTGTCAGCGGACAAAAAAAAAAGATTGCATCACCTTCGAAATGAATACCTGGAAAGGATAACATGCTTGTGCAAAAATCTTAGTTTAATTCGTACTAATGACAAATCTTCTCCGAAATTCCAGACATTAATGACAACTGTAACGATTGTTGCAGGATGGCTACTAGCATTAAAGCTTAATTATTGCATATGGAAAGTGGTTGGGTGGGTTACAAAAGAAAAATGGAAGACGATATACCCAGGAGACATGAAGGCTCGATGGTCCTCTGCCTAGAGGATGGGTTCTCGACCTAGCAGGCTGAAAATTGAGTCTCTATTGTTTTGTGTCTTACAAATAACACCTACACTTCCGCGAGATACAAAATGGTAGGCCAAGTTGCGGGTTGGTTGGTTAAACATTGTGGGTTGGTTGGTTAAACATGTACTTTTATAAAGTATGGACATCATATTGTATAGAACATATCTGAATCCATGGTTCCATGCTTGGACACTTTTTGTTTCGCGTGTTTGCAGCCCGGCGGGCTGAAAATTGAGTATCTATTGTTCCATACCATACAAATAGCACCCACAGTTCTACGATATACAAATTGACAGCGATAGTTGCAGAGATGAGTTTCTATATAAAGTATAGACATGATATTTCATACAGCGTATACATATCGCTTATTCCATACTTAGGAACTTTTTTGATCGCGGGTTCGCGGCCTGGCGGGCTAAAAAAATACTGAATATTGTTTCATGTCCTACAAATAGCACACAGATTTTTGCGACATACAAATTGATAGAATGACCTACGGGTTTCTTGGCTGAACATTACATTTGTATTGTTCTAGAACATATGAGGATTCTTCTTTCCCTGTACTACAAATATCAACCACATTTTCATGATATAAAAATTGACAGGAGGACCTACGGGTTGCGTGACTGGACATTGTATTTGTATTGTTCTACAACATATGCAGATTCCTCATTCCATACTTGGGCACTTTTTGGATCGTAGGTTCACGGCTTGGCAGGCTGAAAATTAAGTATCTATTGTTTTGTTTCCTGCAAATAGTACCTACACTTCCGTGATATACAAATTTACAAGCGGGCTTCTGGACATAGTCTCTATATAAAGTATGGAATGAGGAATCTGCATATGCGCGAGGCACTTGGACATAGTCACAACGTGAGGCACTTGGACGGTTCTGACAGCCTTAAATGTTTACCTATATGCCTTAGAGCCTTAAATGTTTACTTAACATGTATATCACAGAACAAACTCACCATGAAAAATAAAAATAAATTTGAATAATTAATTGAATAAAATTTAACAAAACATTATCATATATTAATAATGAATATTATATTTTATATTAATATTACATGATAGATATCATAAATTTAATTTATAGTTTATGAATGGAAGTAAATGGGTGGGTTGCAAGTTGCAATACATGTGGTATCCATGCATAATTTAGTATTCCTGAATTAGTTTTATTTGAAATTTATCAAAAGGTATTAATGTCTGGTACATCAACGAAGGTTCGCGGGTTCACATTTTCCATTGATATTCCATAAATTACTCAGTCTCATGTATATGAAAGAATTGTTGGGTGCAAAATTCATATGACAAAAGTGTTGGGTGCAAAATGTATATCACGGAAGATGTTGGAAATGAAAAATGAAACATGTGAACGCGCGACTCCGCCAACTGGCAACTCCGTAATTGTTGGGTGCAAAATGTATATGGTAGAAGTGTTGGGTGGAAAAAGTATATCACTGAACAAGCTAGAAATGAAAAATGAAAAATGAAAATAAATTTCATCTTTAATACCATAAACAAAATAAAATTTCCAAAATTCCAAATTTACATTTAAAAAGGTTAAAAATAATATTGAATAAAATTTAAATAATTGTTTATGTTTGTTGGGTGAAAACTGTATATTGCGGAAGTGTTGGGTGCAAAAGGTATATTACGGAACAAGTTGGACATGAAAAATGAAAAATGAAATAAATTTCACCTTTATTATCATAAACAAAATCAAAATTCCAAAATTCCAAATTTACATTTAAAAACGTATAAGTATATGAGAGAATTGTTGGCTGCAAAATGTATATGACGAAAGTGTTGGGTGCAAAATGTATATCAAAGAACATGCTAGACATGAAAAATGAAACATTTGAACCCACGACTCCACAAACCCACAACTCCATAATTGTCGGGTGAAAAATGTATATGGCGGAAGTGTTAGGTTCAAAAAGTGTATCACCGAATAGGCTAGACATGAAAAATGAAAAATTAAAATAAATTTCACCTTTATTATCATAAACAAAATCAAAATTCCAAAATTCCAAATTTACATTTAAAAGGTACAAGTATATGACACAATTGTTGGGTGCAAAATGTATATGACCGATTATCATAAACAAAATCAAAATTCCAAAATTTCAAATTTACATTTAAAAGGTACAAGTATATAACACAATTGTTGGGTGCAAAATGTATATGATGGAATATCATAAACAAAATCAAAATTCCAAAATTCCAAATTTACATTTAAAAACGTTAAAAATAATATTGATTAAAATTTAAATAATTGTTTATACTTGTTGGGTGCAGTTTTTGGATACTGGATTCGCGGCCTGGCAGGCTAAAAATAGAGTCTCTATTGTTCCATCTCCTACAAATAACACCCATATTTATGCGATATACAAATTGACGGCGAGAGTTGCAGAGATGAGTCTCTATATAAAGTATCATCATGAGATTTTATAGAGCATGTGTGGATCCGTGTTTCCATACTTAGGCAGTTTTGTGAATGTGGGTTTGTAGTATGGCGGGTTGAAAAAAGAGTCTCTATTGTTCCCTATCCTACAAATAGCACTGAGGTTTCTGCAACATACAAATTGATAGGAGTCGCAATGGGCTGCTTGGCTAAACCTGGCATTTGCTTTGTTCTAGAATATATGTGCATCCCTCATTCCATACTTGGGCACTTTTTTGGATCGCAGGTTCGCGGGCGAGAGGGATAAAAGTTAAGTATCTATTGTTCTGTATCCTACAAATAGCACCCACACTTCCATGATATACAAATTGACACACAGACCTGTGGACATAATCTTTATATAAAATATGGAATGAGATTTTACACAGCATATGCAGATCACTAATTGCATATTTTGGCCTATATTATAGCGTGTTGTACAAATATATTGTTCTACAACATATGCAGACCTACTGGTTGCTTGGCTGAACTTTGCATTTGTATTGTTGTAGAACATATGCAGAGTCCTCATTCCATACTTGGGCACTTTTTAGATTGCGGGTTGGCAGCCTGGCAGGCTAAAAATTAAGTATCTATTGTTCCGTGTTTTACAAATAGCACCTAGAATTCTGCGATATACAAATTTACATGTCGTCTTGTGGACATAGCCTCTATAGAGTATGTAATGATATTTTATACACCATATGCAGATTCCTGATTCCATACTTGGGCAGTTTTTGGATCGTGGGTTCACGGCTTGACCAATCGAAAATAGTGTCTATTGTTCCGTCTCCTACAAATAGCACCCAGATTTCCACGACATACAAATTGACAGGATGAGCTATGAGCTACTTGGATGAATAGTGCATTTGTATTGTTCTAAAACATATGTTGATCCCTCATTCCATAGATGGGCATTTTTTGGATCGCAGGTTCGCAGCCAAGTGCGCTGAAAATTAAGTATGCGGAACCCTCATTGCATACTCACAAGTGGACTCGGGTTTCTTTGTTGAACATTGGACTTTTATTGCCCCGTAGCGATTCTGTATCAATTTCATAATTATCGATTTTTTTCTATCAGGGGCTCTTGGGTTGGCGGGTTGGAAATTGGGCCTCTATTGTTCCCCAATGTACAAACAGATTGTTCTAGAACATATGTGGATCCATTATTCCATACATGATAACTTTTTGGATCACAGATTCATGACCTAGCAGGCTTAAATTTAAGTATCTATTGTTCCACGTTCTACAAATAGCATCTTCACTTCCGCAATATACAAATTGACAAGCGAACTTGTGGACATAGTCTCTATATTAAATATGGAATGAGATTTTATACAACATATGCAGATTCCTCATTCCATACTTGGGCAGTTTTTGGATCATGGGTTGGTGGCCTGGCGGGTTGAAAATAGAGTCTTTATTGTTCCCTCTGCTATAAATAGCATCCAGAATTCTTCCATATACAAATTGACAAGAGGACTCGAGCTGGTTCATTGAACATTGCACTTTTATTGTCCCGTAACAATTCTGTATGTATTTCATATTTAACGATTGTTTTTTATCGGGGGCTATGGGCCTGACAGGATGAAAAATGGGCCTCTTTTTTTCGGGCTCGCAGGCTAAAAATTAGGACTTTATGGACTTGAGATATGTCACATTAAATTATTAAAGGATGTTAAATCGCTTATTCTTAAAAGAATCAAGGAAAGAAAATATTTTTTTCTTTAAATTCTATAACCACAAGCATAACAAGGACCAATTTGAATTTGAAGGGCATGTTGTTCATATGATAGCACAATTGCATTCTGCACACTAAATATTCATTGATTTCAAATTATTCCAGGATATTAATCTAACTAACTTCATCGAATAAGCAAAAATGCGAAAACAATGGCCAATTTGTATTTTAAGAGCCTCTTGTTTGTATGTGAAGACAGTCATAGGTCAGACATTATATATTCATTGATTTCAAATTATTTCAGAACAATACTTTGACAAAGTTCATCGATCAAGGAAATCTACTAAAGCAAGTGACAATATAGTTGTGTTACATCGCCATAGAAATTACCAAGCGGATTTGTGTCCCAGCTGGCTAAAAAAAAAATTTATATTGTTTGATGTTCTCCAAAGAACAACTAGAGTTCTAGGGTATACAAATTGAAAGACAAAGAAGATAACCAAGAACTAACCATGCTTTAAACATTCCACAAGAAAGTTCCCAGAAGGTTCCATAGAGCAGAACTCATCGACCTTTGCACCAAGAATCTGATACACAAAGAAAAGACATCGCCGCATTTGTTTTCTGTTGAAACGAACTTTCATCTAGATGTTGAACAAATATTACAGAGAAACATGAGGTATTTTTGTTTCCTCTCAAAGTTTCATATAATTTGTTTTTTCCCTTTTCAGCCGATATGAAAAATTGCATTGTCCTCATTTAAGGTGAATTTTCTTTGTATCTGAAGTTGTCGCAACATGTAGACATTGCTTTCCTTTTTCTGTAGATATGCTTCATACGACAACTCTGCCAACTCAGGAAGCACATTTTGTAACAACAGCTGCCTGATCGTATAGTGAATGGTTGTGTTTCCCATGGTTCAAATAACACCACTGAGGCAATGTCCATAAATATATGGACATTTTTTATTGCATCACAGATAATCAATCGTATCATCAGTTATCAAAGTGGAGGAAGAGGCAGGGGAATTGCATTTTGCACAAACAGGCTCAAAGGGGGTCGAGTACACATTGGATGCAACTAAAATACCTTCAACCTGGGAATGCAAGCAAAGGAATTAATACATTGAACAATATAATACACAATTGCATCCCACCCTCCCCTTTAAAACAAAAAAAAAATATTTAACAACTGCAAAAATTTGTTGAAGGCTATCTCTATAAGAAAAACGAGGATGATTTTGTAAATGTATACGCACAACAATTGTAGAGCTAGCTAGATTCTCTAGATCCTTTACTATATATGCTCACATCTCTGTTACAAACATTGACTGGGTTGTCCAAAAGATCGTTTCTCTAGAATCCTTCTTTTTTGTTATATTTTTGAATAGCATAAGTGGAATCTTCCCTCTATGCAATTGTTGTTCCATTGACGAAAACAAATCTGAATACATATCGATCAATTCTAGCTGCAACATGGAACAGTGCAATTTTTGTGTTACTTATTCGACATACATGAAGAAGTGAAAGTAAACAACAAAAATGAATATGAAAAGAGGTGCCATTGCCTTCTGGTTGTCTGACTCTCCATCCTTTATATGGAAAATGTGTTGTGACCCAAATTTCTTGGCCAATGTGACAATAGCCCTAATCATTCCCATTGGGTAAATATCATTTCTCTGTGCATGTTGCCTAATAGTCGAGTCCGGGCGGAAGCAGTATTTTGAACAAATAGAAGCAATTTTTTTCACAATTCTTGTTTCGTTGACCAAAATAATTCGATCGCAATCACCATGGTCATATATTATTTTCGACAATATTTTAAAATTTGTAATGGATGTCCCATTACGTGACAATATTTTTTTTGCATTTTTTTGAACAAGTTGGAGAGGAACAATTAGTGTGACTGTCATCACGGCATCCTTTTCTATCATATCAACACACATAATGGGTCTACTTTTGTTTTCCTTGTCCAAGTAGGTGGTATAGACAAAGATTATGTTCCCGAAAAACACTTGTCCAGTTTGGCGGTTGTTTAAGGCCTCTATTGACAGTACTTTATATATCATAACTCTAGACCTGAAGACATTTTTCGAACAGGAAAACTAAATTGAATGGTAGTGTGCTACAAGTACATGAATACTTTTGATGAACTATGGAGCCAGAGTTTCGCAATGACACCTCTTAGTTTATGGAACATGCAGCAGGTTCAGCGTCTCACTTGTACTTGTTGATACTTCTTGCGAGATGCAAACCATGTACTATAGATGGCACCAACATATTCATGATGCCATAGTTGAATATATAGCCCAGGAAATTTGTCTAGTAAACATAGTAAGAGCACAGTTCATGTATCTTTACCTTTGGCCTTGTCGATCCACCGATGTCTGGGATGATTGACTGCTCATGGTCATCTCACTAGTCCAAATTTTTTTGATGCAAGCATTTGCAGATGGACATCAGGACTAAGAAAATATATGCATTCTATATTATATGCTCACACCTGGTTTGTATATTTAATTTTCCGTCACACTTGGTATATCTTTTAGAAGATTGTACCACAGAACCCTCTATTACTACACAAAAGAATTCATCTCCCTGTCCAAGAAACTTGTTTTTTCCAAGGCAGCAATGCGGAAGATGCAATCGACAGGAAGGCAAGTTAGTTTGAAAACATACATGTAAAACAAAAAAGAAATAGGTCTTTTTACCCGCCAAAGAGTCCTTCATCCTGTCCAGCCATTATGTTTGTTTAAATGCAACAATGCAACACAAACACAACGGACATGCACTATCTTAGTATGTAGGAATAAAAGTATTCAACCAAGAAAAATTACCATGTCGGAAGGCACACAACTAGATTAACACATATATAAACCATAAATGAAATACAAAACAATGCAATATGAAACAATAGTACAAGCATGCACCTTTCTATATCTTCTTTAGTCGATGCAGTCGAGACTCTCTCCTTTTCTCCAGCTACTCTGTTTGTTTCAATTTGGAAACCCACAAAATTTAATGAACATCAATGGAAGCTGGTATTCAACGGAGAACAAGCAATATGTACATAGAGAAAAAATGACTCAAGGAACAGTGTACAAAGGAAGAAACATGAACCTTTGCACTTCTCTATCCATGGTTGTAAATGTGTGCAATTTTTTTCCCTGGCCAAAGTATATTACAAGGCACAAAATATCACGCAACTGGATGGTCACAGCTAAACAATTTCTGCTTTTCCCTGGGAATTTATCCACATATGCCCTCTAGCCATGTTCTTTGTCCTCTACACAAATTGTTGTGCGTATGATACAAGTTCTCAGTTTTTCGTGGCTAATTACCCACACATGCTTTCAGACATGGAAATATAATCTTGTAGAATCTTTGTTGCACATATCATATGTCAAGAGCAACACAAATTGCATCCTATGCACACTAGTGTATGTAGAGGAGAAAGTACATGTCATGGCATATCCACACATCTGACCATACATGGTCTATAAATGTACCCTTCATACATATGATTTATTCCAACAAGAAAACAATGGGTATTGTAACTTCACATGTAATCCTCGAACAATTTTCCATGCAATTATTTTCTTTCATGGTAGGACTGTAGCACCAGGAAAATCTCACAGAATAACAGATATCGACTCCGACAGACATGGCAAATAAAAAAACTGCATATTCACTGGTGGGTGAAAGGTTTGAACACCATAAAGTCACCCAAAGAAAACAATAACAATCCCCCCCCCCAAAAAAAAAGCTCCAACCACCACCACTGCACCCCAACCCTACAAGGTCGAATCAAAGAAAAGAAACCAGCATAGACCAAACCAGCGAGAAAGCATGAAGAGGTCGAACTACATCTCCAACGATGCAAAGTGCAAACCCCAGCCAAACAAATAGAATGAATAACCCAGGAACTAACGAACCATCAAGAACCACCAAGCCAGCGAACAACATATGTATCTCCAACGATTATGAAACTACAACCCAAATAGAAAAGGAATCAGAAACACAGAAGGAACATGCGACTACAAATAAACAAACATTCTTACTTGCAAATTGCAAACTAAACAACAAACAAGGAATACAAAATGAAACCACAACATCCAAACTTACCTCGAAATGATGAAATGCAGAAGCACAGCTTGAATCACCAGCGAAACAAAAACAAGAAGCAACTGAGAAACTAGCAAAGAAGAACCACTCACCGAACCAGTAAACAATGTATGTAGTCTCAACGACTATGAGGATGAAGCATAGAATGGAAACAACTGACAAACCAGCGAAGAAGAAGCAGTCACTGAACCAATAAACAATGTATGTAGCTTCAATGGTAGAACAAGGACGAAACATACAATGGCTATTGAACTGGCGGTAGATAATCAAGTGCAAATTCACTGTAACTGTAGAGAAAATTTCGAGAAAAAATATACTCCGAGAACCATATTTTCATAAACATTTAAGACTCTCAGGCTATCTAAGCACCTCGCAGAATGCAAACATTGAAGTCGTCAGGGGTGTTGCAGAATGTCGCATCATGTGACATTTACACACTCAGTCCTATTGACGCATCTCAGAGTAAGTATCAATACATTTCAAGAAATATACATCCGCCAAAGATGCTATAAACTTTGGAATTCTCAATCACTACAAAGCTTGGATATCAAAACTTTTCAATATGCTTATTACATATCAAAACTTTCAGATATATTCGGGTAGTAGAAAATGCTAATACAAACATTCGAACCAATGCTAGCATTAATGAACCTTGAAGAAAGATACAAGAAAAATATATGATTAAAACATACTGACTACAAGCAAAACTTTGAATATAATAATAATAATAATAATCTATTTTTAAGGTGAGCGCTAAGCCAGCACACCAAATTGGTGTATGAGACCCCCTTGTTGGTCGGACAAGGGACCCCCCCTTCGCCCAACAATTTGACTTTTAAATTCTACGAAGGTATACATACCCTACCCCCCTCTGGATTTGAACCTGTGACCTCTTAAGAGGAAACACATGTTCTTAACCATACTACATTGGGAATAGGGAAGCCGACAATAAGACCTCCAATCTCTTATCCAATCATATCAGTACATATATATTACTTTTTATTATATAAAAATATATCATTTTATTTCCATAACTCTAACAATAGGTATTGTGCAAATATTTCGGGCTAAAGGACAAAGTAATATGCAGTCAACCATTTATCAATTGCAATAATCCCTCTACCCTACGACAGGGACTAATAATACAAATAATAATAAATTTTTATTTTATTTTTTAAATAAGTTAAAATCCTCTCAAATTCATCTCACAAGAAACCTTTATGTACAGCAATACATGTCTGAGAAGCATACAAAATTAAGTTAAAATCCTCTCAAATGGCATCTCACGATAGAAACCTTATCTTCAGCCATACATTTCTGAGAAGCATACAAAATTTCGGACAACACATTGCTCTTGCAAGTTGTTAGTAACAACAAAAATATATGCGCTGAGAGATTTCGCTGAACAGACGTGCCTAAACGACCTCCCAACAATCTGCCAACTTCGAAATAAACATATTATTATTTCAACAATAACGACATGTAGGACCTCCCCCGGATGGGGTGCTAAGGGCTGCGATAGTGCCACGTAGGCCGAGCCAGAACACTTCATTAACGCAGCCACCGGCTCGCCTTGCCTCCCACATATCAACCACATGACTGCAAGCAATCATGGCATTATGAAGAGGCCCCTCGCGCGAGCGAAAGGTACTCTCCCGCAGCGCACTACCGAGCAGGGATTAATGGCGTCGTTTATTTCCCGGGACATGTGAATTATGGTATTCACAATGCATATAACTCGGGTTGCAGCACCTAAGGGTAATTCAGTCCAGCAAACCTCCATCTCTCTGGTTTATTCGAACAGAGGCACCCTCCCTCCTGTCCCTCTCGCACAGAATCAACACTCGGCTTCCACGCTCCTCAACAGAAACTCCGCCATGCCCCACATTCGTGGCACCCCACGACGAGGTGCGGCCTGGTACGCGGTGGAGTCCAGGCGCAAGCGTAAGAAGGATTTTGAGCGGACGATGGCCATTGTAGCTAGGCGAAGGAGGACCAGGGCCCGGCTAACAACCAAGGAACAACGGGAAGCGGCCAGCCTATAAGCCAACCCACCCAGCCCTCCCAGGCACACCTTGCTTATGGCTTCGCGCAGTCAGATTCTGAGTACGAGCCTTAGCTCGCCCAGCACCCGGCAACTAGCTAGTCACAAGCCCAGTGCAGAACAGCCTTATTCCCCTTATTATATCATCGAGGAGGCTCCTCCTAAGCCCACCACGGAAACCACAGGAGCAGAGCATGAGTGCCTTCAGCACGACGCAAAGGCAGAAGCAGAGACCGACAAGGAGGAGTCCAGGCACAGTCACCGACAGGAGCAGCCTACAGCAGTGGACTGGGGATACCTCGACCTTCTCTTCGACATCCGAGACAAGCTGGCCGATCAAACTTTCTGCCTGAAGCGAATGGAGCAACGACTCGATATGTTTTTTGCTGCACACTCCAGAGCTTCGACCAAGAAGCAATGCCCAACCTGT
>JASDQU010735811.1:93949-109448 GCA_032191745.1 Picea mariana | reverse complement strand
CCCTGAGTGTTTCCAGCACCAACTAGATGGAAGCACCAACTTCTAATCGTACAGGCACCAACCTATATAACAGAGAACAAGAGTTCTCCCTTGCACCACCCTCCCACCCTGGTTTCTGTGGCTGCAACCAGATGGAAGCTACAACTCCCTCTTTTCAATCACCCAATTTAACCTATGAGGACAACAATCCTCCCTAGCACCTCCCTTCCACCCTGAAACATAAATCTTTTCTACTGAAACTTATTACAGTGATATAATGTTCAACAATGGCTTACCAGACTCATCACTGTTCTGCTGCATTTTGTTGCTCTATCTGCCTCACTACCTTCCTACACACATGACCTGCATTCTCTGTTCTTTTTCCATTTATACTCTCTGCACCATCCCTTGAATGCAACCTTCCTCTACTGTGTATTTCTACTCCTGCGCTCTGCCTCCTTGCTCACACTTCAATCCTTCCACACAGCGACTACAACAACTCCAACAACAACAACAACCTCATCTCTTCTTTGTACCATGTACTTATAGCTTCTGTGCACCTTGTGCATGCAATGTGCGCAATGCCTCTGCATACTCACACTGCGCTGATATCCTCCACCTCTTGACTGCTCTGCCTGATCATCATGGTAACTCTTCAGCTTCTCTGGCAGTTTTCCAAGGCATTCAGCATCACTGGGTGTTATGCTGAGATTCCTTAGCCTCTCTGGCAATTGATACTATTCGTCTTCTCTAGCATAGTCAAGCTTATCCTTTATGTTTCAGTTATAGGCTCCAACCCTCATCCAGCTGTCAATTTCCTCCACGAATCGTCTTCATTCCACTGGCAGATTCCTTGTAATTCTTCAGCTCCTTTGGAAATCACACAGAAGTCTCTTCGCATCCTCTGGTAGAAATCATGAATGGTTTCTAGCAGTTACACTATGAGGATCAATATTATCCGTTCGATCATGCTCATGTTCACCTGCACCGTTGGATTGATTCCATGGGATTTTGCATTCATTTCGGCATTTCGACATTCGGTAATTTGGCATTCATGTGACCATGCATCTCAACATTCCCAGTTGCGATCCCCAAAATGGAGCTTGGTTGCTCTAGCTCTTTTCTCCATCTCTCGCTGATGTGACCAAGGGATGTGACCACAGCCTTATGCGTAAGGTGCTTTCACGATTTCGCATTTTGTGAGTCTGGAGATGAGGCATCTCGACTCTCCAAGTCGCGATCCCCGATACCCCGAAATGGTGTGGGCTCAACAGTTCTGATCAACACTTGATATGACAGTTCAGATCATTTCGCAATTTCACATATCGCGATTTTGACATTCCTGTGGTGAATGTTCTTGTCACTTCCAAATCCCGATCCACGAAACTCTGTAAAGAAGTCGTATCAATGGTCCAAATCACATCTTCATCTGATGGTTGCAATTACATCGCGATTTCACATATCACGATATCGGATTTTTTTATGTTAACATTCCTTGACATCTCCAACTCTCGATCCTCGAATTCCCGAAATGGTCTTGGACTCAACGGTTCAGATTCAATCTTGATTCAATGGCTGCGATTGAATCTTGAATTTGCATATCGTGATTTCAACATTCTTGTTGCGTTGTTTTCTTGTCTCTCTATGTCGCGATTCACGAAACTGTGATATGGAGTTGGCTCAACGGTCCTAATCTGATCTTGATTCAACGACTGCGATTAAGTCGTGATTTTGCATATCGCGAAATCGGGATTCCTGTTGCATTGTTTCTTTGACATCTCCAACATGCGATCTTTGAAACTCCGACATGGTGTAAGTCTAGTTGTGCCACGTGTTCCTAGCTGATGTGCTTTGCTGACGTGAGTCGGATCGATGGTCTAGATGTGATCTTGATTTGACGGCTCAGATTATGTTGCGATTTTTCATATCGCGAAATCAGGATTTCTGTGGATGATATTACTTGTCATCTCCAACTCTCCATCCCCGAAACTATGATAGGGAGTCGGATCAACGATCCACATAACCCCCTGAGATGGACGGTCCTCCTGATTTCAGGATTTTGTGAGCCCTCTACTCCTTGCACTTTAAAGATCATGCAGGTTCTCCTCGATCCAACGGTGGTCGGACCCTGCGCTCAAATCTAACACCTGAGATCTATCCTCCTCTTTAGCGCGCTCTTCTTGTTTATATTTAGATCTGATGGCCCTCATTCTGTTGGGAGTTTTGGATGGGATCCAACGATCAGAAATGATTCACAAACTTTACGGGACTTCATCATGCCTGATCAATAGTGTAGATCAATCCCCGATTTGACGACCGAGGATTGTTGCGTTTAGACAATTGTTGCGTTGCTGGTCTTCCTGAATATCACTGCACTGCTAATTATCGCTATTGTACTCAAGCCATCATCATTGTTGTACATACCATCAATTACAATCATACGTTGCTTGTAAAACATACCAAACATCCTCTGCACTATCTCTTCTAATCTTATCGAGGTTGCTCTGCAGCGTCTTCCCAAAATAATTTTGGTGCCCGTCTGTTACATTCTTCCTATACTCATGCCATCTTCATTGTTGTACTTTCCATCAATGACAAGCATATGCTACCTGTTAAACATTTCCAACATGTGCTATTGAAAAAACTAAATATGATGACATATAAAATTTATTTCCCCTTTTGTAGCTTGACAATTGGAAAGAGATTTCATAAGAAATTATCCTTCCCCAATGAAAAATGGCTTGTTCGTTGACTGTGAAATACAAAATGTAAATATCCATGCAGAAAACAGTAGTTGTGGATCCTTGTCCCATTATTCTTGTAAACAATCATGCAATTTCTTGAAAAATATTTTTAAATGAACTAACCTATATGCTTGTAATATCTTAACGAACTAGATCCGGGTTTTCCAAAAAAAGGGGCAAGGGGTCCAATCCATTATTATTCTTTGCTAGGAACTGTTTGCAATCTTCTCCTTTGAACGCCAATGTTGGCTCGAGCAATTTAAGCATCTGCCGGAAGAGCTGAGGTGACAAAGAAACAGAAGAGTAGTCGTGCAATGGAATAACTCTTTTCTCTGCAATAAATTTATAGGTGCACCAAGAGACCAAGTCCTTACAGTAAAAAACCTTAGGGACACAACCTGCATGAGCAATCCTAGAGGTCCAAATTACTTGGTTCTCTGCGGAAGAGGTTGAGTAATAAGAAAATGCCCTAGACCAATGGAAGTTCTGGTCGTGATGATCGAAGATGTTCACTGTATCTCCACATAACTGGTGTGGAACTCATGCCATAGGTTTATGAGAAGGTTTCTTCACTGTAGATGATGGTTTAAATGAATAGTCACAGCGAATAATGTAACTTGTTGCTAAAGTTTGGTTAAATTCTTATGAATGGGAAATCTTCTCGAGCCCTTCACTGATTAATGACAATCGGTATCGATGGTGCATGATGAAATATTAGGAGTAAATTTTATTTATCGCATATTTAGAAATTCGAAGGTGGCGGGTACGACAAAGAGAAATTAAGGAATGGAGGTTTCGTGAATGTGCGAAGGCCATGTGATGTGAAAGGGATTTCATGATTTTGAAATGAACACTCAGAAGGGACAATATAATCTCCCCGCAAATTTTGGTTTAATGCGCATGAATACGAGATTTCCTCGGCCCTTTCTCCCATCAATCACAATATATACGGTTTCTGCATGATGGCCTATTAGAATTAAATGCCAGTAATTCCATATTTAGAAACAAGATATGTTTATATATATAAAAAACTTTATATTTTCTTTTATTGTAGAGAAGTGCAAAGGTGACGGAGACGGCGGAGAGAAAGGAAAGAATGGACAGTTCTGAAAAGAGGTTGGACATGATTCAAAAAAGAGTTACAGGGATAGTCAGGAAGAGATCATGAAGTGGGAGTTCAATGACCGGTTTGTATATTTGCGGAATTTCGGCAAAATGGCAAAGTATGGAATAGGGAAATTGCTAATTGCATGCATAGCAATAAGATCTTATATATAATTTCCAACTGCTAATTCCAAAAGGAAACCACACAGGAAACAACGACTACGAAATAAATATTTCTTCAACCTGACAAAGGGACAATTCCCTAAAGAAATTTGAACAAATGGCGAAGTATGAAAAGTGGACAGATGGGCCTCAAAACGGGTTGACAATAGTTCCAGTAAATATGTGAGGAAGAGGTGGTTAAATTGTATTTCTCGAAAGTTTTTAGTGAAAAAAATGTGCATCATGGAAAAGGGCATGATAGGTGGACCCTAATACAGAAAAGGGTAAAATTTCATGTTTCGGAATTTTTGAGTGCAAAATGTGTAAAACGGAAGAGATCATGAAAAGGGCATGATAGGTCGATCATAATACGGAAAAGGGCATGATCTAAGAACGGTTGAAAATTTGTATATCTGTCAATTTGTATATAGCAGAGCTACAAATGTTGTTTGGAGGTCTTGAAAAAGTAGAGATGCAATGTTGATGTAGCCAGCGGGTTCCTCCCGTCAATTTCTATATGGTGGAACTTTGGGTGGCAGTTCTGGGACAGGGAACAATAGAGGTTCAATTTAAAGAAAGGGGAAGCGGTGTTTGGGAATGCGTGAATTGGGAAAATAGAAAGGCGGAAGACATTTTTTGTAAGTGTGAATTGGTTTCAAAGAATCCCCATTGTTGAAAAATCATGATCTACTAGGTATCAGGAAATGCATTGTTGAATATTACATTTTATTGCAAAATGCTCGTGCAGTTATGTTCTTGACACATTATTCCATGACTGTAACATACGAACGGAAGTAGTGAACCTTTTTTTTTTACTAATTAGCATTAAAACTTAATAGTTGCATCTCTAGAAACAAGAAGAACAATTTTGTTGGAACATTTTACATTATTATTAGTAAACAAAAAATCAAAGAAGTATGAGAGCACCGAAGTGTGGCAATTAGAACATGCGTGAAACCCAGAAAAGTGACAGAGATGAAGAGTACAAGGCCAAAATTTTGTAATAGAAAATTCATTTAAAAAAATAAGAAAAGTACTGAGTATTGTACATCTATGCTTAGAAATTGGATCCACTTCTTCGGTTGAAAATGTTGAAGGTATCTGTGACAAACACAGGCACGGGTTCCACAGTATGCAAGATCCTTGGAGTTTTCTCCTTGATTAATCATCCTCTGCTGAAATTGATATTTTTCATAAGATTTGCCTGAGGAAGAAGACAAAAACGGTTGCAGGTCTAGTGGAATAGACCTTGGCTGAAATCGACTCTTCATAGTTGAAAAAAATTCAATAGTACAGCTTACACGCATAGTTACAGAGGCCCAAATTATTCCATTCTGGGCAGAAGGAAAAGACTAGTAGGAAAATGTGTTGCAGCAGCGAAAGTTTTGCACTTGACACCCGAAAATTTTAAAGAAATTTTTTTTGGCTTGAAATTTCTCTCTAGAAGCATTAACATATGATTTCTTTATAGTCAAACTCTTCCACCTAGAATGAACTAATTTGGAACTCTAGAATTCCTACTTTGGTGGTGCAAAGTGGCTGTTGCGTTCACTGTCCATTTTTTTTTTTAAACTCCTTTTGGTGTTGTCATGAATGTGATCACCGAGCCGGGAAGGTCCGTTCATTATGGTTCATTTCAATTTGGGCCTAGGAGTGGGAATATTTTTTTCATTGCCATCATCCATTGTCATATCATCATCCATCAGATCATTTTCTTCTGGCTTGGAATTGACAACATAAGGTTCTGCGACAGGCATGACTACAAGTGGGTAGGTTCTCTGAGCAGCCAAGGTTGGCATCAAATTTTTTGGCTTGAAATATATCTCTCGGTGTACCAAGGGACCATCTTGTTCTTTGCTTGTGGTCGAAGAGAGATGAATAGTAAGAATATTCCCTGGAATAGTGGAACCTGTGGCCATTATGCCCCAATGTGTTGACTATGTGTGGAGAGAACTGCCGCCAGAAGTTATTAAGAATTTTCATTTGCGAGAGACAATGTTTCAAATGAAAATTAGGGAGGGATAATATAAGCCTCCGCAAACTCTAGTTTAATGCGTAGCAATGGAATATATCCTCGAGCCTTTCACTGATCAATGACAATTTTTAGGGGTTGTGCGGGATGAGATGTGACCATCACAACTCACTGATTGCACAATTAGAAAAAAGTGCAAAGGTGGCGGTGACGGAAAAAAGACATTAAGAATTAGAAATTTCTTAAAAGAACCAACCTGTCGGCGGACAAAAAAAAAAATATTGCATCGCCTTCAAAAGGAATACCTGGAAAGGATAACATGCTTGTGCACACATATTAGTTTAATTCGTACTAGTGACAAATCTTCTCCGAAATTTCAGACATTAATGACAACTGTAACGGTTGCTGCAAGATGGCTACTAGCATTAAAGCTTAATTATTGCATATGGAAAGTGGTTAGGTGGGTTACAAAAGAAAAATGGAAGACGATATACCTAGGAGACGTGAAGGACCGATGATCCTCTGCCTAACGGATGGGTTCTCGACCTAGCGGGATGAAAATTGAGCCTCTATTGTTCTGTGTCTTACAAATAACACCTACACTTCCGCGAGATACAAAATGGTAGGCCAAGTTGCGGGTTGGTTGGTTAAACATTGTGGGTTGGTTGGTTAAACATGTACTTTTATAAAGTATGGACATCATATTGTATAGAACATATCTAAATCCATGATTCCATGCTTGGACACTTTTTGTTTCACGTGTTTGCAGCCTGGTGGGCTGAAAATTGAATATCTATTGTTCCATACACTACAAATAGCACCCACAGTTCCGCGATATACAAATTGACAGCAACAGTTGTGGAGATGAGTTTCTATATAAAGTATAGACATGAGATTTCATACAGCATATACAGATCGCTTATTCCATACTTAGGAACTTTTTTTATCACGGGTTCGCGGCCTGGCGGGCTAAAAAAATACTGAATATTGTTCCATGTCCTACAAATAGCACACATATTTTCGCGACATACAAATTGACAGAATGACCCACGAGTTGCTTGGCTGAACATTACATTTGTATTATTCTAGAACATATGAGGATTCTTCATTCCATGTACTACAAATATCAACCACATTTTCATGATATAAAAATTGAGAAGAGGACCTATGGGTTGCTTGACTGGACATTGTATTTGTATTGTTATACAACATATGTAGATTCCTCATTCCATACTTGGGCACTTTTTGAATCGCGGGTTCGTAGCTTGGCAGGCTGAAAATTAAGTATCTATTGTTTCGTTTCCTGCAAATAGCACCTACACTTCCGTGATATACAAATTTACAAGCGAGCTTCTGGACATAGTCTATATATAAAGTATGGAATGAGGAATCTGCATATGCATGAGGCTCTTGGACATAGTCACATCGTGAGGCACTTGGACGGTTCTGACAGCCTTAAATGTTTACCTATATGCCTCAGAGCCTTAAATGTTTACTTAACATGTATATCATAGAACAAACTCACCATGAAAAATAAAAATAAATTTGAATAATTAATTGAATAAAATTTAACAAAACATTATCATATATTAATAATGAATATTATATTTTATATTAATATTACATGATAGATATCATAAATTTAATTTATAGTTTATGAATGGAAGTAAATGGGTGGGTTGCAAGTTGCAATACATGTGGTATCCATGCATAATTTAGTATTCCTGAATTAGTTTTATTTGAAATTTATCAAAAGGTATTGATGTCTGCTACATCAACGAAGGTTCGCGGGTTCACATTTTCCATTGATATTCTATAAATTACTCAGTCTCATGTATATGACGGAATTGTTGGGTACAAAATTCATATGACGAAAGTGTTGGGTGCAAAATTTATATCACATAACATGTTGGACATGAAAAATGAAACATGTGAACGCGCAACTCCGCCAACCCACAACTCCATGATTGTTGGGTGCAAAATGTATATGGCAGAAGTGTTGGGTGGAAAAAGTATGTCACTGAACAAGCTAGACATGAAAAAAGAAAAATGAAAATAAATTTCATCTTTAATATCATAAACAAAATAAAAATTCAAGAATTCCAAATTTACATTTAAAAAGGTTAAAAATAATATTGAATAAAATTTAAATAATTGTTTATGTTTGTTGGGTGCAAACTGTATATTGCAGAAGTGTTGGGTGCAAAAGGTATATCACGGAACAAGTTGGACATGAAAAATGAAAAATGAAATAAATTTCACCTTTATTATCATAAACAAAATCAAAATTCCAGAATTCCAAATTTACATTTAAAAACGTATAAGTATATGACAGAATTGCTGGCTGCAAAATGTATACGACAGAAGTGTTGGGTGCAAAATGTATATCACAAAACATGTTAGACATGAAAAATGAAACATGTGAACCCACGACTCCGCCAACCCACAACTCCATAATTGTTGGGTGCAAAATGTATATCACGGAAGTGTTAGATGCAAAAAGTGTATCACTGAACAAGTTAGACATGAAAAATGAAAAATTATAATAAATTTCACCTTTATTATCATAAACAAAATCAAAATTCCAAAATTCCAAATTTACATTTAAAAGGTACAAGTATATGATGCAATTGTTGGGTGCAAATTGTATATGACGGATTATCATAAACAAAATCAAAATCCAAAATTTCAAATTTACATTTAAAAGGTACAAGTATATAACACAATTGTTGGGTGCAAAATGTATATGACAGATTATCATAAACAAAATAAAAATTCAAAAATTCCAAATTTACATTTAAAAACGTTAAAAATAATATTGAATAAAATTTAAATAATTGTTTATACTTGTTGGGTGTAGTTTTTGGATACTGGATTCGCGACTTGGAAGGCTGAAAATAGAGTCTCTATTGTTCCATCTCCTACAAATAACACCCATATTTATGCGATATACAAATTGACGGCGAGAGTTGTGGAGATGAGTCTCTAGATAAAGTATCAACATGAGATTTTATAGAACATGTGTGGATCCGTGTTTCCATACTTAGGCATTTTTGTGATTGTGGGTTTGTAGTATGGCGGGTCGAAAAAAGAGTCTCTATTGTTCCCTGTCCTACAAATAGCACTGAGGTTTCTGCAACATACAAATTGACAGGAGTCACAATGGGCTACTTGGATAAACCTTTCATTTGTTTTGTTCTAGAACATATGTGCATCCCTCATTCCATAATTGGGCACTTTTTTGGATCATGGGTTCATGGGCGAGAGGGCTAAAAATTAAGTATCTATTATTCTGTATCCTACAAATAACACCCACGCTTCCGTGATATATAAATTGACATGCAGACCTGTGGACATAATCTTTATATAAAATATGGAATGAGATTTTACACAGCATATGCAGATCACTAATTGCATATTTCGACCTCTATTCTGGCGTGTTGTACAAATATATTGTTATACAACATATGCGGACCTACAGGTTGCTTGGCTGAACTTTGCATTTGTATTGTTGTAGAACATATGCAGAGTCCTCATTCCATACTTAAGCACTTTTTGGATTGCAGGTTGGCAGTCTGGCAGGCTAAAAATTAAGTATCTATTGTTCCCTGTATTACAAATAGCACCTAGACTTCCATGATATACAAATTTACATGTCGTCTTGTGGACATAGCCTTTATAAAGTATGGAATGAAATTTTATACACCATATGTGGATTCCTGATTTCATACTTGGGCAGTTTTTGGATCATGGGTTCATGGCCTAACCGACCGAAAATAGTGTCTATTGTTCTGTCTCCTACAAATAGCACCCAGATTTCCATGACATACAAATTGATAGGATGAGCTATGAGCTACTTGGATGAATAGTGCATCTGTATTTCTCTAGAACATATGTTGATCCCTCATTCCATAGATGGGCATTTTTTGGATCGCGGGTTCGCAGCCAAGCGCGCTGAAAATTAAGTATGCGGAACCCTCATTGCATACTCACAAGTGCACTCAGGTTTCCTCGTTGAACATTGGACTTTTATTGCCCCATAGCGATTCTGTATCAATTTCATAATTATTGATTTTTTTTCTATCAGGGGCTCTTGGGTTGGCGGGTCGGAAATTGGGCCTCTATTGTTCCTCGCTGTACAAACAGATTGTTCTAGAACATATGTGGATCCCTTATTCCATACATGAGCACTTTTTGGATCGCAGATTCATGACCTGGCGGGCTTAAATTTAAGTATCTATTGTTCCACGTTCTACAAATATCATCTTCACTTCCACAATATACAAATTGACAAGCGAACTTGTGGACATAGTCTCTATATTAACTATGAAATGAGATTTTATACAACATATGTAGATTCCTCATTCCATACTTGGGCAGTTTTTGGATCATGGGTTGGTCGCTTGGCGAGTTGAAAATAGAGTCTCTATTGTTCCCTCCACTACAAATAGCATCCAGAATTCTACCATATACAAATTGACAAGAGGACTCGAGCTGGTTCACTGAACATTGCACTTTTATTGTCTCGTAACAATTTTGTAGGTATTTCATATTTAACGATTGTTTTTGATCGGGGGCTATAGGGATGATGGGATGAAAAATGGGCCTCTTTTGTTTGGGCTCGCGGGCTGCAAATTAGGATTTTATGGACTTGAGATATGGCACATTAAATTATTAAAGGATGTTAAATCGCTTATTCTTAAAAGAATCCAGGAAAGAAAAGATTTTTTTCTTTAAATTCTATAACCGCAAGAATAACAAGGACCAATTTGAATTTGAAGGGCCTGTTGTTCATATGATAGCACAATTGCATTCTGCACACTAAATATTTGTTGATTTCAAATTATTCCAGTATATTAATCTAACTAACTTTATCGAATAAGCAAAAATGTGAAAACAATGGCCAATTTGTATTTTAAGAGCCTCTTGTTTGTATCTGAGGACAGTCATAGTTCAGACATTATATATTTGTTGATTTCAAATTATTTCAGAACAATACTTTGACCAAGTTCATCGATCAAGGAAATCTGCTAAAGCAAGTGACAATATAGTTGTGTTACATCGCCATAGAAATTACCAGGTGGATTTGCGTCCCACATGGCTAAAAAAAACAATTATATTGTTTGATGTCATCCAAAGAACAACTGGAGTTCTAGGGTATACAAATTGACAGACAAAGAAGATAACCAAGAACCAATCATACTTTAAACATTCCACAAGCAAGTTCCTAGAAGGTTCCATAGAGCAGAACCCATCGACCTTTGCACCAAACAATTTGATACACAAAGAAAAGACGTCGCCGCATTTGTTTTCTGTTGAAACAAACTTTCATCTGGATGTTGAACAAATATTACAGAGAGACATGAGGTATTTTTGTTTCCTCTCAAAGTTTCATATAATTTTTTTTTTTCCTTTTCATCTGATATGAAAAATTGCATTGTCCTCATTTAAGGTGAATTTTCTTTGTATCTGAAGTTGCCGCAACATGTAGACATTGCTTGCCTTTTTCTGTAGATCTGTTTCATACTACAACTCTGCCAACTCAGGAAGAACATTTTGTAACAACAACTGCCTGATCGTATAGTGAATGGTTTTGTTGCCCATGGTTCGAATAACACCACTGAGGCAATGTCCAGAAATATATGGCCATTTTTCACCGCATCACAGATAATCAATCATATCATCAATTATCAAAGTGGAGGCAGAGGCAGGGGAATGGCATTTTGCACAAACAGGCTCAAAGGAGGTTGAGTACACATTGGCTGCAACTAAAATACCTTCAACCTGGGAATGCAAGCAAAGGAATTAATACATTGAACAATATAATAGACAATTGCATCCCACCCTCCCCTTTAAAACAAAAAAAAATATTTAACAACTGCAAAAATTTATTGAAGGCTATCTCTATAAGAAAAGTGACGATGATTTTGTAAATGTATTTGCACAACAATTGTAGAGCTAGCTAGATTCTCTAGATCCTTTACTATATATGCTCACATCTCTATTACAAACATTGACTGGGTTGTCCGAAAGATCGTTTCTCTAGAATCCTTCCTTTTTTATATATTTTTGAATAGCATAAGTGGAATCTTCCCTCTATGCAATTGTTGTTCCATTGATGAAAACAAATATGAATACGTATCAAACATTATAGCTGCAACATGGAATAGTGCAATTTTTGTGTTACTTATCCGACATACATGGAGAAGTGAAAGTAAACAATAAAACTGAATATGAAAAGAGGTGCCATTACCTTCTCGTTGTCTGACTCTCCATCCTTTATATGGAAAATGTGTTGCAACCCAAATTTCTTGGCCAGTGTGACAATAGCCCTAATTGTTCCTATTGGGTAAATATCATTTCTTTGTGCATGTTGCCTAATAGTCGAGTCTGGGAGGAAGCGGTATTATGAACAAATAGGAGCAATTTTTTCCACAATTCTTGTTTCGTTTACCAAAATAATTCGATCGCAATCACCATGGTCATATATTATTTTCGGCAATATATTAAAATTTGTAATGGATGTCCCATTACGCGACAATATCTTTTCTACATTTTTCTGAACAAGTTGAGGAGGAACAGTTAGTGTGACTGCCATCATGGCATCCTTGTCTATCATATCAACACACATAATGGGTCTACTTTTGTTTTCCCTGTCCAAGTAGGTGGTATAGACAAATATTATGTTCCCGACAAAGACTTGTCCAGTTTGGCGATTGTTCAAGGCCTCTATTAACAGTACTTTATATATCATAACTCTAGACCTCAAGACATTTTTCGAATAGGAAAACTAAAGTGAATGGTAGTGTGCTACAAGTACATGCATACTTTTGACGAACTATGGAGCCAGATTTTCGCAATGACACATATTAGTTTATGGAACATGCAGCAGGTTCAACATCTCACTTGTACTTGTTGATACTTCTTGTGAGATGCAAACCATGTACTACAGATGGCACCAACATATTCACGATGTCATAGTTGAATATATAGCTTGGTAAATTTGTCTAGTAAACATAGTAAGAGCACAGTGCATGTATCTTTACCTTTGGCCTTGTCGATCCACCGATGTCTAGGATGATTGACTGCTCATGGTCGTCTCACTAGTCCAACTGTTTTTGATGCAAGCATTTGCAGATGGACATCAAGACTAAGAAAATATATGCATTCTATATTATATGCTCACACCTGGTTTGTATATTTAATTTTTCGGCACACTTGGTATATCTTTTAGAAGATTGTACCATAGAACCCTCTGCGACTACACAAAAGAATTCATCTCCCTGTCCAAGAAACCTGTTTTTTCCAGGGAAACAACGCGGAAGATGCAATCGACAGGAAGACAAGCTAGTTTGAAAACATACATGTAAAACAAAAACAAAATAGGTCTTTTTACCCACCAAAGAGTCCTTCGTCCTGTCCAGCCATTTTATTTGTTTAAATGCAGCAATGCAACACAAACACAACGGACATGCACTATCTTAGTATGTAGGAATAAATGTATGCAACCAAGAAAACTTACCATGTAGGAAGGAACACAACTAGCTTAACACATATACAAACCATAAATTAAATACAAAACAACGCAATATGAAACAATAGTACAAGCATGCACCTTTCTATATCCTCTTCAGTCGACGCAGTCGAGACTCTCTCCTTTTCTCCAGCTGCTCTGTTTGTTTCAATTTGGGAACCCACAAAATTTAATGAACATCAATGGAAGCTGGTATTCAGCAGAGAACAAACAATATGTACATAGAGAAAAACTGACTCAAGGAACAGTGTACAAAGGAAGAAACATGAACCTTTGCGCTTCTCTATCCATGGTTGTAAACGTGTGCAATTTTTTTCCCTGGCCAAAGTATATTACAAGGCACAAAATATCACGCAACTGGATGGTCACAGCTAAACGATTTCTGCTTTTCCCTGGGAATTTATCCACATATGCCCTCTAGCCATGTTCTTTGTCCTCTACACAAACAGTTGTGCGTACGATACAAGTTCTCAGTTTTCCGTGGGTAATTACCCACACATGCTTCTAGACATGGAAATATAATCTTGCAGAATCTTTGTTGCACATATCATATGTCAAGAACAACACAAATTGCATCCTGTGAACACTAGTCTATGTGGAGGAGAAATTACATGTCATGTCATATCCACACATCTGACCATAAATGGTTTATAAATGTACCCTGCATACATATGATTTATTCCAACAAGAAAACAATGGGTATTGTAACTTCACATGTAATCCTCGAATAATTTTCCATGCAATTATTTTCTTTCATGGCAAGACTGCAGCACCAGGAAAATCTCACAAAATAATAGATCTCGACTACGGTAGACATAGAAAACAAAAAAACTGCATATTCACTGGTGGGTGCAAGGGCTGAACACCATAAAGTCCCCCAAACAAAACAATAACAATCCCCCCCCAAAAAAAAAAATCTCCAACCACCACCACTGTACCCCAACCCTACAAGGTCGAATCAAAGAAAAGAAACCAGCATGGACCAAACCAACGAGAAAGCATGAAGAGGTTGAACTACATCCCCAGCGACGCAAAGTGCAAACCCCAGCCAAACAAATAGAACCAACAACTCGGGAACCAACGAACCATCAAGAACCACCGAGCCAGCGAACAACATATATATCTGCAACGATTATGAAGCTACAACCCAAATAGAAAAGGAATCAGAAACACACAAGGAACATGCGATTACAAATAAACAAACATTCTTACTTGCAAACTGCAAACTAAACAACAAACAAGGAATACAAAATGAAACCACGACATCCAAACTTACTTTGAAACGATGAAATGCAGAAGCACAGCTTGAATCACCAGTGAAACAAAAACAATAAGCAACTGAGAAACCAACGAACAAGAACCGCTCACCGAACCAGTAAACAGTGTATGTAGTCTCAACGACTACGAGGATGAAGCATACAATGGAAACAACTAACAAACCAACGAAGAAGAAGCAGTCACTGAACCAATAAATAATGTATGTAGCTTCAATGGTAGAACAAAGACGAAACATACAATGGCTATTGAATTGGCGGTAGATAATCAAGTGCAAATTCACTGTAACTATAGAGAAAATTTCGAGGAAAAATATACTCCGAGAACCATATTTACATAAACATTTAAGACTCTCAAGTTGTCTAAGTACCTCGCAGAATGCAAACGTTGAAGTTGTCAGGGGTGTTGCAGAACGTCGCATCATGTGACATTTAAACACTCAATCCTATTGACGCATCTCAGAATAAGTGTCAATACATTTCAAGAAATATACATCCGCCAAAGATGCTATAAACTTTGGAATTCTCAATCACTACAAAGCTTGGATATCAAAAGTTTTCAATATGCTTATTATATATCAAAACTTGAGGATATATTTGAGTAGCAGAAAATGCTAATACAAACATTCGAACCAATGCTAGCATTAATCAACCTTGAAGCAAGATACAGGAAAAATATATGATTAAAACATATTGACTATGAGAAAAACTTTGAATATAATAATAATAA
>JASDQU010735811.1:76877-91289 GCA_032191745.1 Picea mariana | reverse complement strand
AAATGGTGTGGGCTCAACAGTTCTGATCAACACTTGATATGACAGTTCAGATCATTTCGCAATTTCACATATCGCGATTTTGACATTCCTGTGGTGAATGTTCTTGTCACTTCCAAATCCCGATCCACGAAACTCTGTAAAGAAGTCGTATCAATGGTCCAAATCACATCTTCATTTGATGGTTGCAATTACATTGCGATTTCACATATCGCAATATTGGATTTTTCGATGTTAACATTCCTTGACATCTCCAACTCTCAATCCTCGAATTCCCGAAATGGACTTGGATTCAACGGTTCAGATTCAATCTTGATTCAATGGCTGCGATTGAATCGTGAATTTGCATATCGCAATTTCAACATTCTTGGTGCGTTGTTTTCTTGTCTCTCTATGTCGCGATTCACAAAACTCTGATATGGAGTTGGCTCAATGGTCCTGATCTGATCTTGATTCAACAGCTGCGATTAAGTCGTGATTTTGCATATCGCGAAATCGAGATTACTGTTGCATTGTTTCTTTGACATCTCCAACATGCGATCCTCGAAACTCCGACATGGTGTAAGTCTAGTTGTGCCACGTGTTCCTAGCTGATGTGGTTTGCTGACGTGAGTCGGTTCGACGGTCTAGATGTGATCTTAATTTGACGGCTCAGATTATGTCGTGATTTTGCATATCGCGAAATCGATATTTCTGTGGATGATATTACTTGTCATCTCCAACTCTCCATCCCCGAAACTTCGATAGGGAGTCGGATCAACGGTCCACATAACCCCCTGAGATGGACAGTCCTCCTGATTTTGAGATTTTGTGAGCCCTCTACTCCTTGCACTTTAAAGATCATGCAGGTTCTCCTCGATCCAACGGTGGTCGGACCCTGCACTCAAATCTAACGCCTGAGATCTATCCTCCTCTTTAGCGCTCTCTTCTTGTTTATATTTATATATGATGGCCCTCATTCTGTCGGGAGTTTTGGATGGGATCCAACAATCAGAAATGCTTCACAAACTTTACGGGACTTCATCATGCCTGATCAATAATGTAGATCAATCCCCGATTTGACGACCGAGAATTGTTGTGTTTAGACAATTGTTGCGTTGCTGGTCTTCCTGAATATCACTGCACTGCTAATTATCGTTGTTGTACTCAAGCCATCATCGTTGTTGTACATACCATCAATTACAAGCATACGTTGCTTGTAAAACATACCAAACATCCTCTGCACTATCGCTTCTAATCTTATTGAGGTTGCTCTGCAGCATCTTCCCAAAATACTTTTGGCGCCCGTCTGTTACATTCTTCCTGTACTCATGCCATCTTCATTTTTGTACTTTCCATCAATGACAAGCATATGCTACCTGTTAAACATTTCCAACATGTGCTATTGAAAAAACTAAATAGGATGACATATAAAATTTATTTCCCCTTTTGTAGCTTGACAATTGGGAAGAGATTTCATAAGAAATTATCCTTCCCCAATAAAAAATGGCTTGTTTGTTGACTGTGAAATACAAAATGTAAATAGCCATGCAGAAAACAGTAGTTGTGGATCCTTGCCCCATTATTCTTGTAAACAATCATGCAATTTCTTGAAAAGGATTTTTAAATGAACTAACCTATATGCTTGTAATATCTTAACGAACTAGATCCGGGTTTTCCAAAAAAAGGGGCAAGGGGTCCAATCCATTATTATTCTTTGCTAGAAACTGTTTGCAATCTTCTACTTTGAACGCCAATGTTGGCTCGAGCAATTTAAGCATCTGCCGGAAGAGTTGAGGTGACAAAGAAACAGAAGAGTAGTCGTGCAATGGAATAATTCTTTTCTCTGCAATAAATTTATAGGTGCACCAAGAGACCATGTCCTTACAGTCAAAAACCTTAGGGACACAACCTGCATGAGCAATCCTAGAGGTCCAAATTACTTGGTTCTCTGCGGAAGAGGTTGAGTAATAAGAAAATGCCCTAGACCAATGGAAGTTCTGGTCATGATGATCGAAGATGTTCACTGTATCTCCACATAACTGGTGTGGAACTCATGCCATAGGTTTATGATAAGGTTGCTTCACTGTAGATGATGGTTTAAATGAATAGTCACAGCGAATAATGTAACTTATTACTAAATTTTGGTTAAATTCTTATGAATGGGAAATCTCCTTGAGCCCTTCACTAATTAATGACAATCGGTATCGATGGTGCATGATGAAATATTAGGAGTAAAGTTTATGTATTGCATATTTAGAAATTCGAAGGTGGCGGGTACGACGAAGAGAAATTAAGGAATGGAGGTTTCGTGAATGTGCGAAGGCCATGTGATGTGAAAGGGATTTCATGATTTTGAAATGAACACTCAGAAGGGACAATATAATCTCCCTGCAAATTTTGGTTTAATGCGCATGAATACGAGATTTCCTCTGCCCTTTCGCCCATCAATCACAATATATACGGTTTCTGCATGATGGCCTATTAAAATTAAATGCCAGTAATTCCATATTTAGAAACAAGATATGTCTATATATATAAAAAACTTTATATTTTCTTTTATTGTAGAGAAGTGCAAAGGTGATGGAGATGGCAGAGAGAAAGGAAAGAATGGACAGTTCTGAAAAGAGGTTGGACATGATTGAAAAAAGAGTTACATGGATAGTTAGGAAGAGATCATGAAGTGGGAGTTCAATGACCGATTTGTATATTTGTGGAATTTCGGCAAAATGGCTAAGTATGGAATAGGGAAATTGCTAATTGCATTCATAGCAATAAGATCTTATATATAATTGCCAACTGCTAATTCCAAAAGGACACCGCACAGGAAACAACGACTACGAACTAAATATTTCTTCAACCTGACAAAGGGACAATTCCCTAAAGAAATTTGAACAAATGGCGAAGTATGAAAAGTGGACAGATGGGCCTCAAAATGGGTTGACAATAGTTCCAGTAAATATGCGAGGAAGCGGTGGTTAAATTGTATTTCTCAAAATTTTTTAGTGAAAAAAATGTGCATCATGGAAAAGGGCATGATAGGTGGACCCTAATATAGAAAAGGGTAAAATTTCATGTTTCGTAATTTTTTAGTGCAAAATGTGTAAAACGGAAGAGATCATGAAAAGGGCATGATAGGTCAATCATAATACAGAAAAGGGCATGATCTAAGAACGGTTGAAAATTTGTATATCTGTCAATTTGTATATAGCAGAGCTACAAATGTTGTTTGGAGGTCTTGAAAAAGTAGAGATGCAATGTTGATGTAGCCAGCGGGGTCCTCCCGTCAATTTCTATATGGTGGAACTCTGGGTGGCAGTTCTGAAACAGGGAACAATAGAGGGTCAATTTAAAGAAAGGGGAAGCGGTGTTTGGGAATGCGTGAATTGGAAAAATAGAAAGGTGGGAGACATTTTTTGTAAGTGCGAATTGGTTTCAAAGAATCCCCATTGTTGAAAAATCATGATCTACTAGTTATCAGGAAATGCATTGTTGAATATTACATTTTATTGCAAAATGCTCGTGCAGTTATGTTCTTGATACATTATTCCATGACTGTAACATACGAACGGAAGTAGTGAACCTTTTTTTTTACTAATTAGCATTAAAACTTAATAATTGCATCTCCAGAAACAAGAAGAACGATTTTGTTGGAACATTTTACATTATTATTAGTAAACAAAAAATCAAAGAAGTATGAGAGCACCGAAGTGTGGCAATTAGAACATGCGTGAAACCCAGAAAAGTGACAGAGATGAAGAGTACAAGGCCAAAATTTTGTAATAGAAATTCCATTTAAAAAAATAAGAAAAATACTGAGTATTGTACATCTATGCTTAGAAATTGGATCCACTTCTTCGGTTGAAAACATTGAAGGTATCTGTGACAAACACAGGCACAAGTTCCATAGTATGCAAGATCCTTGGAGTTTTCTCCTTGATTAATCATCCTCTACTGAAATTGATATTTTTCATAAGATTTGCCTGAGGAAGAAGACAAAAATGGTTGCAGGTCTAGTGGAATAGACCTTGGTTGAAATCGACTCTTCATAGTTGAAAAAAATTCAATAGTACAGCTTGCACGCATAATTACAGAGGCCCAAATTAGTCCATTCTGGGCAGAAGGAGATGACTAGTAGGAAAATGTGTTGCAGCAGCGAAAGTTTTGCACTTGACACCCGAAAATTTTAAAGAAATTTTTTTTGGCTTGAAATTTCTCTCTAGAAGCATTAACATATGATTGCTTTACAGTCAAACTCTTCCACCCAGAATGAACTAATCTGGAACTCTAGAATTCCTACTTTGGTGGTGCAAAGTGGTTGTTGCGTTCACTGTCCATTTTTTTTTTTTAAACTCCTTTTGGTGTTGTCATGAATGCGATCACCGAGCCGGGATGGTCCGTTCATTATGGTGCATTTCAATTTGGGCCTAGGAGTGGGAATATTTTTTTCATTGCCATCATTCATTGTCATATCATCATCCATCAGATCATTTTCTTCTGGCTTTGAATTGACGGCATAAGGTTCTGCGACAGGCATGAATGCAAGTGGGTAGGTTCTCTGAGCAGCCAAGGTTGGCATCAAATTTTTTGGCTTGAAATATATCTCTCGGTGTACCAAGGGACCATCTTGTTTTTTGCTTGTGGTCGGAGAGAGATGAATAGTAAGAATATTCCCTGGAATAGTGGAACCTTTGGCCATTATGCCCCAATGTGTTGACTATGTGTGGAGAGAACTGCCGCCAAAAGTTATTAAGAATTTTCATTTGCGAGAGACAATGTTTCAAATGAAAATTAGGGAGGGATAATATAAGCCTCCGCAAACTATAGTTTAATGCATAGCAATGGAATATCTCCTCGAGCCTTTCACTGATCAATGACAATTTTTAGGGGTTGTGTGGGATGAGATGTGACCATCACAACTCACTGATTGCACAATTAGAAAAAAGTGCAAAGGTGGCGGTGATGGAAAAAAGACATTAAGAATTAGAAATTTCTTAAAAGAACCAACCTGTCAGCAGACAAAAAAAAAAATATTGCATTTCCTTCGAAAGGAATACCTGGAAAGGATAACATGCTTGTGCACAAATCTTAGTTTAATTCGTACTAATGACAAATCTTCTCCGAAATTTCGGACATTAATGACAACTGTAATGGTTGCTGCAATATGGCTACTAGCATTAAAGCTTAATTATTGCATATGGAAAGTGGTTAGGTGGGTTACAAAAGAAAAATGGAAGACGATATACCTAGGAGACGTGAAGGACCGATGGTCCTCTGCCTAGCGGATGGGTTCTCAACCTAGCAGGCTGAAAATTGAGCCTCTATTGTTCTGTGTCTTACAAATAACACCTACACTTCTGCGAGATACAAAATGGTAGGCCAAGTTGTGGGTTGGTTGGTTAAACATTGTGGGTTGGTTGGTTAAACATGTACTTTTATAAAGTATGGAAATCATATTGTATAGAACATATCTGAATCCATGATTCCATGATTGGACACTTTTTGTTTCATGTGTTTGCAGCCTGGTGGGCTGAAAATTGAATATCTATTGTTCCATACACTACAAATAGCACCCACAGTTCCGCGATATACAAATTGACAGCGACAATTGTGGAGAAGAGTTTCTATATAAAGTATATACATGAGATTTCATACATCATATACAGATCGCTTATTCCAAACTTAGGAACTTTTTTTATCACGGGTTCGCGGCCTGGCGGGCTAAAAAAATACTGAATATTGTTCCGTGTCCTACAAATAGCACACAGATTTTCGTGACATACAAATTGACAGAATGACCCATGGGTTGCTTGGCTGAACATTACATTTGTATTGTTCTAGAACATATGAGGATTCTTCGTTCCCTGTACTACAAATATCAACCACATTTTCATGATATACAAATTGAGAAGAGGACCTACGGGTTGCTTGACTGGACATTGTATTTGTATTGTTATACGACATATGTAGATTCCTCATTCCATACTTGGGCACTTTTTGAATCGTGGGTTCGTAGCTCGGCAGGATGAAAATTAAGTATCTATTGTTTCGTTTCCTACAAATAGCACCTACACTTCCGTGATATACAAATTTACAAGCGGGCTTCTGGACATAGTCTCTATATAAAGTATGGAATGAGGAATCTGTATATGCACGAGGCACTTGGACATAGTCACATCGTGAGGCACTTGGATGGTTCTGACAGCCTCAAATGTTTACCTATATGCCTCAGAGCCTTAAATGTTTACTTAACATGTATATCATAGAACAAACTCACCATGAAAAATAAAAATAAATTTGAATAATTAATTGAATAAAATTTTACAAAACATTATCATATATTAATAATGAATATTATATTTTATATTTATATTACATGATAGATATCATAAATTTAATTTATAGTTTATGAATGGAAGTAAATGGGTGGGTTGCAAGTTGCAATACATGTGGTATCCATGCATAATTTAGTATTCCTGAATTAGTTTTATTTGAAATTTATCAAAAGGTATCGATGTCTGATACATCAACGAAGGTTCGCGGGTTCACATTTTCCATTGATATTCTATAAATTACTCAGTCTCATGTATATGATGGAATTGTTGGGTGCAAAATTCATATGATGAAAGTGTTGGGTGCAAAATGTATATCACAGAACATGTTGGACATGAAAAATGAAACATGTGAACGCGCGACTCCGCCAACCCACAACTCCATAATTGTTGGGTGCAAAATGTATATGGCAGAAGTGTTGGGTGGAAAAAGTATATCACTGAACAAGCTAGACATGAAAAATGAAAAATGAAAATAAATTTCATCTTTAATATCATAAACAAAATAAAAATTCAAAAATTCCAAATTTACATTTAAAAAGGTTAAAAATAATATTGAATAAAATTTAAATAATTGTTTATGTTTGTTGGGTGCAAACTGAATATTGCAGAAGTGTTGGGTGAAAAAGGTATATCACGGAACAAGTTGGACATGAAAAATGAAAAATGAAATAAATTTCACCTTTATTATCATATACAAAATCAAAATTCCAGAATTCCAAATTTACATTTAAAAACGTATAAGTATATGACAGAATTGTTGGCTGCAAAATGTATACGACGGAAGTGTTGGGTGCAAAATGTATATCACGGAACATGCTAGACATGAAAAATGAAACATGTGAACCCACGACTCCGCCAACCCACAACTCCATAATTGTTGGGTGCAAAATGTATATCACGGAAGTGTTAGGTGCAAAAAGTGTATCACTGAACAAGATAGACATGAAAAATGAAAAATGAAAATAAATTTCACCTTTATTATCATAAACAAAATCAAAATTCCAAAATTCCAAATTTACATTTAAAAGGTACAAGTATATGACGCAATCGTTGGGTGCAAAATGTATATGACGGATTATCATAAACAAAATCAAAATTCCAAAATTTCAAATTTACATTTAAAAGGTACAAGTATATAACACAATTGTTGGGTGCAAAATGTATATGACGGATTATCATAAACAAAATCAAAATTCCAAAATTCCAAATTTACATTTAAAAACGTTGAAAATAATATTGAATAAAATTTAAATAATTGTTTATAGTTGTTGGGGGTAGTTTTTGGATACTGGATTCATGACCTAGAAGGCTGAAAATAGAGTCTTTATTGTTCCATCTCCTACAAATAACACCCAGATTTATGCGATATACAAATTGACGACGAGAGTTGTGGAGATGAGTCTCTATATAAAGTATCAACATGAGATTTTATAGAACATGTGTGGATCCGTGTTTCCATACTTAGGCAGTTTTATGATTGTGGGTTTGTAGTATGGAGGGTCGAAAAAAGAGTCTCTATTGTTCCCTATCCTACAAATAGCACTGAGGTTTCTGCAACATACAAATTGACAGGAGTCGCAATGGGCTACTTGGCTAAACCTTGCGTTTGTTTTGTTCTAGAACATATGTGCATCCCTCATTCCATACTTGGGCACTTTTTTGGATCGCGGGTTCACGGGCGAGAGGGATAAAAATTAAGTATCTATTATTCTGTATCCTACAAATAACACCCACACTTCTGTGATATACAAATTGACACGCAGACCTGTGGACATAATCTTTATATAAAATATGGAATGAGATTTTACACAGCATATGCAGATCACTAATTGCATATTTCAGCCTTTATTGTGGCGTTTTGTACAAATATATTGTTCTACAACATATGCGGACCTACAGGTTGCTTGGCTGAACTTTGCATTTGTATTGTTGTAGAACATATGCAGAGTCCTCATTCCATACTTAATCACTTTTTGGATTGCAGGTTGGCAGCTTGGCAGGCTAAAAATTAAGTATCTATTGTTCTGTGTTTTACAAATAGCACCTAGACTTCCGCGATATACAAATTTACATGTCGTATTGTGGACATAGCCTCTATAAAGTATGGAATGAGATTTTATACACCATATGCGGATTCCTGATTCCATACTTGGACAGTTTTTGGATCATGGGTTCGTGGCCTGACCGACCGAAAATAGTGTCTATTGTTCTGTCAACTACAAATAGCACCCAGATTTCCACGACATACAAATTGATAGGATGAGCTATGAGCTACTTGGATGAATAGTGCATTTGTATTGCTCTAGAACATATGTTGATCCCTCATTCCATAGATGGGCATTTTTTGGATCGCGGGTTTGCAGCCAAGCGCACTGAAAATTAAGTATGTGGAACCCTCATTGCATACTCACAAGTGGACTCGGGTTTCTTCATTGAACATTGGACTTTTATTGCCCCATAGCGATTCTATATCAATTTCATAACTATCAATTTTTTTCTATCAGGGGCTCTTGGGTTGGTGGGTTGGAAATTGGGCCTCTATTGTTCCTCGTTGTACAAACAGATTGTTCTAGAACATATGTGGATCCCTTATTCCATACATGAGCACTTTTTGGATCGCAGATTCATGACCTGCGAGCTTAAATTTAAGTATCTATTGTTCCACGTTCTACAAATATCATCTTCACTTCCGCAATATACAAATTGACAAGCGGACTTGTGGACATAGTCTCTATATTAACTATGGAATGAGATTTTATACAACATATGCAGATTCCTCATTCCATACTTGGGCATTTTTTGGATCGTGGGTTGGTGGCCTGGCGGGTTGAAAATAGAGTCTCTATTGTTCCCTCCACTACAAATAGCATCCATAATTCTGCCATATACAAATTGACAAGAGGACTCGAGCTGGTTCGCTGAACATTGCACTTTTATTGTCCCGTAACAATTCTGTATGTATTTCATATTTAACGATTGTTTTTGATTGGGGGCTATAGGGCTGATGGGATGAAAAATGGGCCTCTTTTGTTCGGGCTCACGGGCTGAAAATTAGGATTTTATGGACTTGAGATATGGCACATTAAATTATTAAAGGATGTTAAATCGCTTATTCTTAAAAGAATCAAGGAAAGAAAAGATTTTTTTCTTTAAATTCTATAACCGCAAGCATAACAAGGACCAATTTGAATTTGGAGGGCCTGTTGTTCATATGATAGCACAATTGCATCCTGCACACTAAATATTCGTTGATTTCAAATTATTCCAGGATATTAATCTAACTAACTTCATCGAATAAGAAAAAATGTGAAAACAATGGCTAATTTGTATTTTAAGAGCCTCTTGTTTGTATGTGAGGACAGTCATAGTTCAGACATTATATATTCGTTGATTTCAAATTATTTTAGAACAATACTTTGACCAAGTTCATCGATCAAGGAAATCTGCTAAAGCAAGTGACAATATAGTTGTGTTACATCGCCATATAAATTACCAGGCGGATTTGCGTCCCAGCTGGCTAAAAAAAACAATTATATTGTTTGATGTCCTCCAAAGAACAACTGGAGTTCTAGGGTATACAAATTGATAGACAAAGAAGATAACCAAGAACCAATCATACTTTAAACATTCCACAAGCAAGTTCCCAGAAGGTTCCATAGAGCAGAACCCATCGACCTTTGCACCAAACAATTTGATACAAAAAGAAAAGACGTCGCCGCATTTGTTTTCTGTTGAAAAAAACTTTCATCTGGACGTTGAAAAAATATTACAGAGAGACATGAGGTATTTTTGTTTCCTCTCAAAGTTTCATATAATTTTTTTTTTTCCTTTTCAGCTGATATGAAAAATTGCATTGTCCTCATTTAAGGTGAATTTGCTTTGTATCTGAAGTTGCCGCAACATGTAGACATTGCTTGCCTTTTTCTGTAGATCTGTTTCATACGACAACTCTGCCAACTCAGGAAGCACATTTTGTAACAACAACTGCCTGATCGTATAGTGAATGGTTGTGTTGCCCATGGTTCGAATAACACCACTGAGGAAATGTCCAGAAATATATGGACATTTTTCACCGCATCACAGATAATCAATCGTATCATCAATTATCAAAGTGGAGGCAGAGGCAGGGGAATGGCATTTTGCACAAACAGGCTCAAAGGGGGTTCAGTACACATTGGCTGCAACTAAAATACCTTCAACCTGGGAATGCAAGCAAAGGAATTAATACATTGAACAATATAATACACAATTGCATCCCACCCTCCCCTTTAAAACAAAAAAAAATATTTAACAACTGCAAAAATTTATTGAAGGCTATCTCTATAAGCAAAGCGAGGATGATTTTGTAAATGTATTTGCACAACAATTATAGAGCTAGCTATATTCTCTAGATCCTTTACTATATATGCTCACATCTATATTACAAACATTGACTGGGTTGTCCGAAAGATCGTTTCTCTAGAATCCTTCTTTTTTTATATATTTTTGAATAGCATAAGTGGAATCTTCCCTCTATGCAATTGTTGTTCCATTGATGAAAACAAATATGAATACGTATCAAACATTATAGCTGCAACATGGAACAGTGCAATTTTTGTGTTACTTATCCGACATACATGCAGAAGTGAAAGTAAACAATAAAACTGAATATGAAAAGAGGTGCCATTACCTTCTCGTTGTCTGACTCTCCATCCTTTATATGGAAAATGTGTTGCAACCCAAATTTCTTGGCCAGTGTGACAATAGCCCTAATTGTTCCTATTGGGTAAATATCATTTCTCTGTGCATGTTGCCTAATAGTTGAGTCCGGAAGGAAGCGGTATTATGAACAAATAGGAGCAATTTTTCCCACAATTCTTGTTTCGTTGACCAAAATAATTCGATCGCAATCACCATGGTTATATATTATTTTCGACAATATATTAAAATTTGTAATGGATGTCCCATTACGCGACAACATCTTTTCTACATTTTTCTGAACAAGTTGAGGAGGAACAGTTAGTGTGACTGCCATCATGGCATCCTTGTCTATCATATCAACACACATAATGGGTCTACTTTTGTTTTCCTTGTCCAAGTAGGTGGTATAGACAAAGATTATGTTCCCGACAAACACTTGTCCAGTTTGGCGGTTGTTCAAGGCCTCTATTGACAATACTTTATATATCATAACTCTAGACCTCAAGACATTTTTCGAATAGGAAAACTAAAGTGAATGGTAGTGTGCTACAAGTACATGCATACTTTTGATGAACTATGGAGCCAGAGTTTCACAATGACACCTCTTAGTTTATGGAACATGCAGCAGGTTCAGCATCTCACTTGTACTTCTTGATACTTCTTGTGAGATGCAAACCATGTACTACAGATGGCACCAACATATTCACGATGTCGTAGTTGAATATATAGCTCGAGAAATTTTTCTAGTAAACATAGTAAGAGCACAGTGCATGTATCTTTACCTTTGGCCTTGTCGATCCACCGATGTCTGGGATGATTGACTGCTCATGGTCGTCTCACTAGTCCAACTTTTTTTGATGCAAGCATTTGCAGATGGACATCAAGACTAAGAAAATATATGCATTCTATATTATATTCTCACACCTGGTTTGTATATTTAATTTTCCGGCACACTTGGTATATCTTTTAGAAGATTGTACCATAGAACCCTCTGCTACTACACAAAATAATTCATCTCCCTATCCAAGCAACCTGTTTTTTCTAGGGCAACAACGCGGAAGATGCAATCGACAGGAAGGCAAGCTAGTTTGAAAACATACATGTAAAACAAAAACAAAATAGGTCTTTTTACCCACCAAAGAGTCCTTCGTCCTGTCCAGCCATTTTATTTGTTTAAATGCAACAATGCAACACAAACACAACAGACATACACTATCTTAGTATGTAGGAATAAATGTATGCAACCAAGAAAACTTACCATGTAGGAAGGAACACAACTAGCTTAACACATATACAAACCATAAATTAAATACAAAACAACGCAATATGAAACAACAGTACAAGCATGCACCTTTCTATATCCTCTTCAGTCGACGCAGTCGAGACTCTCTCCTTTTCTCCATCTACTCTATTTGTTTCAATTTGGGAACCCACAAAATTTAATGAACATCAATGGAAGCTGGTATTCAGCAGAGAACAAACAATATGTACATAGAGAAAAACTGACTCAAGGAACAGTGTACAAAGGAAGAAACATGAACCTTTGCGCCTCTCTATCCATGGTTGTAAACGTGTGCAATTTTTTTCCTTGGCCAAAGTATATTACAAGGCACAAAATATCACGCAACTCGATGGTCACAGCTAAACGATTTCTTCTTTTCCCTGGGAATTTATCCACATATGCCCTCTAGCCATGTTCTTTGTCCTCTACACAAATAGTTGTGCATACGATACAAGTTCTCAGTTTTCCGTGGGTAATTACCCACACATGCTTCTAGACATGGAAATATAATCTTGCAGAATCTTTGTTGCACATATCATATGTCAAGAACAACACAAATTGCATCCTGCGCACACTAGTCTATGTAGAGGAGAAAGTACATGTCATGTCATATCCACACATCTGACCATAAATGGTTTATAAATGTACTCTGCATACATATGATTTATTCCAACAAGAAAACAATGGGTATTGTAACTTCACATGTAATCCTCGAACAATTTTCCATGCAATTATTTTCTTTCATGGCAAGACTGCAGCACCAGGAAAATCTCACAAAATAATAGATCTCGACTCCGGTAGATATGGAAAATAAAAAAACTGCATATTCACTGGTGTGTGCAAGGGCTGAACACCATAAAGTCCCCCAAACAAAACAATAACAATCCCCCCCCTCAAAAAAAAATCTCCAACCACCGCCGCTACACCCCAACCCTACAAGGTCGAATCAAAGAAGAGAAACCACCATGGACCAAACCAGCGAGAAAGCATGAAAAGGTCGAACTACATCCCCAACGACGCAAAGTGCAAACCCTAGCCAAACAAATAGAACCAACAACTCGAGAACCAATGAACCATCAAGAACCACCGAGCCAGCGAACAACATATGTATTTGCAACGATTATGAAACTACAACCCAAATAGAAAAGGAATCAGAAACACACAAGGAACATGCGATTACAAATAAACAAACATTCTTACTTGCAAACTGCAAACTAAACAACAAACAAGGAATACAAAATGAAACCACGACATCCAAACTTATTTCGAAACGATGAAATGCACAAGCACAGCTTGAATCACCAGTGAAACAAAAACAAGAAGCAACTAAGAAACCAGCGAAGAAGAACCACTCACCGAACCAGTAAACAATGTATGTAGTCTCAACGACTACGAGGATGAAGCATACAATGGAAACAACTGACAAACCAGCGAAGAAGAAGCAGTCATTGAACCAATAAATAATGTATGTAGCTTCAATGGTAGAACAAGGACGAAACATACAATGGCTATTGAATTGGCGGTAGATAATCAAGTGCAAATTCACTGTAACTATAGAGAAAATTTCGAGGAAAAATATACTTCGAGAACCATATTTACATAAACATTTAAGACTCTCAAGTTGTCTAAGCACCTCGCAGAATGCAAACATTGAAGTTGTCAGGGGTGTTGCAGAACGTCGCGTCATGTGACATTTACACACTCAATCCTATTGACGCATCTCAGAATAAGTGTCAATAAATTTCAAGAAATATACATCCGCCAAAGATGCTATAAAATTTGGAATTCTCAATCACTACAAAGCTTGGATATCAAAAGTTTTCAATATGCTTATTACATATCAAAACTTGAGGATATATTCGGGTAGCAGAAAATGCTAATACAAACATTCGAACCAATGCTAGCATTAATCAACCTTGAAGCAAGATACAGGAAAAATATATGATTAAAACATATTGACTATGAGAAAAACTTTGAATATAATAATAATAATAATAATCTATTTTTAAGGTCAGGGCTAAGCCAACACACCAAATTGGTGTATGAGACTCCCTTGTTTGTGGGACAAGGGACCCCCCCCCGCCCCCCCCACCCCAACGATTTGACTAGTAAAGTCTACAAAGGTATACATACCCTACC
>JASDQU010735811.1:10162-28270 GCA_032191745.1 Picea mariana | reverse complement strand
CTTGCCTGATTCCTTGAGGCGTATGCACGATGTTTTTCATGTATCTGTTTTGAGACATTATATTAGTGATCCTACACATGTTATTGACATGAGTTCCTTGCAGGTATTGGATGAGGGGGCGCTCATGGCTGAGCCATTCCACATCTTGGATCATCGCATTTGACAGCTATGACGTCGAATGGTAGATCAGGTCAAGGTCCAGTGAGACAATTATAGTCCACACTCGGTGACCTGGGAGGACGCATATGTTATGCGCCAACAGTTTCCATTTTTGTTTGATCGATAGACATATGATACTGTGATATACTTTATTTCGACATTATACTGTGAAACTTCAGGACGAAGTTTAGACCAAGAGGGGGTGTATGTAACATCCCGCTTTGATGCACTGAGAGAACTTATTCTCTGAGGACACTTTCTTGCAAGTGATCCGAATTTTATGCTATTAAAACTTTTGATTTTGATTATGATGCGTTATGGGTTGATGACATGTTGTTTTACTACATTGACATAGACCGGTGCTATTGAATCGATTTTACTGAGTGTGAAGGGTTTTGGACCTTGAGGATGCAGAGGCATCGAGGAAACCCCTTGGACTCCAGATCGAGTCAGGGAGTGTAACATTGGGGTTTGATTATTTTTACTATGATATTAGCGCATCTGATTAGATGATATGATATGGATGTATTCTGACATGATTCATTGATGATGCAGGCTGATGATAACTTGCCGACCAGACTCACATATGGAGTAAAGGGATCGCACACGACTACCATAGGTGTTGAGGGAGAGGTGTGGACAACAACCCTGCCACAACCTACTAGCACTCCCACCGTGGATCAAACTGTAGGTTAATGATTACCTAGTTCGAGAGGACCCACGATGCTGTGAGGGCAGACTGCAACAGTCGCTCATGATGATTCTAAGGGGCGCACAATAAGGCAGGGGCCTTATTCCTTAGAGGCCCTCAGTCTCCCACAAGTTCACCTGGCGGAGTGTTGACTCCAGGGGTTATTGATGTCTACCAATCAATCAAGAGGCGAGTTTCACCCTTGGAGCACGTAGTGCATCCTGAAGGGCACGTCGCGCAAAGGAATAGATGAGGCAAGTGGCACCCTTGGAGCACCTAGTGCGTCCTAAAGGGCACGTCGTGTTGATGATGATAGAGGGATGAACCTAGATGGCCCTAAGACAAATAACATGTTAAGAAATTTTAAAACAATTTCCCTAATTAAATGTCGCTCAGTACAAAATCTAAGTTCTAAGTCTAAAATTTCGCTAGGGGTAAAATTTTGTCTACCTTTAAAAAAATAATAATAATAAAATAAATAAATAAACAAAATAAATAGATAAAATAAAATAAAATAAAATAATAAAATTTAAAATAAAAACCACTTAAATAATAATATGATCTTCATAAAATTTTGTAACATGAAGGGAGTAAGAAATTAAATTATTCATAAGAAATAAAATCTGTGGATAAAATGTAAAGAGGGAATTAATTATTTGATCTTTTGATAATTTAAGAAGATACTAAATTAATGATAAAAGGGAAAAGGGGTTAAATTCCACACCTGCCTTTTTGAGTTCTAAGAAAAAGGGGAAAGAGGGAAAATCAAAAAATAGGAAACTAGGGAAAAGAGGTAACATAAAAAGGAAAAAGGGGAACTTAATGGAAAAAGCGGGAAGTCAACTTAGTAAAGAATCTACATTTAAGAGCTTTCTAATTTTAAACTGAATTAGCAATTTCATAATAGGGAAAGCCTTTAAAACCTGTAAGGGAATCTAGGGACACCTAGGAGTGATTCTAGGAGTAACTCTAGGTGGGTGAGGGAAATAAATATAATTACTTAATTAAAGAAATTAATTTATGGAGGAATGTAGGGGATGGGGGACACTTGTACGGAGAGGAAATTTTAGGAAATTATTTCTGAAACTTTAATTAAATGAGATTTTAGGAAAGAAAGGAAGTTCAAAACTCTATAAAATAAAGGAAGGAGAAGGATGAAAGATCATCTTCTGTTTGCGTAGCGTTACGCTGCAGAAATACCGTCTTGACTGATTTACTTGTGGGAGTTGGGATACCCAGCTCAAAGAGGAGTGGTAGCTTGGCCTTGTGAGGTGAGCTGGGAGCTAGACGAAACCTCTGGATAGTGTGTGTGGCCCCTTTGTGGCTCGGGGGGCTAAGGGGGAAGAAGAGTACCCCTAGCATTGGATAGGAGGTACCGGTGTAGTCTCAATGGTTGGCGAGCGGGAGTTGCACGGAGCGCGCAGACGACACTCGGAGCAGGCGAATAGACAATGATACGCTTCTTGTTTGAATGATAAAATGTTGTAGGATTTATGATTTAGATATGCATGTGTATTGGGTAGGTAAACTGATTGTTTAGTTTCATGACTGAAATTTTTATAGCCTAGCTAAATGATTGTTGATTGATTTCCATGACCTTCGTCTTCCCGTATGTCATGACCACTCTGTGTGTTGATTTGACTTTGAGGTTGTTATCCTTCGTCGCCTGGGTAGTCGGCCAGAAGCCTGATCTACGGTTGTCTCCTTAGCATTAAAATACCTATGGATCTCAACGCCCTGCTTTTCTGTGCGAGGATGGCAAGAAAAGGGAGTTCCCATCAGCCGTCTACCCGTCCTGATTGTCCCTGGTTGGTTGATCGTAGTATGCCCACTTACGATTAATTATTCATTGTTGCGATCTTCTGCTATTTATCCTTTTCACCCTGATGTCACCGCCTACCCTCTTCTTGGTCGAATGATGGTAGTTAAGGGTCTTGGTAGTTGAAGCCCATCCAGGTAATTTAATGGTGAGAGTTCGATTTCGTTTGTCGAGTGACCAGTATTGAGTCAAATTTCATTTAGTTACTTTTACTACTGATAAGATTCCTTGAGTTAGCCTTTCGCGTGATCCTGTTTGTTTAGATCCTCGCGTTCTCCGACAACTGTATGCGCTATTTTGGGGTTATAGCAAGGTAAAAATGCCTTGGTTTCATGTTTGTATTTTTATATATTTATTGGTATTCTGGAAATAAAAGGATCGATTTAGGTCTGCCCCTTTTTTTCAATGTATTCTTGAAATTGAAATAAAAATGTTTTATCTATTTCCTGGTTGCAAATCTTGTTGGGTCTATAATTTATTTCCTCCATGTTTGATTCATGAAAAACAAATTTCGATCCTTGTTTGCGTTTGGGTTGAGATGAATACAATAACCATCCCTTACTGTCTTTTCCCTTTTTATTTCTTTTGCCAGCAATTCGATTACCGCCAGTTGACCACAAAAGTTTTTGTGTTACACAGTTTCTGACTGTTTATATATGTATCTTCTCTGCCAAAGAGCTCTCCTCACAGACCTTTTACTTCCTTTTCGGGTTTACCTTCTTTCCATTATTTTTCCTTTCCCGGTCGTAGGTTATCATCCCACCCAGGCCTTTAGTTTTGTGGGCTCTCCTTTTGACCACCCATCATGCTTTTTGTATTCCCTTGCGCTATGAATGTGGATAGATAGAATCAGGATGCTATAGGTGCTGGAAATCCAGTGCGTGGGAAGGAAAATCTGTGTAACGTCAATGATATGCTCGAGAATATTACTGCCTATTGTCCACGATCTTCCCTGGGTAGCATATGGGTTTGACTGCGAATTGGTTGAAGGGTAACGGTTTTTTTTTCTTTAAAAATGCTACCCGAGCTAGCTGCTTTACCCAAGATCTTCTTGGCTTATTCATTCACTGAATCTGCTGATTAAACACCCACGTTGCCCATGATTCACCATGAATTAATGGCCTACGATTTTGGGTGTAGTCCGTGAATTTCCTGCACGATGAGGCAGAGAATAGATATAAATCTCTCTCTGTCTGTTTTTATGCCCGCAGTCGTTCCTAAACACCGCAATATTCGACGTGACTAGACAATCTGCGTTTGCCTTGATTGCATTTTTGTTTGTTCTGTTGAACCACCATTTTTACCGGCGCATGCATTGCAACCACTGGACAATGAACCTGTGTTTTAATTTGACACTGATTTATAAAAGTATTTGATGCCAGTGTTAAATCACTTAAAGCCACAACAATAAAATTGGTTGTTCTGATATGGAGTTAATGCATTGACACCGTTGCCACCTTGGGACAATGATTTATTTATGCTTGTATGACAACCCATTGATTGGTCAGAAATTCTTAAATTGTTGGCAGTGACCTTAGCTTAGGCAGCTAGCTATGATTCAATGATTATGCTTGAGATTTTTCCCTGGCCTGAGCCCTTACCTTTATTTTATTTTGTTACCTGGCAGGGAATGTTATTAATGCCTTGTCATTTGCCTTACATTAAATGCCCGGTTATTTGATCTTAAATGCCTTGTTCTTCGCTTCATTATTCATTTTAATGGTAGCATTCTAGTTTAAGATGGTTGCTTTTAAATGTCTAATGATGGTGAATTAATGGTTAAATCATAATTTAGACAATCTAGTTAGCTTATAATTAATGATTATTATATGAGTTTACCTTAGAGTATGGAAGGTATATTATCATAATAAATGTATTATTTGATGTAATCTAGAGTTAAATGTATTTGATGGTTCTCATATTATTTTGAGAACAAGTTTAAAAAAAATAAAAATATAGTTTGTTATATAATTCTATTATCTGTTTTGCTACGGATATAAATGAATTTGTTCTATTGTTCTTTTTCTTAGAAACTAGATATTTTTAGTATATTCTATTTTGAATATGATCGGCCTTTGCAACAATTGTTTTTCAAAAGAGATAAAAATACTTCTTAAGATCTTCTTAATTATTTTCCATCATTTTTAAGTTAATTTTAATGGTTTTTTATGTTGTAATGCCATATACACTTATCAGTAGTGGTACTCAAGTTTCATTGTTTGTTAGAAGTTCTTCCCATTTGCAGGGTTATGAAAGTGACTTTGAAAATGTGTTTCTTAATTTTCATTTCATTGAGAGCATGCCACTTTAATAATGAAAAATCCCTTGTGTTGATTTTCTTATGTGATACTTGATTGAAAATTACACATAACAATAATATTGATAAGTTTGTTGATATAGATTTTAATTTGTGTAATTGTTTGGGGTGCGTGGGGTTGTTAGGATGATGGTCCTTAGCTGAGTAAGCTTGGTATGCTTGTGTCGGGCGGGATGTAGATGCCTATGTAGCACCTCTTTCGTCACCTTAGTGAGCAAAATAGAGGTGCTTGCAAGCTTAGTTGGGTTTGCTAAGCAGGACAACTACAAGGAAAAGGGTTAGAGAAAAAAACATAAAACAATAACTAAGAATTAAACTAAGAAATTAAACAACAACTAAATTGATAAACATAGGGACATAAGGACAAAAGGAACAATGAGACCCATGTCACCAATGATAAGGTTGATATTAGTGAAAGAAAACATCGAGAAGCAAGAGGACTATGAGTCCCTTCTTCCTCCAAGGGAGGGCTCTTGGACCCCCACAAATAAGCTCTTCTTACAACTCTTGAAAATGAAAATGAAAATGGTGAAAGAATTATTTGCTAATCCACTCAAGGGGTGAGATGGATTGCCCAATGCAATGATGCAAGTATACTCTTGGCAAGGATAGAATATTCCTCAAGAGAATAATGGTAGCATAACTTTGCTATGAATTCCTTGAAAAATGAAGTGTATCCATGGCCTTTTTATAACATTCATTTGAGTTATTGTCCAACTAGTTTGTAGTGTGTAAAGAGTCTAATTAGGGCATTTCTAGGTCTTTGACCAGCCACCTAGTCGAATCCAGTCTAGATTTGAGTGTCAAATCAACTTGGAAGCTAAACCAGAAGTGGGTGGGAGGCCGACCACTCTCATAAATGCACCGTTTCTCAGGTGCGCAACTGTTTGCGACAACAGTCGCGCATCATGCGCATGTGCACGATTTCTGTGTTCCTGTTTCGTGCATGTGCGCGTGCACCCTGTTTCTTCATAGCGCCCTTTAATTTTTTCACTAGTTGTATAGTTTTGACCCTTTGGGAATGATTTTGTGTTAATTTGGGTCCATGGATGACCTCATAACTGTTTGACGATGTTGAATTCTTGTAACCATTTTGCGTCCTCGGGGGCGGTCGTGATAAAGGCAGAAGACAATTCTGCGGAGGAACATACTCTGAATAGTAGGTAGTGACATCTGTAAGAAGTATCACGGATTCTGTAGGCATTGATAGCCCAGCCAAGTTCAGAGGTCTTTGGCAAGTATAAGAACTAACTGCAATAGTCGGAAAGTAAGACCCACCGTAACATGAGAAAGTGTTGACGTCAAATGTTATGGGGGTCAATGACAGCAGGGAGCAATTGTGGTTCTCCCTGTGCCTTCCGAGAGCTCTCATTGGTAAGGTAATGAGAGTCAAGATACTGTCACCCTTCTGGAAAACTGTGTTGATGTCGAAAAAAAAGGGGGACGTGACTCCCAGAAATAAAGGGCTTCTTGAAATCTACTAGGTGAGGTTAGGAATTGGAGGAGGTACATGGACGAAGTCAAGATGTAGGAAGACTCAAGACAGCCCTTGGTTGGGGTATATGTGAGATAATGTGGCCGCAATCGTTCAATGAGGTCGAGTGTCAGGGGGACAACAAGACAGGGGATAAGTTGTGCCAAAGGTGAGACAAAGTGAACAAACTCAGAGGGTAGAGGTAAGTGGCCTGTGGGATACTCTGAATATATGGACGATGACGTCAAGGGTAGATGATAAGTAGTGCCCCAACCAAGGGTGACATGGGTTGCTTTTGCCAAAAAAAAAAGGGAAGAAGGACGCCAAAGGTGACGACAAAAAAGGATAATGTAAATGCTAGACACAAAGGCATTTGTACAATAAATAAATAATACATTGGGATAAGTGTACAAATACAAAAACGAGTGCCCCGATGTAATATGGTTGGCCCGGTTAGGGTGCAAATTTCTTGGAGAAATGGTGGAGGGTGGGGGCCCCATGGGTGGGTTTCTGTATGAGGTAGGTGAAATGAAGGGGAATTTGCAGATGGGCAAACTGATTGTGGATGAAATGGAGGGTTCATGATACTGCAGAGGTGCAGTAAAAAAAAAATAGAACCGTGAAGAGATAATTTGGGAGTCCATTGGGAAAGCTAGAAAAATGAGGAGAAGGAGTATGTGGTTGATTCACGACATGATGCAATACTATCGGGACTCCCATCCCTAAAGGATTTTGAAAAAAAGCATGAGTGTCAAAGGTGCAAAAGGGTGCTATGAATGGGACAACTCATGTGGGCAAGAGTGCTACTAGGTGACAGTACTGAAGACGCAAATGGAGGTGTTGGTACTGTAGAGTCGGAGATGGGGATCCTAGAGGCAAATGTCAGAGGGTGTGACTGGATATGCAAGTGAGATTCAGAGGGAATGACTACATGCCAGTGCTGAGTATATACTTGAAGGGGTTGCGTTGATGTATGATGACCAAGTACCTGCACACATGACAACCAAATACCCGACGTGAACAATATCTGAAGAGAATCAAACATACAAGCATTTATTTGATAATTTTGAATATGCGCATGCGTACCTAGTTGGGATATGAAAAAAATGGCATCCCAGGGGCTCAGGATGAAAAGAGGCCCGAGGACTGTTGTGATGTAGATGATGGGATGTTGATCCTGTGGTTGAAGACGAATCAAGGAATGGACACCTGGAGCTCCCAGAATGGTGAGTGGAAGTTTGGCGAAAAGGCCTATATATAGCTATAGGGCCCACATTGCCACCTCATTTGTACTTGCTTCTATAGTGATTGGACGAGAAGTATTCAGAGGAGATTTGGAGATTCCAGAAGAATGAGGCAGCCGATCAAGGACCAGAGAGCTTCAAGTTAGTAGTTTGATCATCCTGTATAGAATTAGGGTTTCCATTTTTGGGCAGGGCCTGTACGGAGGGCCGTAGAGGGGGTTTTATGCGTGTGGGCCCCCACATGCGTGGGAGATTTGGAAGTATGCATGCACAAGTGTGTGCCTACCCACCGGATAGGCGTGTATGGGGGCACAGGTAAGGGGGACAAAGGTGCGCATTATGTGCGCATTTGTTGGCTGTATAACCGCGCCTGTGTGCATGATTGTGTATTGGATAGGCACGCTTTAATGCACGCCTGTGGTTGTGACAGGGGTGCATGAAGGTGCCTCTATATGCTGAGTAGGCACACACTTGTGTGTGCCTGAAGCATGGACAGGCGCACCTGTGGAATGGACAGGCATGCACACGTGTGCGCCTGTGCGCGCAAGTGTGTGTTCCTGTGGGTTAAATAACCGCACCTTGGAGGCAAGGTTGACAGGTGTAAAAATTATCTTTTTAATGTTGTTTATGGTCCATTTGGCTAACCTAGGACTATTTTATGTGGGTGAAGGCGATTATTGTGCACGATGCTGGTTGGTTGGCGAGAGCGGGATTGGTCCCAGCTGAGAGACGCCATGGTTATTGAGGAGTTGGGGGTACGTGCTACTTTGGCAGCCTGTGGGCTGCTGAAGAACTTTGAGTGCCCGTTGATACGGGCACATGAGTATCTCTTGCAGTTCCTTATTCGGATGTGGAGTCCAGACCTACATTGTTTCATAGTGCGGGGGAGCAGATTGCCTTCACTGCGGTGGAGGACATATATTTTTTGACTGGGATCTCATTTCGGGGAACGCCCCTACCGACGGAGCCAGTGCTACCTAGGGATGTGGCGCTAGTGACAGCGGGGCGAAGGTTCTATTTGAGGGTGAACTTTATGTCAGGCACTGTTGTGAGCATTGAGGCGATGGATGCTCTAGCGCATCGCTATATAGCAGCGATGATTGTGAGAGTGTATGGGTCCCTTGCGACACAACAGATCAGTGGTGGTCAGTTGTGTGTGATGGAGAGGGTACTGGCTGGTGAGCACTTCGCCTGGGGGCTTACACTGCATATGCCAGGATGGTAGGGCAGCTGGACCACTGACGGTACACGGATACAAGAGAGTTTGCCTTTGGGTCCATCCTAGTGGCTTGGTTTTTGGAGAGGGTGCCTATGTTGCACCCTAGGATTTTATTGGGTGTGCTTGGGGCGCGAGATCCGCGACCAAAGCGGTGGTCAACTGTTTTGCTTCACCACGATGGTGGAAAGGGCGGCCACTTCTTTACTACTGAGGTGACACAGGTGTGGCAGCAGATGCCGTAGGTGATTTTGCAGTTCCCATATGCTGGTGTTGACTTCCGGGAGGATCCGGACATGGGGTTACCTCCAGGGGAGGTTTTTGACCATCGAGGTATGTTTGTGAGTTATATATATATATATATGTTTTTTGAGATAGCATGACATATGTAGATGATATAGATGTTGATACTATCTGTTGTTTGTGTGTATGTGTAGATGTGGCACCTCGCGGGGGCGAGGTTGAGTTGCAGAGAGCGCCGGCTCGTCAGGAGCCAGAGAGACCACCGCGGGGAGGGTCGCAGGTAGGAGAGAGACGTTGGTGTGAGGACGCTAGGGCGAGACCAGTTGATCCTGAGAGAGCAACGAGGAGACACTGATTTGATGACCCAGGTGCCATGCCATCACATGCTCCTCCGGCGGATGCTGGAGTAGATTTTGAGGACATTCGCCGCCGCTTGGAGGTGGTGTTAGAAGGCATGCCTGAGGGCATGTGGTCACGTATCCAGGATGAGGGCATCCTGGACTAGTGTGTGGGGATTCTTCCACCATGGTAGGCCGTGGTACGACGAGCAACAGTAGCAGGTGCTGCTATGACTGGACGGTTACCTCTTGGTCAGGAGGGACCAGTAGTGAGTGGGGGACCACCGCCCGAGGGAGGGGCAGGAGGTGGTGCTCTATGTATTTTTGGCTTTTGTGTATATAGGCTAGTGAGCCCATTTTGTACCGAGGTGCTTCATTGGCCTACGAATACTTGTATTTTTGTATGTAAACATTTGGATGGCACTGTGGACTGTTTTATATATACACGAGTATACATTTTGAGATCTATGTGGTGTTTACATGTGTTTTGTGTTGATGATGTCTAATCTATATATGTTGTGACAGGTTGTTGATATGTTTATGTACGTGTAGAGGTAGCTTGATGTGATATATGCCAGTCTAACACAATATTAGCTAAGTTATCCGTAATTTGATTCAATTGTCTTGGAATATGTGTAAATGTAATGGAATCAAAATGTCGAGATAAAAGTCTAACCTGCAGGTATTTGCGAAAGAGGCAAGGATCACGTATGCGGTACACATTGTTGAGCTGGAGAACGACTAGTTGAGAGTCAAGAAAGATGCTAAGGTGACGAATACGATGATGCTGGGCATCGGCCAGGAGGCCAATGACGACAGTGTATTTAGCTTGGTTGTTGGTTGCTGAACCCAAACATATGCCGCTCAAATGGAGCATTTCATTTGAAGGGGTGAAGAGAGCCCAAGTGGCCGAAGCGAGATTTTGTGTCCAACAGCTGGCATCGTCGGCATAACCGATGTGGTAGGCCGATGGAGGAAGCATCTGTCAATAGCACAAATGATAGTTTAGACGTGAGGGATGGAAAAAAGATTAAAAACACTATAAAAGAAATAACCTAAAGTAGAATGACTATGTTTAAGCATAAAATTTCTTTAAGTATAACCCATTGACGGGTTCTTTAAGAGAGAGGCCTTCAGGAGAGGCCAGGATGTATGCACCTTTGGTGAGGCAATGTTGGATGATGTAGGGGCCATGCCATAGTGACTCAAATTTTCCATGACCAAAGGTATCATGAGCGATATCGTAAGCAAGGACGAGGTCACCTTCGTGGAATGAGTGAAGGTTGACATGGCGATCAAAGGTGGCTTTTGATCATTTTTTAGCTACCTCATTGTTTTGTAATGAAGATAGATGATCCTCATCCAGGGACTCTAAGTTCAGCAAGTGTTGCTCCATTGGAGTAGTGTCGGGTAAGAGCTGAATTGCGGTGCGTAAGGTGGGAATTTCGCACTCGATGGGAAGAGTGGCCTCCACCCCATGGACTAGATGAAATGGTGTGAAACCAGTAGATGTTTTCATAGCTGTACGGTAAGCCCATAGCGTGGAAAATAACATATGATGCCAATTGGTCTTATGTTTATTAACCGTGCGCTGTAACATGGTCTTGAGGACCTTGTTAACTGCTTCGACCTGTCCATTAGACTGAGGGTAATATGGTGAGGCAAACTCATGGGAGAATCCTAACCGAGATGAGAGTTCAACGAAAATCTCATTCTCGAAGTGTTTCCCGTGATCGAAAACTAGTTAGAGTGGTACTCCAAAGCGGGATATGATGTGGTTAAGGAAAAAATGCACTGCGGTGTCAGCGGTATTATTGAAGGTGGGCATAGCTTCCACCCATTTTGTAAAGTAATTGACTGCGACAACAATGTATTTGTGTCCATTGCTAGAGGGGGGATTACAAATCATGAAGTCGATGCCCCATTTACAAAAAGGGACGGCAGTGATGACTAGATGAAGAAGAGTAGGTGGTGCTCGGGCTTTGTTGGCGTATAGCTGACACTTCTCGCATTGTTTCACGACATGAATGCAATAATGAAACAATGTAGGCCAAAAGTAACCTGCTCGGACAATCTTTTGATTAGTGGATATTCCTGAAAGATGGCCCCCACATGCACCACTATGGCAGTCATTCAAGACTCTATCAGCCTTTTCAATGGTCAGGAATTGATGAAGAATGGTGTCGACCCCTCGCCGGTATAAGATGTCTCCGATGAGGAGGTAGCGGGGGGCCTGGTGGCAAATACGACGAGGATCATCTCGTGAAAGGTGGTTACCAAACTTTTGAGTTTGGAGGTAGACAAGGAGGTCACCATACCAAGGATCATCCAAAGTGATGTAAGAGAGGTGTTCGTTAGGAAAGTTGGTATTGACGGGGGCACTGGTTGTGTCAGAGGGGAGGGCCATGACAAGTTCGGCGAGAACGAGGGATTTCTTGCTCTTGGGTGTTGAGAATTCAAGATCGTACTTCTGAAGGATAACGATCCATGGGGAAAATTTTCCGACGACTGAGCAAGTATTGCATAGGGTTGGAATCTGCTACAACCTTAATTGTGCGAAGAATAATGTAGTGACGTGGTTTCTACACTGTGAGGATGACTGCAAGAGCGAGTTTCTCTTTGTGTTTATACTTCAAGGGTGGCCCTGAGAGGTTTTTACTAATGTAATAAATGACATGCTCACGATTGTCATCACCTAGCTGAATGAGAAATCCTGCTACTGAAATAGCTGATGCTGATATGTAGAGGATATAGTCGCGATTATAGTCAGGTGCACTAATTAAAGGGGCGTTGGAGAGTGCCATTTTAAGATCATCAAATGATTGTTGGGCGTGTTCATCCCAGTAAAATGGGATGTTGTGACATAGTAAGCAAAGGAAACTGTGTGCGCGAGTGGCGTAGTCTAGGACAAATCACCGTAGAAAGTTAGTCTTGCCTTGGAGGCTCTAGAGTTGACATAAATTATGGGGAGGTGGAATTTCAGTGATAGCTTGGACTTTGAGGGGGTCCACGGTAATACCGCTTTGGGAAATGATGAATCCGAGGAGGCACCCCGCGGTGACGTAGAAAATGCACTTGAGGGGATTCAAGCGGATGTTGTACTTATGACACTGTTGGAAGATGATTCGTAAATCATCAAGATGTTGGGTGCATTTCTTGGATCAAGGTGTGATGTTGTCCAAGTATGCGAGGATGATATGAGCTAGATCATGAAAAATGTATGTCATAGCCCGTTGGAAAGTTGCGCCAACATTCTTTAGGCCAAATGGCATGACATGATATGCAAAAGTACCCCAAGGGGTAGTGAATGTGGTTTTGTATTGATCGACGAGGTGGATTTGGATTTGATTATAACCAGAGAAACCGTCCATGAAGGATAGAGCCTCGTGGCCTGCGTAGTCATTGATAATTTGATCGATGAAAGGTGTTGGAAAGTTGTCTTTGGGACATGCATGATTGAGATCACGAAAGTCCGTGTAGACATGGATAGTGCCCTGTTTTTTATTAACGGGCACAGGGTTGAAAACCCATGAGGTATAGGCAATGGGGTAGATGAACCCAGCTTCTCGTAATTTGTCAATTTTGGTTTTGATGGTCGCTTCTTTGGATGGGTGTAGTAGTCATTGTTTTTGAAAAACTGATGTAATGTCGGGCTAGGTGTCAATGCGATGTTTGACGATAGAGGGATCGAGGCCAGGCATTTCCATGTATGACTAGGCAAAAATATCCTGATATTCCTAGAAGAGGGATTTATAGGCGGTGATTTCTTAAGGAGTGCAAGCGGCCCCAATGGTGATTTCCTCGACGATGCCATTTTTGATGGAAATGTTGATTTTAATGGTCGGGGAAATGTTGGCCATGTTTCCTTCTTCAAAAGAATCAGGGGTAGGAATGGGGTTTTTGAACCAGTCGATAGGCCTTGATGGGATAAAATCCTTGGTTTTGACTGCGTATATGGGGTGTTGGTTAGGAGACGTGGAGGCTTCCCATGGAAAGAAGAGTGCACGGTGGTGTAGCGCATCCCATGGGTAGTCAGGGTTGTTTAACTCTTTTAGTATTTCCTCGTCACAGTGGAATTGGCGGGAATACAAGGGGTTGTGAAGAGTTATATCGGTGACTGTTGTCGTGTGGCTACCCCTTGGTGATGAAGAAGCAGGGGGAACGATGCAAGGAAATTGCGATGGTTCGCTCGACATAAACCAAATATCGAAGTACTGAGGAGTACCCATGGTAGTTGGATGTAAAATTTCCATAGGGAAAGGAGCGGGAGAGTTGGGGGGATTGGGGGGTGAATCCTCAGATAAGTCATCCAAGAGCCATGGAGGCGTTGGAAGGGCCTCAAGTTCGGGAGAAATGACATGAAGAATCTCTAGTGACGAGGTAAGGTCAACTATCGATTCTGTGGGTCTTTGAACCAGGGTCAATTGATGTTGCCTGTATTCAATGATCATAGGACACTGGTATGTAAAATGATCTAAGGATTCACATAGAGAGCACGGGCATCTCATACGTTCATTGACTAAAGTTGTGACATAATGGATGTCAGTGATTTTTGGTAGGGATGACGTAGCTGGACTGGGTTCGCTCTGAACGCTTTGGTGTATGACGGCTAATGTTTGCCGAAAGTATGGCAGTGCTGGGCAATGCTGGATATAATGGCAATATTCTGAATATATAGTGCAAGCGAATTTGGTTTGCAACCCTTTAATACTTGAATGAGGGGTGGTAGCGGCAGTACTTGCTATAGTGGCGAGTGTTGAGGGAGTTTGATTGAGTGGAATCAAATTCCGTAACTCTGGTAGAGATGGGCAGTTGTTGGTTTGGTGTTCATCTTTCTCACATAGCGTGCAAGGAGGTTGGATGCACGAAGGAAGTGGAGCTGTGGGCTCCTTCTTCTTTCTCCTGCCCCCAGCTGTGGCAGGGGGGGTAGTGAGTGGGGGTGTAGAGGGTATGGTGGGAGTGAGTATGGGAATCGTCATTGAGATTCCTTCCTTTTCGAGGGAAAGGGATAGTCGAGGGACCATCTCGGGTGGATGTAAATACCAAACTAGAATTGCTAACACCATATTAGGGAGGTTAAGCGTTGAGGCTACTTGGAAAGCTTCGACACCAGGTGGAGGGTAAAAGAAGGGGATTTGAGTAATGGCTTGGGGAACTGTCTCCCAAATTGGGATATGGCCTTGGAGAGAGGGGAAATCGTGGACTGGTGGGGTCGACAAGTTAGTAGGAGGGTCGTGAGGGGGGGTTTCTGCGACTAGTGGGACGTCAGATATGATAGAAGCCTCCCTAGGAGGAAGGGTATCCTCTATGTTGGTTCCGTTAGATGATACAACACATACTTGATTGGAAGGATGAAGGAGAGGTGGTGCTCCATGGTAAGTTCCTAACAATGATGGATCTTTGAAAATTTCGAGACCCATTTTGATGATTGGGTAGGCGTCATGACATGTGTGGATGAGAGGAAGAGTGTTATCGATGTTGGTAGACAGGTTAGGCTCGTAATGTGAAACTTGGTCAATGGTAACGATCTTCCCATTGTGGGGGAGCATCGTTGTTCGAAAGACGGAAGAGGCAACTGCCTTCATAGTGTACATGTAGCTACGACCGAACAGGATATTATAATCGAGTGGGGCGTTGATAACTTCAATGTCAATGAGAATAGTCTTACCCCCGAGTTCTACGGGGACATTTTGGAAGAGCCCTTCGGGAGATGATGGTCATCCATCATAAGCTTGTAAGGTAATGGAAGAGGGTATGAGTTCGGGGGAACCAAGTTTCTGCCATATAGATTTGGACATAATGCATGTAGATGCACCTTCATTGATGATGCATCGATGAACTGTAATGTTCCGTATTTTTATTGGGATTTGAAAAGCGATCAAAGTGGGAAGGCAAGGTTCTCTGCTATTGAGATCAAATGTAATGAGTCGAGTATCTGCGGGGTTGACTGCCCCCAAGGCGGAAAATAATGATTTTCGCTGAGTGGGACAAGTTTGAAGGACTTCTAAGACTGACATGGCAGCCAGGGATTGTGCTAAGTCATCAACCAAACTGTAATTATGAGCTGCCCTGCCTGTGGGTTGTGGACATTCCTGCGCAATGAGATGCGAGGGATGCGAAGAGGTGGTTCTGTTTTAGGGCGAGGGATCACCAACGGGGGTCCCGTTGGTGCGGGGATTGTTTATGGAGGAATTGGAGGAGACTCAGCGGGTGCATGATACTGACAATTGCGTGTTTGTAGAAGGATTTGTTCCTCACTAGTGAGGAGGATCGTGCAATCTGCTGGATTGTTTGGGTTGAGGTATTGTCCCACCTGAGGTGGGGGAGGTTGCGTGTCCTGTTGGGTGTTTATCACACCTTGGTGTGGAATGGGATTCTGCAGCACAACAGGGGGGGTTGTTGTATGTATTGTTGTGGAGCTTGCTGAGGGGCAGGCGATGTTGGAGGATGGGGTAGACTGCCTGAGTCTTTCAGTCGTTTGAAATCAACGATTTGGGGGCAATGATGAGTATAATGACTGAACTCACCGCAAAGGGCACAAGGGAAGTTGGTTTTAACATTATTGTTATTTCTCCCTTGACGCCTATTGTTATTTCCCCCCTGGGGGTTCTGATTCCCTTGGTTCTGGTTGCCCCAAGTAGGTTGGTTCTGCTGGGGTTGATTCTTGCCTTGACATGGGTTGTTGTTGTTCTTGTTTATTCCTTTCTTTTTGGCATTATTCGATGGGTGGGTCAAATTTGTCGTATTCATCTGTTCAAAATTTTGATATTGCTGAATGGGAGAGGGTTGAACAAAATTCACCCCAGCATGAGGATGTGGGGCAGCCATGGGTTGTGGGGGACCAGGAAATGGAAAGTACAGATTCTATGGGGGTAACGATCTATAAGGTACATAGGAAGGCATGGCACTTTCACTAGTACTATAAGCTGAGGTAGAAGGGGTACCAGAACATGTTTGAATAGGTGGTTGTGTGGGGGGTGATGGTAGTGGCCCACTGATGGGTGGAGGCATAACAACAGGGTATGGTTGTTGATAAGGGGGTGGGGGGTAATAAGAGGTAACCCCATATGCTAGTGGGTATTGAGGTGTTCCATACATTGGTGGTTGTTGGGGTTGTGGACCGTGGTGAGTGGTATTACCAATCAGTCAGTCTGCTGAGTGAGACATCCCAGGTTTGTCTTGGCCAAATGACATGGGTTTGGGGAGATCAGAAAGTACAGTGTATAAGTACCCTGACTATGAATAGATGAGGTTGTATTGTTGAGCCTTACTGATGGCTTCTTCTTCTGATTGAGGGAAGGTGGAAGCTACATCCTTACTGAGGAGAGATACAAGTGATCTAAGAAACCAAAGACACTGTTGTTTGGTGGTTTCTGCTTTGCACAAACTACGTCGTCTACGCCACTCGTGAATGTGATCAGCGATATGTGTGGCTGAGGTTTGTTTGAAATTAGAGAGTAGTTCCAGACCATTGTCATGGCAGATTGGTAATTGGAAGAAGGTCAAAAATGCTTTGGCCAAGAGCTCAAAAGTCACATGGGACCTTGATTTTTCATCTACATACCATTTGGCTGATGGGCCAGTGAGTGTGAGTTCAAATAATCGTAGTCTGATGGAATCATCCATAATGCTGTTGGAAGAGCACCATAGGTGAAAAGTCATGACATGGTAGGCAGGGTCATCTCCTGCCTTTCCTTCAAACTTGGGGATGTCTAAAGGTAGTTTGGTGGGCATTTCAGGCATTGTGGGGTCATGTAATATAGGATCATTGGTGAGTTTTCTTAGATCTGGTATGTTAAGAGAGGCCAAATATGGCATCTGTANGGGGAGGATTAGCTCCAGCGATGGTGTAAGTGTGTTGTGAACCTGACCCTTGAGGGGGGCTAGGTGGGTTGGTACTTCCCCCTTGAGAGGAAGTTGTTCCTCCACTTCCGTGTAAAGGAGAGCGGGTGGACAGAGGGACTTGGGAAGTGGACCCAAGTAGTATGGAACCAAACAAAGATGATCCTAAGACAGTGGCACTCACTGGAGTTTGAGATGGTGGTGCCGATGAGTGGGAAAGACCAGACACTCCCCCTAAGATAGGAGGGAGGTGTAGCAAGCGTCGGGAACGACGGGGATTCTATGGGTCTCCTATGATGTCCAACTAGCCGAGTGAATGTGTGCAAATGGTGGTGATAGTAATAAAGAAACAAGAGCCTTTGTTGCAAATTTTGAACTTTACACAATATATATATCCAAATCAAAATGTAATCAGAAGTGCATCATACATAAAGTGGTTTGAAAAAGAAGCATATATGTGGATAAGTGGGTTTTGTCAACGTGGGGAATCAAAGAAAACAAATGCTCATGTCCTAAAAGACGTAATTTCCTTCCTCTCAAATAGCACTGGACCTTCCAATAGTACTCAACAGTGGGGTTTGAAGTCACCAGAAGAGAAACTAGTGAAGGATGAAATAATCGGTTATAATGAGGGGTAAAGGGGGCATATCCCAAAAGAGCTGGTGATATTTTCCAATAGCCACACAAAATCTGATCAAGGTGCAATTGCAGCCCACAATTGCCACCTAGGTAGATGTCCTAAAATTTGGTCACTAGGTACCTTGG
>JASDQU010735810.1:278418-293297 GCA_032191745.1 Picea mariana | reverse complement strand
CTGGGTTTTCTTCCCCTAGAGGGTTTCCCAGGATAAATGTTGTGTACTTGTGGATGTGTATTTCTTAGTGATCTTGTGGTTGTTATGCTCTTATCTTTATGAAATGCAAAGAACTATAATATCAGCATAAAACATTAACAAGTATAAGATCCAAGCACCCGTTAGAAACAAAAAGAATTAAATGCACATATTCAAAGGTTTCGAGGATCAGAGTGACACATACCATGATACCCGGACTCATTACCTCATGGAGCAAGATCCATCTCTGCAGCAAGACCAAGCCGAGGTGATGGATGGTGTTGCTGCTAACAAGGTCGAGGCACATAAGGTAAAGAATCATTGGAAGAATCATTGAAAACTTGGAAGGGGGAATAATTTACCTTGCTTAATCCTTCCTGTGCAAGAGCTTCAAGTATTTGGATAGCTTCATCAAGTGGAAGATCTGCCTCTACATCTTCAGTCTTGAGATATAGGGGATCTAGCTTGTCCAAGGGTTCCATTTCTTCTTCACTTTCTGAGTCATAGAACAAGGTATCATCAAAAAACTGGAAGGGAAAATGACTTACCTCATTCTCTTCATCTCGTGCAGGAGGAACAGGATCTTGGAGAGCTTCATCAGACTAAGGAGCGGTTACTGGTGCTTCATCCTCATAATTTACGTCTCTAGTTATATCTTTGTTGTATTATGTTGAATCATGGGAGAAATCTTGCTCCTCTTCAAGGGGTTGGTAAGGTTCTTCATAAATCTCTTCTTTCACATCAAAGGGTTCTTGATGTTGAATGTGATATGCATTTCTGAGATCTGCTACGATCTCAGTAGTGAATCCCCCGTTGTCCAAAGCCATTGTGATATTTTGAAGGGCATCTTCATACGTTTGGCAACATGGCTTGGTAAAGTCAATAAACCTACTGATGAGGTGTATGAAAGATGATATACCCCTATCTTTGCAACAACCCTTAAACTGATCTTGCAAGTAGGATGGCAGAGTGAAAATGAACAATTTTATAAGATCATCCTCTCCTCCCAACTTCGTCTTGCTCATATAGTCCAAAAAATTTATGATGTGAGGAGTTGGGAGACCACAAAATCTTGGAGAGAGTTGTTTAGCCATTTTGTATCAAAGTAATTTGCGTGTGCTTGAAATTTTTTGAAATCAATAGTCGGATACATTCGTTCCCAGTGTGCCATGATCCCATAACTTAGAAATATCACAGAAAGTAAGGTGGCACCCTGATAATTTGCCTGAAACTATCAAAGGATAAGGGAAAACACCCTAGTGGAGTCACCAGGTAAGCTTGTAAGATAAGGCTCTGAGGCAAGGCTTACCGAAAAGGTTTTGTCGTTTTGAGGAGAATTGACTCAGTGTTCCCCGGCAACGGCACCAAAATGTTATCGCACAGTTTGTAGCTAGAAGAAAAGGTTGAAAGATAGAGGGCCAAACTGGCGTAACAGGAACCTAACCCACCCAATGTCACCACAATGGGAAGGTTCTCTCTCTTTAGGGAGGTGAGGCCCAGGGGAGACGTCCCCAGTGACCTGCGGTTTTGAGGAGGCAAAGGATTGCAGGATAAAATAGTTATTTCCCCCCTCACAAGTCACCACCAAACAGATAGTCCAACTTTATAGCCAATAAAGATGACTGAAAGCAATAACCAAGTAGAATCCCTGCCCGAGAACAAAGCAACAATAAACTGATATATGCAGGCGTTGGTTAGTACTCCATATATATATATATCAACAACTATCTGATATTCAATATAAGCAATTTGGAAGTAAATATTGACGAAGTCAATGTTTATAAAATAGCAATGAAAGATAATGTCACTTCCCCAATAAATACTAGAACGATATGGCATTCAATGTAACCAATCAACACTTTATTCAATTAATGCCTTAACCACCATTCAATTGCTCATAAAATAAAACGTTGTTGCAATAAAGATGAAATATTCAATGATGACATCAGCAACTTAGGGTTAGTAGGTTAGTCTAGGCTAGGGTTAGTGTAGTTAGGGTTTCAATTCAAAAGGTTTGAGTGTTTAGATCCAATTCTACTTCAACGTTTGAGGCTTCAGATCAGTGCCTTAGGGTTTAATGGAGTCATAGGTGAAGGACGCAAAAGTTGAAGGAGGTGAGATTTTAAAGGACTAGAGGTGTAAGTTTTGAAGTGTTGTTAAAGCAGGGCTTCAAAATCATAACCCTGGGGAGAGAGGCTCACTTCGGTGTTGCTAAAGCAAGGCCTCGTGCTCTCTCCTCCTTCCTGGCAAACAGCTGGCTCAAATGAAATACAAAATCAAGACAAGAGGGCTTAAAGAGGGAGAGTGTTGCTAAGGTAAGGCTCTTTCATCAAACCCTAGAAGAAAACGGCCTTAGGTGTAGATGACCTAGGCCTGGGACGTCCTCTTCCTCTTGAAATCAAAATGGTACGGCTAGCTAAAAGGAGGAAGAAAAAGGAGTTTAGCTATGGCTAGGCTCTCTTCTTCTTCTTCAATGGCTAAAAGCTTTTCTATCAGGAGACATGAGACAAGGACCTACTTGTGTGCTTGTCACCTAGAGTTTTTATTCAGAAAATTATAAATACATGTAAGAAAATAAGACTACAACCATTCATTAAAGAAGTTTTGCAGAAAAATACTTACAATTCATCAATGACTAAGCATGCAAACCCTAGTTGTAACACCTTCCTTCAAGAAAAACGCCATAGAATGCCAAAAATCCCTTCCTTCAACAAGTGTGCCTTCCTTAAATCAGCCAATAACCCAAATAGGTTGCAAAAATCAGACCTCACTAATGAGTGAGTGAATTGTGATGATAAAATGAGAGTGAAAATCTCTCATTTATACAAAACCTTGACCTAATTTTACATTTTAGGTCAAGTAAAAAGCCGACAAGGCCAAATTATCAAAATCATACTGTTTTACAATAGATTGTCAAATAAAAACCCTAAATAAGCAGAAAAGAGAGTAAAAGCCCCTCTAAGGGAGGCGCTAAACATCCTGGAGCAGATCGTTAGCCCTCCAGGGGCTTCTCCAACATGCCACTGCTGCCCAGTCTGCCTCCAAAGACGTCCAATAGGTTGGATGATGTCATGGTCATCAAAGGTGACATCCCAGGCCTTCCAAGGCCAACGTCTTAGTGAAAAGGGCTCATCCCCCTAGGCTAAGCTATGTCAGGGTGCCTCTGGTGGAACGTCCTCTTCTTTTCTGGTGCAAAGACTCTGATCAACCTCTGTCCTGTGTCTACCCCCTGATGGGGTGTCAGCATCCATCTGGTGGGCTCTTCAGCCCCATGGAGGTCCAAACTGATCATCTCCCCATGTGTACCGGTCCAAATGGTACCTGTCCGTCGGGTATGGTCCTACACATCAAAGGCTACGCCCTCCATGGGCTCATTAGTCACAGGGATCATGGCAATGTCAATCACATTTCATCATCAATATTATTAAACATATGCATAAAATCCCTAATACATCTGTCAATAGCTCAAAGATGTTACACAAGCCTGCTATACAAATCTGGGAGAAAAGACAAAAAGTCCTATTGGGCTAGTGCCCATTGGAAAAGGAGAGTTCCCAAGAGAAACCTCATCAAAACCATGTGAGTGGGTGATGTGGTCAAGGGTACGCCCTCCATGGGCTCATTAGTCACAGGGATCATGGCAATGTCAATCACATTTCATCATCAATATTATTAAACATATGCATAAAATCCCTAATACATCTGTCAATAGCTCAAAGATGTTACACAAGCCTGCTATACAAATCTGGGAGAAAAGACAAAAAGTCCTATTGGGCTAGTGCCCATTGGAAAAGGAGAGTTCCCAGGAGAAACCTCATCAAAACCATGTGAGTGGGTGATGTGGTCAAGGGAAGTCCAAGCATGTAGGTGCAGTGAGGGCCAAGGATGCAAAGTGTTAACTGTGGGTACCTTGATAGAAAGCGAGTTGTACCTGTCATGGATGCATTCTTTCCAAGCCCATTCTTGCCTTTATTCTTTTTTATTCTTTTATTGTTTTTCTTTTTCTTTTTGTTCAAGAGCTAATCAGGGGACACTGCCCTGGTGTGGTGACCAGTGGTGGCAGCGTTACCTTCAAGTACTTTCACAGAAATGAAAGGCTGGCTCATGATGAGACCCCCTTTCCCTTGGCCATGCAACCAAGAGTCACTGCCCTGGCATGGTAACCAGTTGGCGGCAATGTCATACTGCTAGGTACCCATGGTCCTAATAGGTTGGCTCGTGATGAGACCCCCTATCCTCTGACTAGGTCTTGTTTTATTATTTCTTCGGGTCCCTCTTGTTTCTTGCAGAGAAGCCTTTTATTGCTTTCTCGGGGATCCCTGAGCGAAGCATCTTGAGGTTTTATTCTTAGGCTTTTATCTTTTACCAGCTTGCTTTTACCTTCTGGGCCTTTAGTCCCTTCTTCCCACGAGGTAAGGTGCAGTCCTAAAAATAGATCAACCCAATGCCCGGACAATGGGAGTGGGACAAGTGAGCGGGAAATAAGATGAAATAGTGGTGCTATGATGGGAGCGGACGATGGCTTTTCAGAAGTCCCCCCAGTGGCAAACCAAAACCTATGGACAACGGGTTGCTAGGACACCCTGTCAATCCCCCCAAACATGGTCAAGTGGGCAAGTGTAAGATACAAACAGTTGTTAGAAATAAAAGGAATCAAATGCATATATTCAAAGGTTTTAATGATCAAAAAGTGACATACCATGATACCTGGACCGATTACCTCATGAAGCAAGAACCATTTCTGATACAGGACCAAGCCGATGGTGATGGATGCTACTGTTGCTACCAAGATAAAGGTGATAGAAGAAGAAAAGGTGGGCCCTCTAGGGCCATGCTCAGGTCAATCCTGCTCTCGGTACTCCAAGTCTAGGACTTGTGGGCCTCGAGACATGATCTCCTAGTTATCCCTAAAAGGTGGGGATAACCAATCCCGCATACTTGGAACCTTCGAAGCTTTCTTTCACCCTTTCCACTATTAAATTATACATAATTGAAAGCTACGTCATCGCATTCAATGAATTTTCGCCTTGAAATTCGAAATTCTCATTATCTTAAGGGGATTTGAATTAATTCAACGAATTTCAAGCCGAACTCGAGCTCGAATTCAAACCTCAAGCGAATCGCACGGTAAAATTCCACAAATGCATTCAAGTTAAGTTTTGAAATTTGACAGAGGGTAAAAAATATTAGAAAAATCAAACCCAAAAGGCCATTCGTAGTTTTTATTTTTTCCCGCTCATTCCATCTCTCCCAAGGTCAACCCATGGGACTCCCTAACACATTCCTCCGTGCCCGACATTGTTACACTACACTCATGTCACAACCTGCAAAGTTGCAAAGTGCAGTCTCCATTGTCCAACTTCCTCCACCGCCCACACTCGAACAATCTCTTGATTTCTGCGAGAGTCCACGACTCGACTTGATGCTACGCGGCTGCACCTCCAAACAGCGTGTGACACTGCACCTCCAAGAGTCCAAACACGTTGTAGGCTATGACCTCAGCACGTGTTGCATGCTTGCAGCCATAGACTCGTCCGCCCAACGAGTTTTCACCCAGCAGGCTGCAACCACAGGCACATACACAGTTTTTCAACATCCACATGTTTTCTCCAAGCGTCAGGTCCAATTCAACAAAGATCGATGCATTTACAGCTTTTTAGGGTTCATATCGACTATCCATGCCCTCATTGCCCTGGCTCCTGTTGATGTATTTACCATCGGGCAGGTACTTTCACATAGGCATGGTGTCAAGCATGTGGAAGTCATTTGTAATGCCTTTCAGAACCTTAGGAAATTCACTTTATGAGTTAATAATTAAAGTAAATGACCATTTAGATTAATGTGAGTTAAATGCCTAAGTTCTTGGCATTAGTAACTTAAGTGAGTTGATTAAATCCTAACCATTCGATCTAAAGTGAAGGGGAGATATAATCTCAGCCCTTGATCACTTTAGGAAATCTAGGGTTTTGGACTTAGGTAAACTCAATGTTATAAAAGGCAGCCTAAGTTAGAGGAGGAAATACACAGAAAGTACATTGGAGCAAAGGAGGACTCTTTGCTCCTGTGCTTGTGTCACACACAGAGTGAGAGGGTGAGCTCTCATTGATTGGGTGGAGAAGGTCATTCATCCAAGTGTGTAGGGGAAGGGGCCAAGGAAAGCAGCAAAGGGGCAGCAAGGGAGATAGCAGCCAACCAGCAAAATCGAAGGATTGATCTTGAGGTTTGTAGGGATTGGCTATCTGTTGTTTGGTATTCCTCAAGTGGGCCATTATCCCAGGTAGGGAGTCCGGAATAATAATAATAAAATCTCACAGAACTGGTTTTCCCTTCGGGGTTTTCCAAGGGTAGTTTACCCAAAAATCTTAGTGTAATGTGTATTGGTTTCCATTTTTATGCTTATGCTGATTTATTTGGTTAAGTAACCTAGTTGTGCATCTATTCAATAAAGCAATTTTATTCGGAATAATTTGTCGGCGCTAGGTTCAGAATATTTAAGTTGGTATTTGTTATCGCGCAGTTTGTATTTTAGGTCACAGGCTACAGGATAGTGGACAAACTGGCGTAATAGGAACCTTCCCCACCCACTATCACCTCGATGGGGAGGTTCTTTCTGTTTAGGGAGGTTAGCCCAGGGGAGACGTCCCCGGTAACCTGGGGTTTGAAGAGGCAAAGAATAAAAGGTCAAGAGTAAAGGTTTTCCCTCCTCGCAGGTCACCACCAGTATCAGATAACCCGGCTAATCAGCCAATAAAGAAGTGAAGTCCCTGTTGAGAACACCTGCCCGGAACAAGACAATAACAGCACTATATGTATATTTGCAGGTTATAATTCAAAGGGTTAGTACTTCTTGACTATCTGATTTCATTCAATAAGCAATGTAATAGATAAGATGAAGTCAACATTCTGCTAAATAGCCTATGCAAGATCACCAATTCATCAATATCTACAAAATGACAAAGCCAACAGTATTTTTAATCAACAAATTGCTCAGTAAATGCTTGACGTCATCTTTTAATTGCTTATTTGCTAGTTAGAAGGCTTGCTGCGTCAAGTATGACATCAGCCTAAGTTAGTGGCGTTAGGGTTAGTTAGAGTTTCAAAAATGAAAGTTTTAAAAGATGATTTTGCACACTACAAGCTCAACGTTGGAGAAAATACCAGTGCCTTAGGGTAAATGGAGTCAAAGTAAGGGCAAAAAGTCTCGAGAGGACTTAAATTTAGAGACTAGAAGGTAGGGTTCCAAGGTGCTGCAATAGCAGGGCCCTCGAATCAAAACCCTAAGGGAAGGAGGCTCACTCCGGTGTTGCTTAAGCAAGGCCTCATGCTCCTTCCTCTTTCTCTAAATACACTTGGCAAAACAGCTAGCTTCAAAGTACAGATTTAAGGGAGAAAGTCTTGCAAGGGCAAGGCTTTCAAACCCTAGGTGTAGATTCAACTATGCCTAGGACGTCTCCTCTTTTCAACCTATAACTTCAACGCTAGCTCAGAAAAAGGGAGAAAAGTGTAGCAACGACTAGGATATATCTTCCTTCATCAATGGCTAAAACAATTTCTCAATCAAGGGGACATATAGCAATGACCTACTTGTGTGCTTGCTACTTAGGGTTTCAAGATTCAGCAATATAATAGCAAATGTAAGAAATTAAGCCTACAACCATTCACTTAAGAAGTTTTGCATGAGAAATTCACTTACATATCATGAAGAATGCATAATCAAACCCTAGTTGTAAACCTTCCTTGAGAGAAACACCATATATGCCAAGAGAAATCCTCCAAGAAGAGTTGTACCTCACTTAGAACACCAAAAATACCAAACAAAAGGCTAAAAGATAGTCTCTCACAAGAGAGTGAGTTGTGTTATATCAAAATGAGGAAAAACATCCTCAATATATACCAATCCATGACCTTTCAATTAAAAAATAGGTCATTAAAACAGCTGACAAGGCTGACTACAATATTTACATTGTCTTTACATTAACTGCTAGAAAAATCACATAATAAAAGCAAAAGGTGGGACGTCAAGCCCTTCTGAGGGAGATGTTGGCCCCTTTTGGGCAAATCCAGCATCCAGAAGTGAGACGTTGGCCCTTCTAGGGCATCTCCAAGCTGCCACACATGCCAAATAGCCTCATCACACTGCCACACGCTCAAGATAACGTCCAGGTCTCCTGGGTGACGTCCTGTCCATCAAAAGCAAACATTCCATCTGTAGTGGGTGATTCCCCCTAGGCCGGGCTCTGCCAAAGTGTCCTGGGTGGAACGTCCTTCTTTCTTCATGTGCAAAGGCTCATCATAGCGTTGTCCTGTCTCTGCCATCCCAGCAACCATCTGATGGGCTCTTCAGCCCCATGGAGGTCCGAGCTAATCATATCCCCATGTGTACCGATCCACTGGTACCAGTCCGTCGGGTATGGTCCTGCACATCAAAAACTTCGCCCTCCATGGGCTCATTAGTCCTCAGGATCATAGCAATGTCAATCATATCTCATCATTAAATTTATCAAATGCATGCATAAAACCCCTAGCAATCATCTAATAGCTCAAAGACATTACACTGATCTACTATACAAAGTTGAAGAAATAGACAGAATACCCTATTGGGCCAATATCCATAAGAAGAAGAAAGTTTCCACAGAAGATTATTCAAACCATGTAACATGATGTGATATGGTCTAAGGATGTCCAATCATAAGGAAAACCAGGGGTAGGTATTCTCCGTGGGTGCCTTTGTAGGAGGTGAACTGTCCCTGTCATGGATGCAGTTTTTTCCAAGCCCTTTCATTGCCTTTATTCTTTTCTTATTTGTTACCTTTTCTTTCCTTTTTACTTCAAGGTCTGACCAAAGGACACTGCCTTGGCATGGTGACCAGAGCTGACAGTGTTACCCACTAGTATTTTCACAGAAATGATAAAACTGGCTCGTGATGAGACCCCCTTTCCCTTGGCCATGCAACCAAGGGTCATTGCCCTGGCGTGGTGACCACATAATGGCAATGTCATACTGTTGGATACCTATGAACATAATGGACCGGCTCGTGATGAGACCTCCCATCCTCTTAGTTAGGTCTTGTTTTGTTATTTTTCTTTGGGTCCCTTTTGTTTCTTATCAAGAGGCCTTTTATTGCCTTCTCGGGGATCCCTGGGCGAAGCATCTCTAGGTTTTATTTCCTATGGCTTTTATCTTTTACCAGCTGCTTTTACCCCCTGGGCCTTTAGCCCCTTCTTCCCACAGGACAAAGTGTAACCCCTCAAAGGTCATCCTGATGCCCGGACTAGGAGAATGGGATGGATGTATGGGAAATAAGAGGTAAAATGATTGTATGGCGGGAGCGGACGATGGCTTTTCAAATCCCCCCTAGTGGCTAACCAAAACCCATGGATACAAGCTTGCTAGGGCACCCCGTTAATCCCCCCAACAATGGTCAAGTGGGTCAGTGTAAGATCCAAGTAGTTGTCAGAAATGTAAGGAACCTGATGCATATATAAGAAAGTTATAATGATCAAACATGATACATACCATGATACCTGGACCAATTACCTCATGGAGCAACAGTCTTCTCTGATGCAAGTCCAAGCGGATGGTGATGGATGCTATTGTTGCTGACAGGACAAATCTGGCGAAGAAGAAGAAGGATGGGCCCTCCAAGGCCATGCTTAGGTCAATCCTGCTCTCGGTACTCCATGTCTAGGACCTGTGGGCCTCGAGACATGATCTCCTAGTTATCCCTAGAAATCGGGGATAACAGTATCAAAGTTGAGGTTCTAAAGGAACCAGAGTTGCATTGACGAGATTTTTGCAGCGAGGAAATTTTGGTTTGTGGGAAAAAAAATTTGCAAGTCTATAGTTGCAATTAAAAGACAACCCATAAATAAATTTTTAAAAACGGGAAATGTACAGTCGTACGGCTATTGTACAGACTGTACAATCTTCGTACGACATACGGATTGGTTAGCATGAAGGATTCACTACAAAATCGGTTTTGAGGTGGATCGACCAGCTAAGTTGTTGATAGGTTGTGTCAGAGGCAGCCATGTGCTGAGTAGAGCAGTTAGGACAACGCAGGTGTTGTAGTAGGTTGCAAGCCGTCGAAGCAACTACAACCACTAGGCTAAGTGATGGCGCTGGTGGAGAGATCGTAGGCAGCGCTGAGTTGCTAAGGAAATTGCGTGGAGGTAGTCGTCGTCTAGGAGAGTTGTGGATCGAGCTGTGTGAGAAGACTCAGTCGTCGAAACGTTGCAGCAGCGAGAGGTGGACAAGTGATGGTTGAGTGTGGACCATCCGCACGAAGGTGGAGGCTGGGAGACATAGGCTAAGAGGAGTAGTTGCATGGGTACCACCGTCAGCAACCACAAGGTAAGAGGCGACAGGCTGCAGTAAACAACCGTCGGCACACTTGACAGTCGTCGACTGAGAATCGACGCGCGAGCTGAAGAGATCCGTCGACAAAGAGGATGAGTCGCTGTCGACAGACAAATCAACCAAGCCAGCAAGGCTAAAGAGTGAGAAGAACAAAGTTCGCTCACACAGGAATTATCCAAAATACTTGGAATATAACAAAGTAATCCATATAGGACTGTAAATAATAAATGAATGCCATGCAGGACAGCCAGTCGCACAAGGCCAAGTGCAGGGGCATGTTAGCACAAATTTCCACCCTCCAATTGAGCTTATAATGGTGTTAGGACAGCGATGAAAACCTGTCCAATTAAAGGAGTAATGGCCCCAAATTGTCACTGGCCAAACCCCTCTCCCTTTGGGCTAGTGCTTGCTAGCCTCTAGGGGGTTCCCTAGGCACACTGAAGCGCCTTGTTGCTACCTTCAGGTCTGATTATTGCGTTTAAAAACCTACAAAACAACAAGTTGTTTGTCTTGGACAACGTGTAAAGGCAACCCAAATAGATGAGGAAAAGTGATATTTAACACTTGGAGGGAACCTGCAGCATTAGCACAATGATAATAGACTGGAAAAAAGAAGAGAAAATTGTTCAAATGATCGAAATAATCACAATAAACAATTCAGAAAATGACAAATCAGATCACAATTTTACCACAGTACCGCCAAGAAGAGAAGTTCGAAGACAAAACACAGACTTCTTTATTGATCAAGCTTACAAGAGGGTTGATTGCGCCACACTTGGCAAGCTTACAACCGATACAATGCTTCCTTTGCTCAGAGAAAAGCCACCAGACTATAGAGAGGGAGAGAGAATAATGAGAGAGACACTATGTTGTTGCTGCAAGAATCCGACCAAGAAACTCTGTCAATCACCCAATATATAGCACAATGAGGGCGCATGGGTGGCTAAAAAAGGAGGCTAAGCGCATGAGGAAGAGAGATATGTGAGGAGTGTGAGATGAGTGAGTGTATGTGAGAGTTTGCATGAAGGTTACATGCGCACAAGAGAGGAGAATGCGCCCTAAAACTTAGGAAGGCGCACTCGAGAAAGAAAGGGAGGAGTAATGAATGATAATGAATGTGAATTGGCTTTATGGAGTGAACAAAATGCATGGAAGCCAAATTTAGCTTTCTAACGCATGTCGCTTTGCCAAATTTGACAAAAGCGTGACTGAATTATGGCTAAGAGGAAATTCGCCCTATTTTTTAGGGAGTTTCCTAATTTTTAGGAAAATACGGTTTAGACTCAACTGGAGGCGAATTTTAACGAGCTAATGCATGGCAAGTAGAGGGGTGATTATACTACTAATTTTAGGCCCAGTTATACGACTCCCTTTTCTCAATTAATTATTTATTTATGTTCAAGTCTTGGAAATATGCGCCCCCTACCTAAGTGCATACGACATCACTCTGTAGCTCTGCCACATGTCAATCTTTGAGGGTGCCACTTGGCACTGTGTTGACAACCTATTTCAACTAGGTGTCAACGTCATGTACCATGAAGATATGTATCTTGTGGTACGACAAATTTGAAGACTTATGGCTCAGCAGGTCAATTATGCCCCTAGCACTTCTTTCTGTGTCCACGAAATGTCTACTCCCCTGCGTGGGATAATTTTGTAATGTATCATGTTAGCATGGGTCAAGTTTTGATAATTCAGTTACCTAAGACTTTATCATTAGGGAAGTCCTTTCATCGAGTGTTTTTTTCCTCAGGTAATTAATCTTGCTTTGCAACGATTTTAATTACTCTTGAGTTGTTCACTCAATAATCCTCCAAAGTGGTGAAAGGCAATCTAATGATCAAGCCCAGTGGGTGACTAAGGTCTAAAGATGTTGTAAATGACCATGCTATACATCTCCTAGAGTCTTGCGCAATTTCGTTAGGTTTTGATAGGATTTTTTTAATAATTAAAATTTTCCGAAAATGGAAATTTTAATTATTTTTGATGAAAAATGTAAAAATTTGGTCCTTGGGGATTTTGTATGGGGGTGTGAATACTCAAAACAAATGGCTTATGATCCTCTACACCCTTGGACCAAGTTTCAGCGCAATTAGACAAGTTTTGCTAGGTCAATGTCCAAGAGGAGTCCAAGTCAGTGAGTCAGAAATCAACAAATAATTGGCTAAGGTAAAGCCAAAAATTGTAAAAGTGACTAAAGTCAAGAAAAAAAGTGGGGGAATGTTTTCTAATGTATTTCCTAAGTTGGAAAAGTGAAAATCCACTTAGAAGAACCCCCCCAAGTCAAGTGAACAACTTAACTTGAGTCTCCCTAGTGAGAGGGGCGCCCCCCTTCTTCATGAACTTAGGGAAAAGTAAAAATTAAAGATGGAGAACACCTCAAACCCTAAGTGCGCCGCCCTTGACTGGTTCTCTCTCTCTCTTGGATGGGTGACACTTGTAACTCATCCAAGAGGGGTCTCTCCTCTTTCCCTCCTTTAAAAGGAAGCCCCATCTCCTCATTTTGACATGAAGTTTTCACAGCAACTCTATTATGCCAAAATTTCTCCCTGTCTCTCTCTCATTCTTTCCCATTTCTCTCATGTAATCTTGTTGCAATATTGCAACCATTTTTGAAGCAAAAAAGTGAAGCTTGGAGGATCTCTTGATGTTATTTTGGTGTACTCTTGGTACTCTTTGCCTACTCTTGTATGGTGTTTTCTCTTAGTTGAGGTAATATTGTAAATTGTGTTTATTTTTGCTCACATTGTTTTACTTGGAGAACCCTAAGCAAAGTATTTTGCTAGGGATAAATATGTAGTAGTATTGCTATAGGTTTATGTGATTTGTTTTTATTAGTGTTTGCAAAGTATTTTGTAGGCCTCTTAAAAGATCTCACCTTCTTGCCTCATTGTGTAGCAAGGGTTTACAGATTTGCAGGTTGCCAATGCTTGGAGGAGGAACTCCAAAGGCTTCATTTTATTCACATAGCTTTCTGATTTAATTTTCAGATCTTATTTACTTATTTTCTGCATACATAATCATTTAAATCTTGTTAAAAAATCAATTTCCAAGTTAAGATTTTTATTGTAAAAAATTGTGTACATATGCTAACTCAAAACTAACATGTATGACTTAAGTGGGAAATGGCCCTGACCTGCCCGTAAGAGCGAGTTTGTTTGATTCGGAAAGACGTTGGTTTCGAGAGTCGTTCCCCGTCCACCAGTCCCAGCAATGCAACCCCGGCAGTCGCTTTATGGATAACCTGATGTCAATCTATCTATCGCGTCACCCACGTAGGTAAACATCTATCTCAGTATCTATGGTCGTATCTGTAAGCCAGCACCATAAGAATAGGTGATTTTTAGCATTTTCCAGCAAGCTTTGTTTGTTGTTTTATGCAGGTTTTCACCATTAAAAGGAGAGGTGTTGCCCAAATTTAGCCACTAAAAGCTCAAGAAAGCATCAACAAGCTTTGGTGCAAAACCCTTTTCTTTCTCTTGCTTTCCAAATTCATTGTAAGCAGCCCAAGAGAATCTCTTGGGCTTGCATTCTCCATTTATTTTCCAAGTTCATAATCTATAATTTAGTTTTAAATTTTTTCCCACCTTGCATGCGATTGGCTTTGCCATCCTTGCAAAATCGTGTTGGCTAGGATTAAAAGTAATTTTCTGGTTTTTGCATTAATTTGTTTGCCCACCTTGGTCACAAAATTGGTAGGCTATGTCCTCCACCTTGTGCCATAGTTGTGAGGCTTGTAAAGTAGCTTAAATTTTTTACCCACCCTTGTCACAAAATCAGTAGGCCTTGTCCTCCACATTGTGCCAAAGTTGTGTGGCTAAGTTTGTTCATTGTTGTTTATTTTTATGCTATTTATTTATTGTTTGAACTTTGACCACACCTTATATGTGAGTGGCTATGTCATCCTGCAATATCGTGTTGGCTAGTGCTCAAAGTTTCATTTTTGCAAAGTAAATAAAATTTACCCCGCCTTTGCCCTGTATTCCCTCCCCTAGACACTTTGTGGATCTTGGGTAATAAGAAAGGGCAAAGGATTGAGTGGTTACTTTAATTAGGCACTCATTTTTCATTATTGTTTAGCCACTAAAATAAGGCGACTTGTGGAGGCTAGAAGAGGTTGAAGTCGAGGATGGCTTCACGACACTAAGTGTCCTCCTTGTTGACCACCCAAGCACTTTGGACTTGACCTGTGGAGCTAGGGGAGAACCTTGTTGTTCTCTTGTTGAGCACCCAACATTTTCTCTTGGCTAAGGGATAAGGACTTGGGGTAGTCACATGGCCTAGGTTTGGAATAATTCTCATCTAATTCCCCCCGAAGTCAAAGACATGTGATGTCCCGTCCCCAAGATTAGGCCAGCAGGGAGTGACTTAGTAGTCTATATGTTCCCGTAGACTATAGTCAGGCACAAACAGGGAACCAGATGGAGAAATAAGGAGGAATTAAGGCTAAACGATAAATTAAGCCTAAATACTTAGGAAAAGTCACTTAAGCCTAAGTCAA
>JASDQU010735810.1:251444-273210 GCA_032191745.1 Picea mariana | reverse complement strand
CCTAAGTCAACGGAGAATTAGAACGAAAAGGTGATAAGGGGGGCGACTTAATTGACAAATAATTCACTTAGGAGGAAAGGCGCCTAGGTTAAGTGATGTCAACGAAGAATTAGGTCGGGAAAGATATAAAGAGAGGAATTTGACCTAATTCCTCATTATGCATTGTTATGATTTGCTGTTGAGACTTCCGAGAGGAGGAGGAGAGCCGACCTTACTGTTTTGTGGATTTCTGGAGGAAACCACCACCATTGATTGGTTTCGGTGTTGAGAGACACACCCTAGCCCATTGGAGATACCATCCAGGTATTTCACCGTTCTTTTCAGGAGAGATTATTGTGGAGGGCGCAACTCAGTCAAGGAGGGCGCAAGTCATTTGGGAGATTCAGAGATCTGCAGTAGACCATGGTCCCGATTGCAGATTCACTCCGACCCACTAGAGATCCAGCCAGGGCGCTTCCATTGAGCCATTCATCATCAGATTTCGACGGTGGAATCTTGCAGATCGACCCATACAGCCATTTTGGGCGCAGTCATTCTGGACAGACGTTTGGCATTGCATGCAGGGGTTTCCTATCAGATCCGGCCAAACCATTTCCGACCCATTTCATCATTGAACGAGGCGATCGTTTTGAGCTACATAGCAGCAGATTCCGACGGTGGAATCCTTTGGGGCGCATCCAGTGCCCAAGGAGGGGCGCAAACCCCCCAGGGGTCCAGATCCGAGGCCGTAGAGGTCCGATCCGAGTTCCGTCAGACATTATTTCCAGCATAAAGGCCAGGGCGCATTGATTGGAGCAGTTTCAGGCTCATTCTGACGGTGGATTCTTTAGATCGAGTTTTCCAGCTGGTAGCGGTTACCGTGCTTCTCCGGGATCACTTATTTTTGCCTATATATCCGTGCATGCAGCGGATCTGATGTCTTCTTGCGGTCACGGGTATTTCTTTGTTATTTGATTGTATTCCAGTACAGATCCATGAGATCTGACTGACGTCTAGACTCTATATTTCAGTAGGCTATTTGTATTCCCATGCATGAACGATTATTATTCATGATATTGAGCAGTTGTCTTTATATACTCTTGCATGCGTCTTTTTATGATTGTTAAACCTTTATTATGCAACATGCACTTGTAATAAACGACATGCAACCATAATAACCCACATGCAAACACAATAACCGAAGAACATCTCATTCACCAGCTAAAACGCATCCAGAAACCCCCAGTGTATCAGATCTACACGCCAGAGCAGTAGAACAGTAGCAAATATCTTGATCAGCCGGATCAGGGATATTTCAAGACAGACCTAAAAATTTTACTAAAAGCAACCCTACACAATTGCACAATATTTACATTTCATTGTGTTAGCACTGAGAGTCACCCTCAGACTGCTAGAGGATAAACCCAGTACCCATCAAAATGTAAATGTATTAAAATGGTTTGAGTAGGTGGATCAGCAAGACTTTAAATAAAGGAAAAGACAACAGATATCACTACAGATCAGTAATGCACCATTGGGCTATGGAATCATAAGCAGCCTGCTCATTGAAGGCATTTAAGCTCCCTTTCAGACAAAAGATTTGTATAATGATGAAGAGAAGAATAAGAGAATAACATCAAGACAAATATTCACTAAGCAGAGATCCTCTCTACGAAGAGAATTTAGATGTGTTTGAACAGTAAACAATGATAGATAGGCAAGCTTACAGTAGATCCTCTACTGCATTGAGAATCTATCGATCAAAGGCAAATTTTAATCCTTAAAATCGACGATACATTCAAACGAGATGAAGAATAGAACTTAGATGTGTCTGAACAGTAAACAATGATAAATAGGCAAGCTTACAGCAGATCCTCTACCGCATCAGGAATATATCAATCAAAGGCAAATTTTAATCCTTAAAATCAGAAATTACATTCAGACAAGATGAAGAATAGAACAGAGAGCATAGAAGACAAATTTGATGAAACAGCTCATATGAGTCTTCAATAACAATACAATTTACAGCAACATGCCCCTTTGGCTTACAAACTGAAATATATAGTCATAAACATTTCTCAAAACCTCCTCCAGTCTTGGGCCTAAACCCCCCTCCTCTTTTGCATATCATTCATCTGATGTATTTATAATCAAAACAGTTGACATGTCTTGTTGCTTGGGCGCCTCTTTTCCAGTGTCGTGTGTCTTCTCTTGTCTCTCATGTTCCTTTTGTCAAAAGGAAACTCTGGTCAGTATGGGCGTGCAGGAGAAACTGCCCTCTGTGGTACTTCGAGTTAACAGTTTTCTGTCTCCTGGGCCAGACCCTCCATGCTTCCATTTAAGGGGGTAGTCGATTGTTCAACCATCGGTCCTTCTTTCATTTACTGATTACTCCTTGGGATCAAGATGAGGCTTAACGCCTAGTTTGTTGCCACGTGTTGCTCTCGGATTGGGCCCTATATAAGCACGTGATTGTGGAAGTTGCCAAGGGCGGTTTGGATCCACATCACTTCGACCCCCGCAATCCACCACCAACTGCCACGTACCTCTTTTGCTATACCATGGTTTCGATTACGGGACGACTCTAAGATTTTATCACTCGAGCACTTTCCGTCCCCGCCATGAAGTGTGGTCGTCAATCTGTGTTGTCACAAGTACTGATGGATGAGCGCCATGTGTCTTCGGTACTTCGGCACTTCGAGCTTCGGGAGTTCTGGATAGCGAAGCATGAAAAACTCCCGGAGTGACGTGGCAGCCTAAAATGAATGCTACGCGGCCTCAGCAGATAAGTGCCATGTGTTGAATTGAAAAACACCCGTGGAGTGGTAGGGCCTGAAGCGAAGTGTCATCCTGACGTCACTTCGGGACTTCGGGACTTCGTCTCTTTGGGACTTCGGGATGTTTGGATGGAAATCTTCCAAAGTAACTTTCTCTCGGTTGACGTGGCAGCTTCTCGTCACTTCGAGACTTCGAGCTTCAGGAGCTTTTGGATGCAGGCATGAATATCTCCCGAAGTACTTTCTTCGGGTTGACGTGGCAGCTTCTCGTTACTTCGGGCCTTCGGATGATATTCCTTTCTTACCTGCTGCAAAGATCAACGGTTCTTGTTGATTTGAGATCAACAATCCACAATTACTTCGGGAGTTCGAGCTTCGGACCTTTTCAATGCATAGTTCTTACAATCCTCCAAAGTGTCGTATCTCCGAAGTGAGAGATCTGCCTCCACGTGTCCTCTTGTTTTGGACGACCGAGATTTACTTCGGGAGTTCGGACTTCAGGAATTTTCTTCTGCTTGCTCACRCAATACTCTAAAGTGTCGTACTTCCGAAGTGCTAGATCTGCCTACACGTGGCCTCTTGATTTGGACGACCGAGATTTACTTCGGGAGTTCGGGCTTCGGAAGTTTTCTTCTACTTGCTCGGGCAATCCTCCGGAGTGTCGTATTTTCGAAGTGCTAGATCTTCCTGCACATGACCTCTTGATTTGGACGGCCGAGATTTACTTCGAAACTTCGGGTAATTCTTTCTCTAGTGCTTCGCTCCGCAAACCTTCCGTAGTGCTAAGTCTCCGAAGTGAGAGATCTGGCACCGCATGTCCTCGTTGATGGGCGGTCCAGATGAACTCTGGGCTTCGGGCCTTCGAGATTCCTTTACTCACTCAGCTTTTGCTTACTTCCTCCCAGAGTACGAGATCGTCTGACACGTGTCCCTTGCTTGAAGATCAACGGCCACGAGTGATTGCGGAGACTCAACTTGCTCACTCTTTAATTTCCTTCCCAATCTCCGCAAAGCGAAGATACTCATCTTCAGTGGGATCAATATCCACCATTGATCTGTTGATCTAGAAAGATCAACGATCCTGAGCGATTGCGGGCTCACAACTTGCACAAACTTCAACTTCCTTCTCGATCCCCACAATGCCTCCCCACCATCGATCTCTCTCCAATGAGATATGACGGTCGTGACTTAATCTTTGCTTGATCTGACGGTTGATCTTTCTCACTCAGATCTTACGACTGAAAATTGAACCCGTTTGTTTGCATGTATTTCAAACCTGAAATGGACTGATCTGAATGCTGCATTTTGCTCATAGTTTTTTTCCTGTGCATACAACATACTTGACCAGCATGTCTTTATCAACCAAAAGAGGAAAAACTTATAGGAAGGAAAGCAGAAAAGAGAGAGACTCGGCAGAGGTGTAGACCTAGGTCTTAACAATAACTACATATGACCCATGACAACTTTATGTGCTGACACATTGCAATTTCCATTTCAGCAATTTATTTTCAAGTATTCACATTCCATTCATTTTCTGCAAGTTATTCACAGTATTCTTTATTTCTTATTCAAGCATTCTTTAATTCTTTGGGAAGTAATTGTTTATATGTAAAGTTATTTTGTGAATCATTGTGTGGATAAATTTATTCTTTTATTTCAACTTGTAAAGATACATTTTTTGTGAATATTTGTTCAATGAGTGGAATTTAATAATCTTTAGGCATTGGTCTAATTGTTTATAAAATAAAGGTTTGTTTCTCAATAAAAGATTGCATATTGCATTGGTTGATTGTCATTAGGTTGGGTCTCCCTAATCAACAAATTAATTAACTCCTTGAATATTTAATAAACCTTCACATAGTTTAATAGGGTCTACCCCCCTTGGCTTCCCTAGGAGTGAGTCTAGACGTAAGAAGTCCAGATTGAGGTGACAGTTGGGCTGGATTCAGGTTTGTGCCTCCAAGGACACACCAAGTGGGTTGGAGACTTCTCCACGTTAGTAGGTGTGTATTAGGCAGCAACACACTGCATGGACGATGATTGTACCTGCTAAATATAAAAACTTCTAAAAATAGAATCCAGTTCCTAAATTTCAGGAAACTGTCCACATCACCCAAGATGACTGGAAGAACACCCACATGTCATTGTTTAAAAATAGACACTGCTAAAAATAGAAAGTCGTTTGAATGCCCTTGAATTTATACTCGTTGATCTAGTCTTTCCGCAAGGGGTCTGAATATGCGATTAGAACTAACATGCGAGCCCTGGTGCTAAACTTGCTAAAAATAGTAAACCATGCCACATCATCTCGGAAAAGATCCAAAAGACTCTGGATGTCTCAAGGACCAATATTGCACGCTCAGAATCTTAATCTGGGGCCAGGAGCAAAACCTGCTAAAAACAAAAAGTTCTTGCATGTCACCTGAAAAAGTGTCATCGGGCCTAGAATCATGCAAGGACTCATACTGTATGCTCAGAATTGCTCCAAACTATCAAGAGACCCACTCAAACAGTGTCTCCTAAAAAATAGCAACACCTGTTGTAGGTATACATCTCTCTCAAATATGCATGGAAACTAAGTCAACTCAACTCTAAAACAAACAACCATGTACCGATCATATACATGTCTCACATGGGAACCAACCTCCTGCTCAACACAAGCGCTAAACTCCGGGAGAATCTCATAATGCCAGCCAAAATAATGCATGCTGGCTCTTAATCCTCAAGATTTTCAAGGGTGAAAATCTAGGGGTTAACAGGGCCACAAGGCCAAGTCAGCTACCGGGCAGCCCCCAAACAGTGGGCAGAGGTCCAGGCAACCCCTAGGCAGTGGGCAAGAAATCAGGGCAGCCCGAGGCAACAGGAAAAAGTTAGGACAACCACTAGGCAGCAGGGCAAGAAATCAGGGTAGCCCCGGGCGGCAGGCAAAAGTCACCGAGTAGCGAGCAAAAATCTTGATCAGCCCAGAAAAGTGCTCGGGCAGCAGCAAAAGACTGCAGGCAACCCCGGGCAACTTCGAGCAAGTGTTCGGGCAGTGGGCAATGAGTCCCAAGCAGGGATCCGGGCAGTGAAAATGTTTTGTTCAGTGGCTGTAAGCAATGGCAAGCAACAAACTAGCAAATAACAAGTAGCAGGTAGCTCTGAAGGTTGAGCAACTCAAAGGGAGTCAACCTCCACGTTTAGGTGGGAAGGAGCAGCCTTCCAAGTATGTCAAGAAGGAGTTGTGGTACGAGATGACCATGCAGGATGCTCGGGAGCAAGAGGCTTCTAGGAGCATGATCAGAGGGAAGTCTTCGAAGACGGGTCTGAGCAAGATGGAAAGATAGATTTCATTTCAGATGGAGGAGCCAATCAGGTGGATTAGAGAGCAGCCATGGTAGCAGATCTGATAGCAAAGACAAAGCCACCTCCGAGTGGTGGAAGTACCTTCCTCGCTAAGAGGGAGTGTTGATGTATTTAGCATTGAACAAGTACTTCCACATAGGCTTGGTGTCTAGCATGTGGAAGTCGTCCATAATGCCTCTCAGAACCTTAGGAAATTCACTTTATGAGTTAACAATTAAAATGAATGACCTTTTAGATTAATGTGAGTTAAATTCCTAACCTACAAAACTCAATAGTAGCCACACAACCAAACAATATGTAAAAGAGCATTAGCCTTGCAGTCAAGGTAGAAAGATTGAAAGAATTCAAACTTCAATCACTTAACAAAGAGAAGGGTATTAATAATAAGAATAGTGTTGTCAAGAGCAGCTTGCTTGGTCTGTCAAAGCAAGTACCTAATATAGCCCCCCATTAGAGTTCAAGTCTTATCGATGACATGCTAGTGCTTGTGCTCCCACCTGTGGATGAACATCGACACACGAATGGGGTCAACTGCAAGTCCTGGGTGATTTTGGCGAAATAGATACCCCCACTCATGATTGCTTAGCCAAAGAGCAGCAGAATTAAATTTTGCTAATGGTTCCCCGTAATGCTAAATCTAGGCATGTTTGCCTCAATGGTGATAAGAGGAAACCTAGTTCAAAAAAATAATAAGAATGCAAAACAAAACCTCGTCTTTAGTAAACATTCTCTCCCTCATTTTGGTAATAAAATCCCCAATAGTGGTTTTTCAAGCCCAATGGAGGAGGCTCATCGCTCAAAGTATGTCACTAGAGATAGAGAACCAAGTTGATCTGCACCAACAGCCTAGGATGTGCAATGTGAAGGACAAATCCAAACCCAATAAAATTCATAGCTAATAAAAAAGCAACCATAAACATGCAAAAAAATAGCTAGGTCATTTAATTACATACACATTCAGAATTGAGACAAAGATAAAACATTAAAGTTCTTCCATTAATCAACAACAAAGGGAAAATACATGATAGTACAACCAGTAAGGACAAAGATTAAGAAATCTTATATGCCAAAGTTCTAAGGAGAATTGTGAGGCAAAATCATGTTTGCTAGGTGACTAAGGATCTAAGAGAGCTAACAAGATTTATGTACAAATATTTATACAATTGTTGTAATGTACTTAATCAATGGAAACACCAAAACATGAACAATAATCAAAGAAATATGAGTGCAGAAAATAAAACAAGAGATAATGAGATTCAACCTGTAGAATATAACCCTTGTATTGATAATTACAAAAGAGAGAGCACTATTCATGGGCCTTTTCGAGGAACCAACCTCCTTTGAGCAGAGCTCTAATACAATAACAATCCTTGACAAAACATTACATAGTTGTCTAGCTCAATAAATAACTTCTTATTAACAAAACCCTAACTACTTGTGATCACATCATTAATGAGTACAAACCCCCTAGTGGACCTTATTTAATAAGAGCATCCTTTTTAGATTAAGTAACTATCCACTAACTATCTAATGGGCCTTATTCAAAGAAGATGGCCTCATACATTAATTGACTAACTCCTAAGTATCACCCAAGTAGAGAGGTTAGGGTAGGACCCTAACATGCCCTCCCCCTTCAAAAGCAACATTGTCCTCAAGGCTGGAGGTGTGGAAATTGTTGCAAAATCACTATTGGTTCCTAGGTGGCATCTTCGGGCTAACCTATCCTTGCACTGTATCTAGACTTCTCGAACAACGCACTAGCATAGTCAATGCTCTCTGGTGGCCAGTACTGCTTTCGATTGTAACCAAATGGATCCTTTGTCATCAGGTTCTGGAAGGCTAGTATAAACTTCACAATTTGGCCCCACAACCTTCTTCAAACATGACACATGAAAGATTGGATGGATCTTGGAGTGGGCAGGAAAAGCCAATCTGTGGGCAACTTGTCCAATGCACTAGAGGATCTAATAGGGTCCATCAAACTTCGACACTAGCTTCTAGTGGCATTTGTCTTTGAGACAGGTCTACTTATAGGGTTGAAAACGAAGAAACACCTAATCCCCTTCTATAAAAGAATGCTCAGAGCGATAATGATTGACCTATTGCTTCACTCTATTTTGAGCCAAAGCTAGATTGCCCTTAAGTGTGCGAAGAATAGCCTCTCTAGTGTTAAGCATGTGAACCACTTCTTAAACCTTTGATGTGCTTGGTAAATACAAAGCCACTGAGGGTGGTTTGTGGCCATAGATAGCTACATATGGTGACATTTTGTAGGGCCATGATAAGTGGTATTGTACCACCATTCTGCAAGGTGTAGCCACTGCACCCATTGGTGCTATAGGTTTGAGGAAAAGCATCTCAAATAAGATTCCAAGCACTTGTTGACCACTACCGTTTGACCCTCAGTTTGGGGATGATAACTTATGCTCATTTTCAACCATGTTCCCTATAGTTTAAACAGCTCCTGCTAGAATTTGCTAGTGAATGTGAGATCATGATTCGACACAATGGAAGTGGGCATGCCATGTAAGTCTAAAATCTAATCCATGTAAACTTGGGCAACTATGAAGGGAGTAAATGGGCATGTCCAAGGCAAAAAAGTGAGCATATTTGGAAAGGCAGTAAACTACCACCATGATGACTGATTTGTCCCCTTCTTTCGGGAGGCCCACAATATAATCCCTAGAAATGTCAATCCAAATAGTGGCTAATATTGATAGTGGTTGCAATGCCCCTGTGAATCTTCACCATCTCACCCTTGTACCTTTGACAAGCATCACATTCAGCTACAAAAGTATAGATGTCCTTTTTCATGACTTCCCAAAAGAAAGAGCACTTAGCTCGTCCATGGGTTTTCTGAAAGCCAAAGTGACCCACTGTAGGGAATGAATGCAACTCCTCTAACACCCTTTGTTTTAAAGCAGAATTTTGCACCCAAAAAAGGTGCCTTTTATACCTCTTATCACACAAATCTGCACAGGCAGATTGGCCTAATAACTATAGGCAAACTAACCCTAGTCACGGATGGAAAGCCTCTCCGTTTGGATTGGTGATTTTCTACTTATAGGGGAGTGTCTCTGAAAGCTGTATGCTGTCATCTAATCTAAAAGCCTGCACAAATTCCAAGGCAACCAGCACACAAATGACTCCCTCTTGGGCTGTCCATAAACAGTCAAGAGCAAGGGTAAGTTTCAAACAATACAAAGATGGTTGAGTCAGATCCACAAAGACATTTATAACAGCAAATTAATGGAGAAAAGTGAATTGAGTTGTTTCACTTTAGGTGATGTTAAATCAAAACAAATGCATGAAACTAACCATAACACTGCAATGCCATTCAACCAATAAACAATTGATGGATTTAAGGAACTAGAACTAAGCATAATCAAATCAAATCAAATGTTGCCCAAGAGATTGATTGTATCATAGAGTGTGACAAGTGACGGGCTGCCATTGGTTTCCTTGCACACAGTGATGGGACTGGTGTGAGACCTGGAAGTTGGAAAGAGTAATAAGTGGTGTCCGCTGCTACAAACTGCTGTAAGAAGAAAACTGTCTAACCCTCTCTTCATCTCTCAAATCTGCATATATAAGATGTTCATACCCTCCCAACCAACCCGCCTTAACTGCTGTAAAAAGAAGAAAATATAACACATAAAAGCCCAAAGGCTATGCATGCATGACAAGTGCATGAACTTGCTATCTATGCAAGCCTTTTTCTTCCTTTTGGATGAACTCCTTTTGTTGTTCTGATGGGCTTTTCTTTGTGCTGTTCTAATTTATTTCCTAAAACAGTATTTCTCCTCCCTAGTCGACCCCTCTCCATAAATCACATCCCTACTTGCCCATATGACTTCATCACTCACTGGTTGCTTTTCCAGGAAACTTTTCTTGCTATTTCTGGATGAGTTTTTAGTGTGCAAAAAGTTTGTTGTTTGGATGACTTTTCTGTGGCCAAGAAACTTGCTATTTATGCTATTTTCCCCATGATAAAACAACTCTAGTATCCCTCTCATCAATGGAAACAACAACTTACTTTCCCCTTGCCAGTGGCTAGTAATGGTAGACTTATGCCAATGCTGTGATAAGGTAAGGAGTACTTCAGCCAGCAGTTTTCCTTTTCCAGTGGTTAAAAGCAACCTAAGCTCCTCACCTCCACGCCATTATCCGACCAAAGAACTGCTCAAATAGCACTCACTTCTCATTTACCTACACCAGTCCTCCAGAAAGGCTCTGCGATTCTTCGTTCTGCCAATAAAGTTGCTTCTCCTAACAGATTTGGCTGCAATCCTATTAGGAAGAGCTGCTATATTGAAACAAGGCATGTAACCTTTCTGTTTGACGACTGTCCCATGGGGTTTGCTACAGGAAACTGGCTGCTCCATGCAGCACTTACTATCTGAGTAAAATAGATTTTAAGTGCTCTTGCTAAGACCGAGCATGACATTGCCTGCTGTAAACCTGTTAGTATGGCATTATTTACAACTATCCAGCATTTCTTTCTTGAGGTAAATTATTGTTCGAGAGCATACTTGGAGCAGATTCTGAGGTATCACAACTTGGATGAAGGCTGATCTCACTTCTGAGATGAAGGGCGAATTATACCCACTGAAACGACCCCCTCACATGTTATCATTGCCTCAGTTATGATGTTCACTTTTCTCTATTCAGAAAGCAACCAATTCGCCTTGGACTTGGGACAAGATCATAACTTCAGGTTCTACAGATTAGATTAAAAACATTCGGCATATACAATCCTTTCACATGTCATGTATGGTCAGCAAAATCTATCATGGTTCAGAAAAACGAATTAATGCTCCCACTATGAACAGGAAAGGAATTTGTGGATTGGAATAGCTTCTTTCATCAGTAACTTGGCCTGTAAACAATCTCCACGTTCCCTCCTCCTTTGACATTTTACTGGTCATCAATAATATTGTCAAACCTGCTCGATCAAACTCTCACAGTGCTGATACTAACTAGCATCCTGCTGCTATTCCTGCAACTAATGTGTTGATCTCTATGTGGTACACACTCTTTCCAACCCTGTTCTTGCATACAACCTCAAACACGTCCCTGCAGCCTTATCTCAAAGATAGGATTTCCTCATAGTAAACTATCATGCTGAGATTGGTTGAGGAGATCAAATTAGCGATCAAGGGCCAGATTTGGCACACTTCAACATATGCCCATAATGGTAAGGGAAGTCGAATTCATGCCTCTGTTTGGTAACCTTTAGCACAGCCAACCTTTATCCAATTTCCCTTTGCATGTAAAAAAGGACCATAGCAGTGGGATTAGGCTTTTAAAGCTTTAAAAGAACTATCAGACTTGCTAATTGCCACCAACTAAATTGACCAGCTTTTCCTTTTGGAACAGATTAGTAAGAACACTTCAAAGTACGGTTTTCCTATTTGGCCAAAGGATACTCAGTGTGGATAACCCAGCAAATGAGGGAATTGGCTAGGAGAATAAAAGCAAGGCTTCCCCACTCATTTATAAGCAAAGGTGAATAACATCTTCAAACACTTTCCTTACTTCACAGACTTAGCAGAAACAGCCTGCTTTAAGGTGCTTTTGGCTTTGGTAAACTATCATACTTACCATCTTTAGACAGCAAGGCGGACTTGGCATCTTCAACAAGTCAACTCAAGCATTAAATTAAATGCTGACGCTAACTTTAGCTAAGGTCGAAGTCTAGGCTAGGAGTGGACAGAGTTGGAAAGGCAAAGCAAGACTCTTTATAAATCTGAACCAACGTCTTAGGACAAAGTCCCTTTGGAACCTCATTCCACCACCCAATAAAAACCCATCTGATTGGCTACCATGTTTCACACTGGAAAAGTAATCCATCTGTTCAACAGCTCTTGATTCATCACTCTTTACCCATTAGAATCCTTAAAACAGTCCACCACTGCATGCTCGGAACCAAGGCATTCAACCTGTACTTGCCAGATATAGAAACTGCTAATTATAGACATGCCCAAAAAGCAGGCTTTCTCCAAAAAAGAAAAAAGCAAGAAAGACTAATTATGCAGAGATGGAGCATTAGTCTATCTTCTAAAAAAAGAAAAAACCAAAAAACGAAAAAGACCAATCATCTCACATGTAAGTGAAAACAATCTCATTCAACTCGCTTTTTTACAAGGATCAAGAAAATATAATCATCTCTGACATGTATGTCCCCAAATCTCGAGATACTGAAAAAAGGAAACTGCTAAAAATAGCAATTTCCCAGAATCTGATGACATTGATTCTACAATGAGCTCTAATCAATGTCAATGTTTGGATGCACATGCACCTACAATGGAACCAGTGTGATGCAATCTCACTAGATCATAACCCTCCGGTTGCTTAAGTACAATTGGGGGTTAATAATACCTCATGATATCCTACTACCAGGTATAGCCCTTAGGGGGATTGGGGCCCCCCTAAAGTCTTTGGATGAGTTGAACCACTGTGTCATTTGCCAACCATTCTTGTCCGGTTTCCACAAGCCAATCTAGTATAGGTAAGGATAAAACAAGGTGAGATCCTACAGGTAAGGGCGCAACCTATTCCCTCATCATTCCAATCTACCCCCGACCTCAACCCTTGGTCCATGTTCACCCATACGGCCACCCTATATGATATCCTGGAAAGCCCCCTATCTTGGTCACCTTCCCCCCTATCTTCTAGTCACATTTTCTAGGACTCTAAGATCCAGCAGGCAATATGGGACATAAACACCAGCAGAGTAGCAGATGAGGAGGGTTTCTAGGAAGAGCTCTTCAAGCATGGCATTTGACCACTGGTCCAGTATATCACTAATCTATTTAACCATGTAGTTTGCTCTGGATTTCCACCCACGAGGTCCCACCATACTATCCACTCGATCCACAAATCAGGGTCTAGTGCTAATCTAAATAACTATTGAAACTATCATGGTGGGTCACACTTTCTCCAAGATATATGCCACGACCCTCCATCGAAGACTATCAAAGATACTTGATGAGGGACATCTTCGAGCCAAGGGCCAAGCAAGTTTCCAACAACAATACAAGACCAATGACCACATTCTCACCATCAAAGCCCTCTAAGACAAGGCGAGACACCGCTCTTCAAAAGTCTTATGTTGCTTTGTCAAATTTTAAAAGTTGTTTGACTTAGTTCTGAGGAAATCCCTATTCCAGAATCTCAAATATATTGGCATCTCAAAGACACTCCTCACTACTATTATGCATCTCTATGAGTCTATATTAGGCTACCTCCGCACTACACATGGTTGGTTAGAGTTTATCAAGAGTACCATCGAGGTGAAGCAGGGATGTCCTCTTTTACCACTTTGTTTGGGATATACATAGACAAGCTGGAATCCTTTCTGTGGGAGCATATCCAACCTGAGGATGGCTACCTCCTTTACCATGTCTTGATATCCATCCTACTCTTTGTCGACGTTGCAATTCTCCTAGCTTCTACCCTAGAGGGCCTCCAAAGACAACTAGACACCTTAGCTAGGTTTTGTGATCTTCAACAATTGACGATCAACCTTGTTAAAACCAAGGTTATGATCTTCAACGACTTGGATAGAGATCAATGCCCTTGCCTTGCATAACACTCCTTGGAGGCCTTGGTCATTACCTCTACTGGGTCCTCCCACAAGACCATTGTTGGTTTGTTGAGGTTACACAACTATTACAATCAATAGGTATCTCAATGGACAAGCTCACCCCATTTAAACACTCCCTGAACACCCCTAGCCATCTCCCACTGAACAAGTAGGAGATGAACAAGATCATTAGGGAGGACATTTATAGACAATACATTCAAGTCACTTAGGTAGATCCACGCTATAGGTTCAAACCCAAATTGGCCTTTTATGCAAGGAATTCCATGGAGATGAGAGATGGCCTCATTATCATACCAACCTATACTCCTCGCCATTGGATGCACACCCTCACTATCCCTCTTGGCCAATTTTGAGTTGGTTCTCATCGGTTTTGGGTTGAAGTCGATCACCATATTTCACAAGTGGACAAGACTTGTTGATTCTACCACCTACTTGAGACTAAGACAGAGAAGCATTTCATTTTCCAATGCCCCGTCTATTATGAGATCTGTGGTCGGTACCACTGCCTTTTCAGGGAGTCCCAACACTCCATCTCCATCTTCTTCCAATATCTAGACCAACGATGCTTAGCTTTATACATGAGGGATGCTTTCGAGTTTCGATCGTTTATGCTCGTTTATGCTCAAGCCACCCACACCACGAGACACTACGAGGATGATCACCTCCTCCTTCCCAGTGCTCACAGACAGAGGCACCAAGGTGCAAGCAAAGAACAGTTTCACCACCTCAGTTTCCAAATCCATGAGACCTTAGGGATATCCCCACCCTCCACCCATGAGACCTTTGCGGCAGTGTCAATCCAAGCTAGATACAGTTCTTCCATTCATAGTAAACACCTTTTGTCCAATTCTTCTAGATCTCAATAGATAGTGGCCTCTTCTAAACAACACATTGTATCTAGATCTTCCAGTACATCCAGATCATCTAGTTCATCAAGACAATTCTCCATTAGGGGTTTCTTCACTTCAGCCTCGAATAGTAGGAGAGATACATGTACTGTCGATACAGATTTGGAGGTTAGCAGCTCCTCCTCCTTGTTGGCAGGCAATGGCTCCTCAGGGCTCGAGTACATACTCCAGGCACCTCCAATCAAGACATTTCTCTCGGGTTTTTGATAGGGATCCTCTCTTTTTCGAGACTCCCAAATTAGTATTTATTTTGTTTCTTTGATGACAGATTGCAAATTCTAGATCTTTGAACTAGAGGATGTTTTTTTTAGGAGTTACAATCCCACTATGTATTATTTCCGATGTACCTAGTGACGATCTATTTAATTACCCCATTGTTTCACAGCAAGAGTAACCAAATGGATTGTGCATTAAATTGTCAACCCGGGGTCCAAATGCTTGCGAGATGTTGTGCACTGTATGTGCAGGCTCCATGTTCCTCATTTATTACTGGTTTGTTTATCATGCTCCAAATGAATTGGAAATTCACACTTGCAGAATCAAACATGCTTGAATTGAAACACACTTGCATAAATCAAATTCTTGTAAAGACTAATCTATTGCTGGCAGTAAAAGGAATTGATTGAGCTGTGGAATTTAAATAAACATGGGTAAAAATGAAATTAGAAAAAATAGTCTAAAGTACTCATCACTTTGTTCCCTTGGGATGAATTCTACCTCCCAGAACAGGGCACTGAGTTTAAACTACAACAACATAAATCAAATCAAATCATACACTATACAGAGAACTGTAAAACTGCTCTTCACATTAAAACCAGATCTCAAGAAATTTGTATGCTATGCCATTACACTTTGGACAGTTTGCTCTAAGCGTCCTCTCCCAAAACAAAGATAGCACTCCTTTTTATACATGAGCTTGCTTAGAACAAAAATAACAAATATCTAAATATAGATCCATTTGAGAATCAATGAATCTCCAATGGTTACAACAATTTTCCAACTTCATAGAGTCCACAACTAAATATAGCAAATGATTTTCAGAATTCTTGTTAATTCCCATCGAATTTTAGAATTCCCTTGATTGTCAAATTCTTAACAAGTTGTGTGGGTTATAACAGCTTGCCCAAAATATGTTCAAAACAGTTGTTAATGGTGTTGGGCTTCCTAGATCCATGGCATATACAATGGAGATCTTAGAATCTATAACAAAACGGATATGCATGCATGGGCACTAGCAATCTGCCCCCTTTTGTCTCTAACAATTAAAACCACAAATGGAGGAAGATTTGAGACAGGTGCCAATCAATGGGAAAGTGTTGAGATATATATTTAGATAATTCTATTGTAATTGCTCCATTCGTAACAACCTATAGCAATGATTTACTTCCATGGATTCATAGCATGTTCATCAAATGAATTATAGCTGCCCAAATTGATTCTGGGACACATAAATATGTAGTAAAACGGATTTGCACAAGCGAGTCTACAGAAATCTGCCCTCCAATAATTAAAACCATAAAATGCATCTCTTATGATATTCCCCAAATGGCTACGTGGTTGGTGGTGGTTGATTCCCGCACCTGTGGCATGTTTACTCTGCAACACATGGATCTACAACCCGTAGATCTATAGCAAACACTTTGCAACCATTAACTCAAACCCTCTTTAACTTGTAGCTTGCAGACCCGTAGCATAAGATATGTAGCAACTATAGTTTATGGATCCATAGCATAGGAACTTGTTCCATAACAGATGGGCCTTTGAAGGAATGTCCTATAACAGCTTGTCCATAAATAAGCCATTATTAAAAAATAAATACAAAATACGCATGTCTTCTATCGTTAATCAGATTTTCAAATGAAATACTGAGAAAATGCAATGGAAAATACCTTAATCCTAAATCAAGCGTTTGAGCATTAAAAATGATTAATACAGGGTTATGGGTAAGCAAAAAGGGTTTATAAATAAGGAAAAGAGGGTGGAAAAAGATGGTAAAATTGTGACTCGTCACCTAGCAATCCCTTTGACCTATTTATGGTCACTTGTTGGACATTAATAAAATGATCTTAGCTTATCTTATCTTACCTAGACAAAGCATCAGCCACCATAATCCTCTTTTCCCTTCTTATATATGATCTAATAATCATAACCAAGCATCTTGGGGACCCACTTATGCTGCTCTCAGGACGACAACCATTGTTTCAAAAAATACTTCAAACTATGATGGTTTGTTTTGATCTGGAAACGTCTCCTAATAAGATACCAATGCAAGGTATCAACTACATGAAGGATGGCCATCATCTCTTTCTCATAGGTGGACTATCCTAAATTTCTATCACACAATTGTTTACTAGTGAATGCCAATGGCACCCCTCTTACTTCAGCACAGCTCCAAGGCCTATGCCCGAAGCTTCACATTCCAAGACAAAAGTCTAAGTGAAATCAAGCACGTCTAGATAGATGTAGTACACATGGCTTCCTTTAAAGCTGAAAAGGCCTACTTGATGGCCTCGTTCGATATAAAGGCATTCCTTTTGAGCAGGGCAGTTAAGGGGGCTGCAATTTGCCCATAATTCTTCACATAGCTCGTAATCCCTAAGAATTTTAGGGTCTTGGAGCATGGCCAATCTTGCATAGGTTCACTTTTCTTAGGATCCACTCACCCCATCCTAACTGATAATTTGACTCGAGTGTTCGACCTCTAAAGCGCCAAAATCGCATTTGGAACATGTGAGGAACAATTGGTTGTCCCAGATGAATTGCAGGGCTTTATCAACATGCTTCACATGTGCTTCCCAAGTTTTACTATAGATCAAGATATCACCTAAGAATACAAGCATAAAACTGTGCAAGAAGGGCCTAAAAAGCTTGTTCATGAGGCTCTAAAAGGTGGATGGGGAATGTTGCAAAGGCCAATCGGCATCACTAAGAATTCATAATGTCCTTCATGTGTGCAAAAGGCTATCTTAGGAATGTCCACCTCCTTCATCTGAATTTGGTGGTTGTTATCCCCCACTTTTAGGGATAACTAGGAGATCATGTCTCGAGACCCACAGGTCCTAGACATGGAGTACCGAGAGCCGGATCGACTTTAGCATGGCCCTGGAGGGCCCATCTTTTCTTCCTTTCAGCACCTCTACCTTTTCAACAACAGAAGCATCCATCACCATCGGCTTGGTCTTGTGTCAGAGATGGTTCTTGCTCCATGAGGTAATGAGTCCGGGTATCATGGTATGTGTCACTTTGATCATCAAAACCCTTGAATATGTGCATTTAATTCCTTTTGTTTCTAACAAATGCTTGGATCTTATATTTGCCCACTTGACCATGTCTGGAGGGATTGACAAGATGCCCTAGTAAGCCTGTGTCCGTAGGTTTTGGTTTGCCACTGGGGGGATTTCTGAAAAGCCATCGTCCACTCATGTCACAACACCACTTTTTCATCCTGCTTCCCACTCAGCTATCCCATTACACTTGTCTAGGCACTGGGTTGACCTATTTTCAAGATTGCACCTTATCTCGTGGGAAGAAGGGGCTAAAGGCCCAGAAGGTAAAAGCAAGTTGGCAAAAGATAAAAGCCTAAGAATAAAACCTCGAGATGCTTCACCCAAGGATCCCAAAAAAAGCAATAAAAGGCTTCTCAGCAAGAAACGAGAGGGACCCGTAAAAATAATAAAACAAGACCTAGTTAGAGGATAAGGAGTCTCATCACGAGCCAGCCTATTAGGTCCATGGGTGCCTAGCAGTATGACATTACCACCAGCTGGTTACTACACCAGGGTAGTGACCCTTGGTTGCATGGCCAAGGGAAAGGGGGTCTCATCACGAGCCAGCATTCTCATTTCTGTGAAAGTGCTTGTGGGTAACGTTGTCACCATTGGTCACCACGCCAGGGTAGTGTCCCCCGATTAGCCTCTTGAAGAAAAAGCAATAAAGAATAAAAAATAAAAGGCATTGGGCTTGGAAAAATTTGCATCCAAGACAGGTGCAACTCGCCTTCTACAAAGGCACCCACAAGTAAAGCTTTGCATCCTCTGCTCTCGCTGCACCCACTTGCCTGGACATCCCTTGTCCACATCACCCACTTACATGGCTCCGATGAGCTCTCTTCCGGAAACTTTTCTCTTCCAGTGGACACTAGCCCAATAGGACGCCCTGTCATTTTCTCCAAACTTGTATTACAGGCTTGCGTAATGTCTTTGAGCTTTTAACGAAGATATTAGGGATTTTATGCACATGTTTAATAATATTGATGATGAGATGTGATTGACATTGCTATGATCCTTGTGACTTATGAGCCCATGGAGGGCGTAGCTGTTGATGTGCAGGATCATGCCCGACGGACAGGTACCATTTTGGACCAGTACACATGGGGAGATGATCAATTCGGACCTCCATGGGGTTGAAGAGCCCACCAGATGGATGTTGAGACCCCATCAGGGGGCAGAGACAGGACAGGGATGGATCAGAGGCTTTGCACCAGAGAAGAAGAGGACGTTCCACCAGAGGCACCCTGGCAGAGCTTAACCTAGGGGGGTTGTGCCCCTTCCATTGGAACGTTGGCCCCGGAAGGCCCAGGACGTCACCCATGATGATCATGACATCACCCAGCCTTGTGGACGTCTTGGGAGGCAGATTTGGCAGTATTGGCATGTGTGGCAGGTTGGAGAAGCCCAAGGAGGGTTAACGTTTTGCTCCTCGATATTGGATTTGCCCTAGAAGGGGCTAACGACACCTTAAAAGGGGCATGACGTCTCTCTTTAGCTTGATTAGGGTTTAATTTTGAACATTTAATGTAAAACAGTATGATTTTTAGTATTTTGGCCTTGTCAGTCTTTTTATGACCTAAAAGTGATATTAGGTCATGGTACAGTATAAATTGAGAGTTTTCACTCTCATTTTTTCATCATATTTTACTCACCACTTGGTGAGGTCTGAAATTTGCGCCCTCTTTAGGGTTTTGGCTGAAATTTTGAGGAGCACCTGTTGAAGGAGACTTTTATTTGGTATTTTGGCATTTATCTTGGTGGAAGGTGTTACAACTAAGGTTTGCTACTTGATTTCTTGGTTGAATGTAAGTAAATTTTTGCAAAACTTCTTAATTGAATGGTTGTAGTTTTATTTCTCTTGCATTTATGGTTATAATTTGTTGATTAAAACCCTAGGGGACAAGCACACATAGAAGGTCCTTGTCTCATGTCCCTATCAAGATTTTTAGCCATTTCATTTGCTGAAGATAGAGCCTTGCCTTAGCAACACTCTACTTTTAGCACTTGCTGAAGAGGATTGAGCCTTGCCTTGGCAACACTCAGATCCATCTTCTCCTATGCTAGCCGTTTTTACTTTTCTAAAGCTAAGAAGGAGAAAACGCATCAAGGCCTAGTTCCCCTACACCTTGATGAGCCGATTTTCCCTAGGGTTTGCTTGGTGAAGCCTTGCCATAGCAACACGTCACCTGCAAAACCTCTTTTCTTAAGTTTTATGTAACCTTTTGAGCTAGTTGTTTTTGCCATTGAGCTAAGGAAGGAGGAGAGAGAACTGAGGCCTAGTTCCCCTACACCAAAGTGAGCCTCTCTCCCCTAGGGTTTCATCCTTGAGGCCTTGCCTTAGCAACACCTCAAGGTCTAACCCTCTTGTCCTTAGTCTTATTATTTTCACTTGATCCTTCAACTTTTGTGTCCTCTACTTTTGACTCCATTAACCCTAAGGCACTGATCTAAAGACCTATTTTTGTCTTGAGTAAACTTGATCACAACTTCAATCAAACACTTTAAAGCAATTACTAATCTTTCTAACCCTAGCCTAAAGACTAACCCTACTAACTAATTGTTGTCGTCATCTTTTGCTATTAAAACTCATTGTGCAGCTAACGTTTTACTTGTGAGCAATTGAATAGTTATTTAAGGCATTATCCAAATCAGTGTTTTAAAAACCGGTCGAACCAGAATCGAAACTGGCCGGTTTGACCGGTTTGATGGTCGACCGGTTCAAATCGGCCAATAAACCGAACCAGTCGGTTGGTTTATGACCAAACCGGCCGATTTGGTCATAAACCGGTCGATTTGTTCCCTAAAACCTAAAACCCCGTAAAACCTAAAGCCTAAGTAACAAACAAGTACTTGGCTCATGTTTTCTCATGCAAGTTGGAGTTGTAAGGTGTTTTGGTGTGCAGCTGAGGGTTATTTTGCCTTATTAATGCTATTTTAAGAGGTCCCCACCCCCTCCATTTCACCCACCCTAGTAATTAATGGTAATGTTAAATTCTTTCAGGATGTTAAAATCTTTCATTTTCATCCTTTTACTTAAATTTTTAACATTACCATTAATTGTTTCAGGATGTTTAAGAGTGGTTCCAACCTCATTGGACTTCATATGGAGAAAGTAGAATTTTAGATCCCATTCAAAATTCAGCAAACTTAACAGTTTTCAGGATTTCAAGATTGGCAAGATTGCAATGTTTCCACTGGATTCTATCATGTATGAGGGTATGGCACTGACATTTAATCAAGAGAACCAAGCCCTTTATGTACCTCAATGTTGGTGGCATTGATTGTTGAACTCTTTTGTCACGACCCCAGTAAAAATGTACCCTTCACTAAAGTATAAACTCTTCTATTGAACTCTTCTCTTAGTCGTCGTGTTAGGTGACTTAGTAGTGTATGTGCACACCAACCTCCGTCTTATATACAAGCAAAGAGAAGAGTGGTTGAAGGGAAAGACAAAGATGTGGGATGTGTTTTCTGATGATAAGGGTTTGAACAACAGTGTTGAGTTGGAATTAGCCAACTTGGATCTTAATGAACTAGTGCTAGAGCCGATCACTTTTGATGATGGTGATCCTCTTGAGGGGTCATCCTCCAGAGTCCACATCAAAAAATGCACGAATTGCATTGGATATAGGGGAGGAGGAGGATGGAGGAGAGAGCAGTGGTAGTGATGCCAATCGTGATGATTATGACATGGAGGACTACTGACAATCATGACTCATGAGCTATGAGATTCTTCCATCTATGGTTCTAGTATCTACCCTATGGCTATTTTGTATTTTTCATTGGCATTCCCACCTATAGTATCAGTGACTCTAACTTAGTATGTTATTTGATGTTGTAGAGGCCATTTAGAGCCTCCTTGATTATGTATTTATGTTC
>JASDQU010735810.1:237389-251423 GCA_032191745.1 Picea mariana | reverse complement strand
TATTGCACTTGGTGTCGTTTTGATATATTCATGAGCATACTTTGGATATGTTGTCTCTAATTGTCTCTAATGCTTTGGAAACATGATTTAAAATCTTAAAAATATTTTTTTTTCGTTAAAATTTAAATATTTTATGTATTTTTTTAAAAACCGGTTCATTACCAATTCTGGTTCAGGTTGGACCCTCGATCGGTTCCAGTACCGGTTTCGGTTTTTAAAACTATGATCCAAATGAAATGTTGATTGTTACATTGAATGCCACATTTCTTTAGCATTTATTGAAGAAGTTATATTATACATCGTTGCTATTATATGAACATTGACTTCGTCAATATTCATTGTTCAATTGCTTATATATTAGATAGTCATCGATTATATGAAGTACTAACCAAGCGAGTAAGCTTGCATATATCTATTTCTTGTTGCTTTGTCTCGCGCAAGTGCATCTCATTTTTTGGTTGTACTTCTCTTTATTGGCTGTTAGCCGGACTATCTGCTCGGTGGTGACTTGTGAGGGGGGAATTTACCTTTTGTCTTACAATCCTTTGCCTTCTCAAAACCCCAGGTCACCGCGGACGTCTCCCCTGGGCCTTACCTCCCTAAACAGAAAGAACCTTCCTATCGAGGTGACATTGGGTGGGATTGGTTCAGTTACACCAGTTTGCCTCTTTACACCTATCTTTTATCCTAACTACAAACTGTGCGATAACAGTGGTCTCCTAAGCAAAGCTCCAATTTAATGAAGAACTTGGCACCATGAAGCTCATCCAAGAGATCATTAATAACTAGGATGTGAAATTTGTCTTTGATGGTCCACTTATTGAGAGCATGTAATTCAAGACACATGTGCCAATTACCCTCTTTCTTCAATACCATGACCACAAGTGATCAATAAGGGCTAGTACTGGGATGAATGACATCTACCTCCAATAGTTCTTGAATAATCTTTTCAATTCCATTCTTGTTTGCAAAAGTGTGCCTATAAGGATGCACATTGGGTTGTTAACTGCCTCGAATCAAGAGAATACCATGATCATGTTCACCAGGTGTAGGGGGCAAACCACGGAGTGTTTTGAATACATGTTGATCTAAGTAACATGGTACGTCCAAACCCCCCTTCGTGTCACGTATCCTACGTGTCGGACACAATACATGAGGACACGTGTACGGAACGTGTCTTGTTCACAAGACACGTTTCAAACACGTGTCCGACACTTACCCTCAGCGTGTCCTGCACAGAGAAGTATTGGGCTCATGTTTTCTCATGCAAGTTGGCGCTGTGAGATGTTTCGATGTGCAGTTGAGGGTTATTTTGCCTTACTAATGCTATTTAAAGAGGTCCCAACCCCTTCCATTTCACCCACCCTAGTAATTAATGGTAATGTTAAATTCTTAAAGTAAAAGGAGGACCTTTTACTTAAATTTTTAACATTACCATTAATTATTTCAGGATGTTTGAGAGTGGTTCCAACCTCATTGGACTTCATATGGAGAAAGTAGAATTTTAGGTCCCATTCAAAATTCAGCAAACTTAACAGTTTTCAGGATTTCAAGATTGGCAAGATTGCAATGTTTCCACTGGATTCTATCATGTATGAGGGTATGGAACTGACATTTAATCAAGAGAACCAATCCCTTTATGTACCTCGATGTTGGTGGCATTGGTTGTTGAACTCTTTTGTCACAACCCCGGTAAAAATGTACCCTTCACTCAAGTATAAACTCTTCTATTGAACTCTTCTCTTTGTCGTCATGTCAGGTGACTTAGTGATGTATGTGCACACCAACCTCCGTCTTATATACAGACAAAGAGAAGAGTGGTTGAAGGGAAAGACAAAGATGTCGGATGTGTTTCTTGATGATATGGGTTTGAACAACAGTGTTGAGTTGGCATTAGCTAACTTGGATCTTAATGAACTAGTGCTAGAGGTGGTCACTTCTGATGATGGTGATCCTCTTGAGGTGTCATCCTCCAGAGTCCATATCAACAAATGAATGAATTGCATTGGATAGAGGGGAGGAGGAGGAGGAGGATGAGGATGGAGGAGAGAGCAGTGGTAGTGATGCCAATCTTGATGATTATGACATGTAGGACTACTGACAGTCACGACTCATGAGCTATGAGATTCTTCCATCTATAGTTCTAGTATCTACCCTATGGCTATTTTGTATTTGTCATTGGCATTCCCACCTATAGTATCAGTGACTCTAACTCAGTGTCTATCGACATTGTAATACATTTTGATTTTGATGACTTAATGAGATTTAGAATGTTGCAGCTTATGATTCTAATTTCTTGTGTGTTCAGTGTTTGTCATTTTATCATCATTGATGTTACAATGTAGTATGTTACATATTTTGTATCATGTAAATCTTCTATATTTTAACAAAATATGAATCTTTATGTCTATATTTCATTTTTGTATGTGTAATTTAAAAAAAAAATCATATATATAATTTTTTTAAATATATATATGTATATATATATAATATAAGCGTGTCCTTCGTGTCCTGTTTTCGGGAGTCGTCGTGCCCGTGTCGGATACTCATATTTCCGTGTCCACGTGTCTGGTGACTTAGATGTTGATGTTTACTCAAGACCAACTACAAATCAAGGTGAATTTCTTGTGGGGGGTTCTCCATAATTTAGATGGCATTTAATTGAGCAACAATGCCTAAGTGGCCTTACTTCAAGAGCTTCTCCATACGGTGAGAGATGATAATTTTGGAAGAGCCAAACTTCAGGCCTTTGAGTGTATGTTTATAAGTTATAACCCTCTTTAGTGAAGCTCATGTATAAATCCTTGAAATGCATGGTAAACGGACCCAAAGTGCATAACCATTATGTGTCGAGCGCTACATCACAATCACCCATTTCAATAGCAAACATTTGAGATTTGAGTTGATAGTCCCCCATTTGAAGTTTCTCATTCTCAAATTTGCCACCATATTTCATCATATCGCCATTGGTGACCATAATTTGAAAATTATACACCGCATGGACATGACAATGGGTTTCTTTAGCCACTCGCCTATGAATAAAATTGTGGGTGCTACCACTATCAATTAAAACAATCACCTTTTGGTGCTTGATGTAGCCAATCAACTTCAAGGTCTGGGGAACTCAAATGCCAGATAAAGCATGGAGAGAAATTTGGGGTTCCTCATGAGGAGGTTCCAAGATGGGTTCTGTTATCACATATAGCTGTCAAAAGGTTGCAGGACGACCAAGTCCGTGGTCTGCACAGAAGCATCTAAACGCAGCATTCAAGAGCAGTCCATTTCGGGCTTGAATCACCAACAAGCAGATTTGATTTTCAACGGTGGAGATCCCATAAGCAATTCGGATCAACGGCTCTCGGGCGGTCAAGATTTCAAAGTCGCGCAAGGATTAACGACTAGGCAGAGGAGCCGAAGTCCAGAAGTAAATCTGATCCATTGAAGGTTGAGGACATGCGTCGGCACATCTCACACTTTGGAAGATTTACTTCGGAGGATTGTGCGAGCAAGCAGAAGGAGCTCCCAAAGCCCGAACTCCCGAAATAATTGTGGACCGTTGATTTCAAACCAGCAAGGGTCATTGATCTTGGCAGCAGTATCACCAGGAGGCTCGAAGCCCGAACTCCCGAAGTAAATCTCAGTCGTCCAGATCTAGAGGACACGCGTCACCAGATCTCACACTTCGGGAATTCGACACTTCGGAGGATTGAAAAGAGTTATACATTGGAAAGTCCCAAAGCCCGAACTCCCGAAGTAAATCTCGATCGTCCAAATCTAGAGGACGCATAGAGGCAGATCCCTCACTTCAGAGATACGGCACTTTGGAAGATTGTGGGAGTTATGCATTGAAAAGTCCCGAAGAGCCGAAGCCCGAACTCCCGAACTAATTGTGGACCGTTGATTTCAAACCAACAAGGGTCGTTGATCTTGGCAGCAGTATCACCAGAAGGCTCGAAGCCCGAACTCCCTAAGTAAATCTCAATCGTCCAAATCTAGAGGACACGTGTCGCCAGATCTCACACTTCAAGAATCCAGCACTTCGAAGGATTGAAAAGAGGTATACATTGGAAAGGCCCGAACTCCCGAAGTAAATCTCGACCGTCCAAATCTAGAGAATGCGTGGAGGCAGATCCCTCACTTCGGAGATACGGCACTTCGGAGGATTGTGGGAGTTATGCATTGAAAAGTCTCGAAGAGCCGGAGCCCGAACTCCTGAACTAATTGTGGATCGTTGATCTCAAACCAACAGGACCGTTGATCTTGGCAGCAATATCGCCAGGAGCCCCGAAGTCCTAAAGGTCCCTGTTATCGCGTAGTTTGTACTTGGAAGTAAAGGATAGGTGAAAGAAAGGCAAACTGGCGAAACTAAGGCTATCCTACCACTGTCACCTCGATAGGATAGCTCTTTCTGTTTAGGGTGGTAGGCCCAGGGGAGACATCCTCGGTGACCTGGGGTTTTGAGAAGGCAAAGGCTTATGGCTAAGTAAAAGTTCCCCCCTCACAAGTCACGACCGATCAAAATGTTCGGCTAAATAGCCAATAAAGATGAATGATAACCAGAAGTGTATGTAATGTTCCCAAGCCAATTTTTTCGCTTGGAACACTAACTAACCACTAAATTAACTGTTTGATTGTTTGTATGTGCAGGTTGGCCTCTCAAATTTTGGCCTTAGGGTTCAGTTATTCAGCATAGATCAAAAAGATATACTCAATACAATGCGAGATCTAATCAATACACAAGATATGGAACTCCAAAAGCATAGATCTGACCTTTATTATTATGAAAAGAAAGAACCTGATACAATATGGAAGCAGATCTGGAATAACATCAGATGGCTCCAAGATAGAAGATATGAGTTGCTACAAAATGCTCCCGACAATACAAAATAAGCCTCCAAAGGCTGAATATGTGATGAAGACCCAAATACAATAAGAGCTAGGGTTACGTCCAACCCCCTAGCTGCTGGCACGACCTGTTGGATGGATGAGAAGGCCAAGGTTTCGACCCAGCTAAAGGAGACCTCTAAACGATGCTAAACTTCACGAAAAGATAGATCGGGACAAGGGAATTCCCTCCCTGAAGTATGAAGTCCAAATGCCAAGTCTTCCCCCTCCAAACCGCCAAAACCCTAATCAAGATTGCGCCCTCCTGAAGACTGTCAAGCTCAATAATTCGACGCTGATGGAATAAGTCTCCAAATACACTGAAACTTTCCAAAAAGGTAGATCGGGCTACCACAAGCCACTAGGAGAAGTGTCAAGATCAGATCTGAGGTGTGGCCCCTCCAGAATGAGCAGATATGAATAACAATTACGCCCTCCTTCTCTCAAGGGTGTCCCTAAGCTGCAGATAAATATCTAGCCGAAGCAACTCTCCAACAATACTCCAAAACTGATAAACAAGGCCCTGCAAACAATACCCAAGTGCTAGAATATCAATAGACCCTGTCACAAGGCTGGATCAAACTCCTCTTCATGAAATGATGCGCCCCTGCTGGAAAACCCCCAAAGGGTACGACCTGTTGCCCTCCTAGATCAATGATAGAACCTATGAAGATCATAGAATGGTGTGGGTGGAGTGTTTCATCCCCAAGATCAAGCTTGGAACAAGGTGAGTGGAATCTTTCACCACTGAGTTGTTCTCTAGGGTTTGTAATCTCAAAACCCTCAAAACTGTGTGCTCAAGAGCTCAACAAGCAAATACAATAATATCCCAGATGATTGAGAGGTGCACCCTAGGCTTTCCTTTATACTTCTTTTTTGTTTCTCTATTGAGTTAAGTTAACCCCTAGGGTCAACTCTTAACTCAACCTCCAGCACTCTATTCCTTCATTGAGTTACTTCCTTTACCTTTTTTACCTTTTTCCAAGTCAACTTCAAAATATAACATTGAGTTAGCTGACCTTTCCCCATGTTGTATGAGACTATGGTCTAGTGGGGATGTCAAGACCACTAAGTCTTCCCAGACCTCTTCATCAAAAGGTGGGGGACATTACAGTGTAACTGCCCGAGACAAAGCAACAAGGAAACTATATATGTGCAAGATCACTTGCTGGTTAGTACTTCATATAATCAAGGACTTCTGATATAAAGCAATTGATTGATAATATTGATGAAGCAAATCAAGGATGTATAATAACAAATAACCACAATACGTCACTTCACAACAAATGCTAAAGAAGCTTCACAATGAGCAATGACGATTTACAATATCAATGTTACAAGTAGCAACGTTCATTAGAAGCAATAATTACTACGCTTTAGCCAATCTTTCAATTGCTTTAAAGATGTAAAGAATGTTGCATGGATATGATTATAGCATAAGTAAATGACAGCAGCAATAGGGTTAGTAAGTGTTAATAGTTGTTCAAAGTTTTAGATATTTTTGATCAAGGTACTCAAACATAGAAGGTCTTAGATCAGTGCGTTATTAGGGCAAATGGAGTCAACTAGCTGCAAAAGTTGAAGGGTCGAAGTGATAATGATAGGGCCACAGACAAGAGGGATATGATGGTTGAAGTGTTGTTAAGACAAGGATTCAACCTATCAACCCTAGCGGAAGACGGCTCACTAAGGTGTAGTAAACCTAGGCCTTAGTGCGTCTTCCTCCTTCTTTAGCTCAAGAGGCAAAGCAAAAATGGCTAGCTTGAAGAGTGAATGGTAGGGTGTTGCAATGGCAAGGCCCTAGCATTTATCTTCAACAAATAAAATGGCTTCTTAGCATAACCTAGTAGGGACTTGAAATAAGGACACCAACATGTGCTTATTACCTAGGGTTTAATCCAGCAAATTTCATTAAAATGCAAGTAAAAATACCATAACCATTCAAACAAAGGAAGGATTGCAAAAATTCACTTACATTCACCAAGTATTATCAATGCCAAACCCTAGTTGTAAACCTTCCACCAAGAAAATGCAGAAAATAGCCAAGAAAAGCCTCCTTCAACAAGTGTGCACTAGTAATTTCAGCCAAAAACCCTAAAGAGGGCGCAAATTTCAGACCTCACACAAGTGTGAGTGAAAGATGATCCAAAAAATGAGAGTTAAAACCCTCAATTTATACCATACCAATGACCTCAATTTAATTTTAGGTCACCAAAAGGCCGACATGGCCAAAATACATAATAATATTGTTTTTACATTAAATGTCATAATCAAACCCTAATCAAGCAAATAAAGGTGACGTCATGCCCTTTTAGGGTGACGTTAGCCCTTTTTAGGGCAACATTGACCTCCTGAAGCAAAACGTTAGGCCCCCTTGGGCCTCCAAAAGCTGCCACACGTGCCAAAACTACCACAACTGCCTCCCAAAACATCCACAAGCACTGGATAACGTCATGAGTGTCCTAGGTGATGTCGTGGCCTTCCAAGGCCAACGTCCTGGTGGAAAAGGCACAACCCCCTGGGTACAGGTCTACTCAGTTGCCTCTGGTGGAACGTCTTCCTTTTCCCTGGTGCAAACCCTCTGACCTGTCTCTGCCCCCTACTGGGGTCTCAGCATCCATCTGGTGGGCTCTCAGCCCCATGGAGGTCCGAACTAATCATCTCCCCATGTGTACTTGTCCAATATGGTACTTGTTCGTTGGGTATGATCTTGCACATCAACAGATACGCCCTCCATGGGCTCATAAGTCACAGGGATCATAGCAATGTCAATCACATCTAATCATCTATTTTATTAAACATGCGCATAAAACCCCTTTTACTCAATCAAGTGCTCAAAGACATTATTCAAACCTGCAAGCCAAGTTTGGAGGAAGCGACAGAGCGTCCGATTGGGCTAATGCTCACTGGATGTGGGATGTTTCCGGGAGAAATCAAATCCAAGTCATGTGAGTGAATGAGATGGATAAGGGATGTCTGGACAAGGGGTGCAGTGATAGCAGGGAAATGCATGGCTTACCTGTGGGTGCCTCTGTAGAGGGTGAGTTGCACCTGTCCTGGATGCAAATGTTTCCAAGCCCATTCATGCCTTTTATCTTTATTCTTTATTGCTTTTTCTTCAAGAAGCTAATCAGGGGACACTGCCCTGGCGTGGTGACCAGTGGTGGCAATGTTACCCACAAGCACTTTCACGGAAATGAGATGAGACCCGAGACCCCTTATCCTCTGACTAGGTCTTCCTTTATTATTTATTTACAGGTCCCCCTGTTTCTTGCTAAGAAGCCTTTTACTGCTTTCTCGGGGATCCCTGGGTGAAGCATCTCGAGGTTTTATTTTTAGGATTTTATCTTTTGCCAGCTGCTTTTACCCTATAGGCCTTTAGACCCTTCTTCCCACAAGGTACGGTGCAACCCTTAAATAATTGGCCAACCCAATGCCCGGACCAGTGTAATGGGATGGATGAGCAGGAGTAAGATGGAAAGTGGTAAGTATGATGGGAACGGACGATGACTTTTCATGAATCCCCCCAGTGGCAACTCAAAACCTATGGGCACAAGCTTACTAGGGCATCCTGTCATTCCCCCCAGACATGGTCAAGTGGATAAGTATAAGATCCAAGCACCCGTTAGAAACAAAAAGAACTAAATGCACATATTCAAAGGTTTTGAGAATCATAGTGACACATACCATGATACCCAGACTCATTACCTCATGGAGCAAGATCCATCTCTGCTACAGGATCAGGCCGAGGTGATGGATGTTGCTGCTGCTAACAAGGTGGAGGTGTTGAAGAAAAGAAAAGATGGGCCCTTCAGGGCCATGCTCAAGTCGATCTAGCTCTCGGTACTCCATGTCTAGGACTTGTGGGCCTCGAGACATAATCTCCTTAGTTATCCCTAAAGTGGGGGATAACAGTCCTGAAGTAAATCTCGATCGTCCGAATCAAGAGGCCATGCGGCACCAGATCTCACACTTCGAGAATTCGGCACTTCAGAGGATTGTAAGAGGTACGCATTGAGGAGGCCTGAAGCCCGAACTCCCAAAGTAATTGTGAGTCGTCGATCTTCGCAGCAGGAAGCAGGGTCCATCCTAGAGCGGCACGTGGCAGCAAAAGCGAGGCTTTCCCATATCACAGATCGACGGCCACGCTTCATTGCGGGGACGCAACTTGCTCGAGAGTTAAAATTATTGAGCGGTCCCGCAATCGAAACCGTGGTATAGCAAAAGAGCTATGTGGCGGAAGGTGGTGAATTGCGGGCTCAAAAGCGGTGTGAATCCAAACCGCCTTTGACGGCCCCGCAATCATGTGCTTATATAGCGTCTAATCCAAGAGCAGCGCGTGGCGGTCCCCTAGGCATTGAGCCTCGTCTCAATCTCGAAGAGGATTCAGTTAATGGAAAAGGACTGGTAGTTGAAACCTCAGCTCAGTCCATAAATTGAAGACATAGAAGCCATGCCCGAGAGGACTAGACTGTCAGCCCGCGGTACCACGGAGGGCAGAAAGGCCCATGTTGATCTGAGTTTGCGTCTGACAAAAGAATACACACATAGTCTGATATAAGGATGCACAGACAGAAGCATTGATCGAAGATAGTCAGGTCACACTCCTGGCAGTTGTGAGCTGAGCTAATTATAAATAGATCAGTCTTAGATTTTGTAAAAGGGGGGGGTGTTCTTCATACGCTGGAGAGCCGAGTGAGTTTCAGGAGCAGGGCTCTGTAATTTTTTAGTTTATATGCCTGAGGGCTTGGATTGTAAATATATGTTATTGAAGATTCCTTCGAATCGTTTTTATCAGACCGTCTTCTTAGTTTACACGCTATTTCTGTTTTCCTTCTTGTCTGAATGTAATCTCTCTGATTTATGGATTCTTGAGGCGATGGAGGTTATGTTGCTATCATGCCTATCTTTCATGGTTCGCCAGATTTTCTTTGTTTGCCTTCTTGTATGAATGTAATCTCTCTGATTTATGGATTCCTGAGGCGATTGAGTTTCTGTTGCTATCATGCCCATCTTTCATGGTTTGTTAGATTTTCTTTGTTTTCTTTCTTGTTTGAATGTAATCTCTCTGATTTATGGATTCCTGAAGTGATGGAGTTTTTGTTGCTATCATGCCCATCTTTCATGGTTCGTCAGATTTTCTTTGTTTTCTTTCTTTTTTGAATGTAATCTCTCTGATTTATGGAATCCTGAAGTGATGGAGTTTTTGTTGCTATCATGCCCATCTTTCATGGTTCGCCAAATTTTCTCTGTTTTTTTCATTGTCTGAATGTAATCTCTCTGATTTATGGATCCTTGAGGCGATAGAGGATTTGTTGCTATCATGCCCATCTTTCATGGTTCACCAGACATTTTCTGTCTTCTTCTCCTCATCACCACATTAATCCTTTTGTCTGATAGGCGGTTTAAATGCCTTCCTTATCCACGATACTTATGACTCCATAGCCCAATGGACCCGAACTGATTTACAGTTACTTCTATTATCTTTTCCTCTCTCTACAATCTCACTCATCCACCTTCTCAAACCAATTTAATCCTTTTACTTTATTTTTGATGGGTACTGGGCTTATCCTCCTGCAGTCAAAGGGTGACTCTCAGTGCTAACATTAATGGCGTCGTTGTCGGGGACGAAAATGAAGATATCTTCCCTGGGAGAACGACAATGACCAGATCTGATCTTTGATGGTGAACAAAGACCAGACACATTCAGACTCCATATCATTCACTTGGCGACTCCATGATTAAAGGATCCAGTGGCGACTCCACAGTTTTAAGAAGTCATATTTTCAGATGAAAGCCATCTTGGCTCGGAGGTTTGCTCCTTTTAATTTCTCTGTTGTTCCTAGTTTTCCAAATGTTGTTCCTACTATGGATGAGTGGGGTGATTTTTTGCCCACATTTAGAGAACATAGAGATGACAACCCTGCAAAGCATCTGCTTGAGTTTCATGAACTCATGCATCAGTTGGGAATACATCATGAGGATGTATTAATGAAGATGTTCATGTACTCATTAGAGGGAGATGCTCGTGAGTGGTATCAATCATTGCCCCCTGCTAGCATCTCCTCCCTGGAACAGTTTCATGCAGTTTCTAATATGCATTGTCAAAAGTTTTATTCCTCTGAGTTAATTTGTCATAGTTGTTGTGAGGAGTATAAAGACTGTGTTCATGATATAGTTGTTTCTTATGAAGGCTGTGAGGTTGAAGGAGATGCCTTGGATGAGGAATCAATTTTTTCTCTTCCCTGTTCATCTGCATCTGATGAAAACTGCGTTTGTTGTCTCAGTAAGGAAAGTGTAGAAATTGAGTCTGTTCTGGAAGCCGATATTCTTTGTAGCCCTTTCTCTAAAAAGCCTAGATACGAGCAGCCTCCTTTTGACTCATATGATGATGACGAGATATTGCTTCCTGGATTGGATCTTGAAAGGCAGCATGTGTTTAGTAATGAAGAACAATTTTCTCTTGTTGGACAGAAGTTACCTCTTGGCATGTCATTCGAGGCTCCTCCTTTATTTGATCATTATGGAGACAGTGATGAAGATGTTGAGGTGTCTTAGAAGCAAAAAACGTTAGCAGCCAGCCTTCTGATGAAGATGAAAGTTTCTGCCATGAGCAGCATGTTAAAGAAAAAGAGCCATCTATTAATATACATGAGGAGATTTTTTGCCATCAGCTAGCAGATGTGATCAAAGCAGACAAAGGAAAAGTGGACCAGCAGCCTGCATCAACCTTTCACTCACCTGTGCTTGCCACAGACATTCAACCAGATACGAGCAGTTGTAAAGCAAAGCAGGTTTTCTTTTATCAACCCAGTAAGTCTTGTCACCTATTTTATGACCTTGTAGGGGAGTACATGAAGTTGCATTTTTTCCATGTATTGAAGCCTCCAAACTTTATCTTACCTTCAGCACTAGGAGGAGCGTTGAAGAATGTAACCAATTTGTTGTCACAGTTTCATTATCCTTTGTTGATCAGTGACAGAGTAAATAAGTTTTCAGTTAGGAGGTTACTTGAATGGCTCTGGTGGAAGTTCGCTTTCACCTAACACTTTGTAAAAATCAGTTAGTGTAGGTTTGTACATAAATAAGCTCCTTCTGGAGCATGTGTGTTTGCTTTCTTTTCAAGTAGATAATGTACATATAAGCCCGTGGTCCTCGGCAGGATGTTTTGAGCTCGACTCCACAACCCAAAGGCTAAGGCACTGGAACTGCGTGTTCTTGGCAGCTCGCAGGGAGCATGCCATCCCCTATGGAGACAAATGTTATCACGTATAGCTGTCAAAAGGTTGCAGGACGACCAAGTCCGTGGTCTGCACAGAAGCGTCCAAATGCAACATTCAAGAGCAGTCCATTTCGAGATTGAATCACCAACAAGCAGGTTTGATTTTCAACAATGGAGATCCCATAAGCAATTCGGATCAGCGGCTCTCGGGCGGTCAAGATTTCAAAGTCGCGCAAGGATTAACGACTAGGCAAAGGAGCCAAAGTCCAGAAGTAAATCTGAGCCATTGAAGGCTGAGGACACGCGTTGGCAGATCTCGCACTTCGAAAGATTTACTTCGGAGGATTGTGCGAGCAAGTAGAAGGAGCTCCCAAACTCCCGAAATAATTGTGGACCGTGACCGTTGATCTCAAACCAGCAAGGACCATTGATCTTAGCAGCAGTATCACTAGAAGGCCCGAAGCCCGAACTCCCAAAGTAAATCTCGGTCGTCCAGATCTAGAGGACACGTGTCACCAGATCTCACACTTCGGGAATTCGACACTTCGGAGGATTGAAAAGAGCTATACATTGGAAAGGCCCAAAGCCCAAACTCCAAAAGTAAATCTCGACCGTCCAAATCTAGAGGACGCATGGAGGCAGATCCCTCACTTCGGAGATATGGCACTTCGGAGGATTGTGGGAGCTATGCATTGAAAAGTCTCGAAGAGTCGAAGCCCAAACTCCCGAACTAATATTGTGGAACGTTGATCTAAAACCAGCAAGGGTCGTTGATCTTGGCAGCAGTATTACCAGAAGGCCCGAAGCCCGAACGCCCGAAGTAAATCCCGGTCGTCCAGATCTAGAGGACACGTGTCGCCAGATCTCACACTTCGGGAATTCGACACTCCGAAGGATTGAAAAGACCTATAGATTGGAAAGGCCCGAAGCCCGAACTCCCAAAGTAAATCTCGACCGTCGAAATCTAAAGGACACGTGGAGGCATATCCCTCACTTCGAAGATACAACACTTCGGAGGATTATGGGAGTTATGCATTGAAAAGTCCCGAAGAGTCGAAGCCCGAACTCTCGAACTAATTGTGGACCGTTGATCTCAAACCAACAGGATCGTTGATCTCAAACCAACAGGACCATTGATCTTGGCAGCAGTATCGCCAAGAGCCCCGAAGTCCTAAAGGTTCCGAAGTAAATCTCGATCGTTCGAATCAAGAGGCCACGCGACACTAGATCTCACACTTCGGGAATTCGGCACTTCGGAGGATTGTAAGAGGTACGCATTGAGGAGGCTCGAAGACCGAACTCTCGAAGTAATTATGAGTCATTGATCATCGCAGCAGGAAGCATGGTCCATCCTAGAGCGGCGCGTGGCAGCAAAAGTGGAACTTTCCCAAATCACAGATCGCGACCAAATCGACGGCCACGCTTCATTGCGGGGACGCAACTTGCTCGAGCGTTAAAATTATTTGAGCGGTCCTGCAATCAAAACCGTGGGATAGCAAAAAAGCTACGTGGCGGAAGGTGGTGAATTGCAGGCTCAAAAGTGGTGTGAATCCAAACCGCCTTTGACGGCCCCGCAATCACGTGCTTATATAGCGTCTAATCCAAGAGTAGCGCGTGGCGGTCCCCTAGGCATTGAGCCTCGTCTCGATCCCGAAGAGGATTCAGTTAATGGAAAAGGACTGGTAGTTGAAACCTCAACTCAGTCCATAAATTGAAGACACAGAAGCCATGGTCGAGAGGACTAGACTGTCAGCCCGCGGTACCACAAAGGGCAGAAAGGCCCATGTTGATTTGAGTTTGCGTCTGACAAAAGAATACACACACAGTCTGATAGGAGGATGCGCAAACAGAAGCATTGAAGGAAGATAGCCAGGTCACACTCCTGGCAGTTATGAGCTAAGCAAGTTATAAATAGATTAGTGTTAGAT
>JASDQU010735810.1:202580-224810 GCA_032191745.1 Picea mariana | reverse complement strand
ACATTCAGGATGCTCCCATCACCATTCATTGAGAACACTCGACTGCCCACGATTAGGAAATAGAGGTTGAAACTTGAAATTGGATACTAGACTTATGTAGTTCCAAAGCAAGAGACAAGGAGTATTTCAAAATGATCGACCTCTATTGGCATATTAAAACCTTCTTGGGCAAAAGTCTCTTGGATAGCGAAGAGGAAAAGGATGAAATTTCGGTGCAGTTGGTCTAGGTGCATCACCAACTACATGATAGACATGCTTTCTTGGATGCTCAAAATTGTCATGGGGAATCCCAACAGGTCAACACTTCGAGGCCTCAAGACCAAGAGCTCTAGGAGAGGGTAGGTGGCCTCTCTCCTAATTAGCTTTCTGAATTATACGTTGAAATTTTGGTATGCTCGTTTAACCATAGACAATGTCACATCATTGTCACCCAATCATAGGCATTCACATATGCCACCCCCGAGCACACTAACCTTTACTTAGAATAATTCTGGCAAGCCTACTCCAAAACCAACAGATAAACCCTAGTTGCTAACTACAACAATAACTCAAGACAAGTAGAGTGATCATTTTCCAAGGGTAGCGCACAAGAGAGAGAGTCTCCATATCCACAGAACAAGTACCATACACAACTACAACAATTGCAACTGCACTACTCTCTCAAACTTGTGCCATACTTAGCAAGAATATCACCAAGAGTATCACCAAGAATGTCACCAAGAGAATAACCAAGAATGTCACCAAGAATGTCACCAAGAGAATCACCAAGAGAGAGACCAAGACCAAGAGATGACAATGCACCCTTATTCCTCCTTACGGCTGCAACTACAGCTCTGCACATGACTTGCGCACTAACTGGTTATTCAAATGAGCTAAAACATCCTCTATTTATATTAATCTGCCTAGTGACTTTTCTAGCTAGGTCGACCTTTCTTTTTGGTAATTATATTTTATGTTTATCTTTTTCTTCTGGAGTCGACTTGTATTTCTGGAAGATAATATTCTAATATTATTGTTCTGCTAGGTCGACAATGGTTCACTTGCTTATGGAATATTATATTATAAGTCATAGGTTACACGTGGAGGTTAATATCTCTCGCAACTACCAAAACATCAACACTCCCTCTTAGCTAGGGAGGTATTAACTAAGATGTTCTTTATGTAGTGGTCTCAAACACATCCATCCATCTCACATAGCATGGGAAAGACTCACATGATCTTGCAGACAAATCTACAGGTAGCATCACCATAGCCACACATGTTATCATATGATCAAACAAATCATGTAACAAGTATCACCATCATAGCCGCACTTTAGCCATCTAGCTAGCAAACACCTCCAACACTATCGGATGGCCCTCCAGTTAGTAACCTTCGATGCTACTTATCAACACTCTAACTGGGAATAATTTTCGACACTACAAGTCGACATCTAGTTCATATAGAATCAGTAACTCGTCAATTCACACAGAATTTGACTCAAAAATTTAACACTCCCTCTTAACGAGGAAGGTATTACTCTTGGCACGATCATCATCATTCCTCTTGGTATTCCTTTCATACTGGAGTAACATACCAGCCTGTGTTGGAGTACCAACCTGTGCTGGAGTAGCATACCAGCCTGCGTTGGAGTTACCAACTTGCATTGGGGTAGCGTACCAGCCTGCGTTGGAGTTACCAACCTGTGCTAGGGTAGTGTACCAACCTGCGTTGGGGTTACCAACTTGCGCTGGGGTAGTGTACCAGCCTGTTTTGGGGTAGCGTACCAGCCTGTGTTGGGGTTACCAACCTACGTTGGGGTAGTGTACTAACCTGCGTTGGGGTAATGTACCATCCTGTGTTGGGGTTACCAACCTACTCCAAGGTAGCGTACCAACCTATGTTGGGGTAGCATACCAGCCTGCGTTGGAGTTACCAACTTGCACTGGGGTAGTGTAACAGCCTGCGTTGGGGTTACCAACTTGCACTGGGGTAGTGTAACAGCCTGCGTTGGGGTTACCAACTTGCACTGGGGTAGCGTACGAGCCTGCGTTGGGGTTACCAACATGCGTTGTGGTAGCTTCCTCTATTGGGTATCTCATCACTTCCCTCTACTAGGGAGCACATCACTTCCCGCTACTGGGGAACATATCACTTCCCGCTACTCGGGAACACATCACTCCCTCTCAGGAGGGAAAATCCTTCTGGACTGTGATGTCCCGTTCCCAAGAGTAGGCCAACAGGGAGGGAATTAGTAGTCTATATGTTCCCGTAGACTATAGTCAGGCAAAAACAAGGAACAAGATGGAGAAATAAGGAGGAATTGATGGCTAAACGATGAATTAAGCCAAAATACTTAGGAAAAGTCACTTAAGCCTAAGTCAATGAAGAATTAGAATGAAAAGGTGTTAAAGGGGGGGCTTAATTGACTAATTAATCACTTTAAGAGGAAAAGCACCTAGCTTAAGTGAGGTCAATGGTGAATTAGATTGGGAAAGGTATAAAGGGAGGAATTTGACCTAATTCCTCATTATGCATTGTTATGATCTGATGTTGAGAGTTCCCAGAGGAGGAGGAGAGTCGACCTTACTGTTTTGTGGATTTCTGGAGGAAACCACCACCATTGATCGGTTTCGGTGTTGAGAGACACACCCTAGCCCATCGGAGATACCATCCAAGTATTTCACCGTACTTTTCAGGAGTATCCATTGCAGAGTACGCAGCTCAACCAGTGAGGGCACAAGCTAGTTTGAGGGTTTGGAGAGCTGCACGAGACCCGTATCCAGATTACAGTTTCCTTCCAACCCATTTGAGATACAGCCAAGGCGTTTCTATTGAGCCATCTATCATCAGATTCTGATAGTGGAATCTTGCAAATCGACTCATTCAACCATTTAGGGCGCAGCTCTTCTGAACAGACATTTGGTGTTGCATGCAAAGTTTCAGAGTAGATCCGGACAAATCCTTCCGACCCATTTCCTTATTTGGCGAGACGATTGTTTTGAGCCATATAGTAGTAGATTCCATTGGTGTAATCCTTTTGGGCACATCCAGTGCTCCAGGAGGTGCGCAAACCCCCCAGGGGTCCAGATCCAATGCCTTAGAGACCGGATCCGAGATCCGACACTCATCCATTTCAGTCTATAGGCCAGGGCGCTTCTATTGGAACAGTTTCCGGTGCATTCTGGTGGTCCATTCTTCCGGACGAGTTTTCCAGCTGGTAGCGGTTACCGTATTTCTCCGGAATCACATATTTTTGTCAATCTATCTGTGCATGCATCAGATCTACTATCATCTTCTGATCACGGGTATTTTTATGTTATTTGATTGTATTCCAGTACTGATCGATGAGATCCGACTGACGTTTATATTCTATATTTCTAGTAGGCTATTGTATTTCCATGCTCGAACCGTTATTATACATGATATTGGGCAGTTGATGTTCTCTACTTTTGCATGCATCCTTTATATGTTGTTTAAACCTTAAATATGCAACATGCACATGTAATAACCAACATGCACTTGCAATAACCCACATGCACATGCAATAACCATTAAGATCCCAAACATGCAATCGAAACGCATCCAGAAACCCCCAGTGTATCAGATCTGCAAGACATAATAGTAGATCAATAGCAAATATCTCGATCGGCGGGATCAGGGATATTTCAGTGGTATAGGAGCTTTAGTCCTACCAGCCTGTGACTAAAGACAATGAATAAAGCAGAAGAACCAGATGGTCGTGAGCACGTAGGTGACGAATATGTCACTTACAACAGGCAAAGGGGAAGAAGGGACATGCCTAACTTTCCTCCCTTCCCCCCCAGTTCAGAGGAAGAGGAAGAGGCACACAGAGAAGCAGAGAGAAGATCAGAGCGCGAAGTAGAGAGGAGGCTAGGTGACAGATATGAGCGACTAGAGGGCAGTGGTAAGACCCCCGTGGATCCAGACGTAGCCTTCATGCAGGTTATCAGTGATATGCTAGCTAGCCAACGGACCATGTCTCAGTCTTTGGCTCAGGTAGCGGATAGACTGGCTATGGTAGACATTCCGGGCACACAAGGCCCACATGCAGCACATGGGAACTCAGGGGTAGGCAGTAGACCCCAGTCACCCACTCGCACATATACCTCTGCGAGTAGGATTCCACGTCCGTTGTTTCCTAGTTTCCAAAGGGCATCCCCGGTAGCAACTCAGATACTGATAGCACAGAGACCGCCCACACATGCAGAGGACATTGCAAAGTATCAGAGAGAGTATGCAGCCTTGGGCCATGACTTTCATCAGGATATGACCTTAGTCGAGTATTGTGGACTCAAACTCAAGAACCGTCCTAGAGAGCCACAAAGGGGAGGGCAGCAGCAGTAGGGGCATAACATTGACTTCATCCGAAAAGTTGGTAAACTCTCCATACCTTCTTTTGACGGATCATCCAAATGCACTGCTAAAGCTTGGGTACAGAAACTAGATACCTACTACAAGCTCAACTAGATGACCGAGGCAGCGGCCATCAGTTTCGCCACCCTACACTTGGAGGGTGAGGCACACGAGTGGTGGTATCACGGATACGTGACATTGGGTCACAATCGCATCACCTCCTACAGAGAGTTCACAGAGAGACTCATGGATAGATTTGATAGGAGGGATCCATAGATCCATTTCAGAGATTTAGCCCAGTTGAGACAAACTGGCACAACAAAGACATTCATCTTGGAGTTTCAGAGAGTAGCAGTGGCAGTGACAGACATATCTGAGCCCCGATTGGTCATGCTATTCACAGAAGGGCTCACAGAACCCTTGAGAGGATGGGTGAAGGCCTACCAACCTCATACCTTGCAGGATGCCATCCAGCGCACTAGAGATTTGGCGGATTCAATGCCAAAAACTAAACCTTTCACTAAACCCTTTGTACCACAGAGAGAGAAGGATCAGAAGAATCTTCTAAGGGAATGGAAGGGCAAGCCCAAGTTGGATGATGATACATGACGGGAGTTGATGAGGAAGAAGCTTTTCTTCTCCTGCAGAGACCCTTGGGTCCCTAGGCATAGATGCATGGGGAAGGGACAGATCCACTATATTGAAGTGGAATCAGGCAGTGAGGAGGAGGATGAGGATATTCAGGCACTGACAGACAGTGATTCAGAGACTGAGACCACTCATGAACCAGAGCAGCAGCCGAAGAAACCTCAGACATCGGTAAGGGCACAGCCCCAGAAGGAGGCAAAACCTCGTAGAGAGGTGAAAGGGGCAACCATAGCCACCCTTTTCGGAGTACCCAGGTACAACACTCTCAGGCTCAAGGGCCTAGTACAAGGGCAACGCATGACAGTTTTAGTTAATGGTGGGGCCACCCACAACTTCATAGATGCATCCTTAGTAGCCAAGAGGGGGTTACGCACACAGGAGTTTGAGGGATTCCATGTGGCAGTGGCGGATGGATATACGATGACATGCTTGGACATGATCCCTGACTTAGAGGTCAAACTAGGCAACTACACCTTGACTGACACATTCTATGTAGTTGACCTATCATATATTGATGTCGTATTAGGGGTACAGTGGTTATATTCATTGGGGGAGATTGGGTTCAACTATCAGACATTGACCATGAGCTTCAGAGACGCCAGTGGATCGAGAGTTGTGCTGAGAGGCATGTCTACAGGGGCACCTCGAGCAGTATCAACAAAGAGGATGGAGCAGATCTTTCATCACGGTGATGTGGTTTACGCAGTAGAGTGTTTGATCACCACGCGAAAGGACTCAGAGGGTAGGGAGCAGTACCATCCACAGATTAAAGAGCTTCTGGGACGTTATGAGCTAGTATTTGGGCCAATACCACCAGGGAGACCACCAGACAGGGGTTTTGAGCACATGATTGAGTTAGAGGCAGGGGCTACACCGATGATTACAACACCCTATAGACACCCCAAGAAATTTTAGGACAAAATTGAGAAAGTAATCAAAGAATTGCTTGCTATGGGGCACATCAGGCCCAACAGGAGTCCTTTTGCATCTTCAGTTGTACTGGTACTGAAGAAGGATGGCACATTACAGATGTGCATCGATTACAGAGCGCTCAACAAGAAAACAATCAAGAATCATTACCCCATTCCACGCATAGATGAGCTGATGGATGAGTTACATGGGGCAGTCTTCTTCACTAAGATTGATCTACATTCAGGATACCATTAGATCAGCATCAGGGAGCAAGACATTGAAAAGACAACATTCCGATGCCATTTCAGACACTTTGAGTTCTTGATCATGTCGTTTGGACTGACCAATGCACCAGCCACTTTCCAGTCTTGCATGAACCATATATTTAAAGGACAGTTGAGGAAGTACCTTCTGGTATTCTTCGATGATATATTGATCTACAGCCAGACATGGGATGAGCATTTGGCACACTTGGGGAAGGTCTTGGATATTATGAAGGCACAGTCTTTATATGCCAAGGAATCCAAATGTGAAATTGGCATGAGGGAACTACTGTACTTAGGGCATATCATCAGTGGGCAGGGAGTACAGGTTCACCAGGAAAAGATCAGGGCCATTGTGGATTGGCCAATACCCAAGAATCTCATGGAGCTGAGAGGATTCTTTGGGTTATGCAGTTACTATAGGCGATTCCTCAAGGGTTTTTCACAGTTGGGAGCACCACTCAAGGACTTAACAAGGAAGGGTGCTTTTCATTGGATAGAGAAATCATAGTAGACATTCAACAAAATGAAGGAGGTTATGAGCACATGCCCTGTTCTAGCCCTTCCAGACTTTTCTCAGCCATTTGTCTTAGAGTGCGATGCATCAGGGGTGGGGATTGGAGCAGTCTTGATGCAGGGGGGGCACCCCATTGTGTTTGAGAGCAGGAAGCTCGACGAGTCAGAGAGACTCTATCCTATTTACGACAAGGAGATGCTAGTGATCATGCATGCTTTAACCAAATTCAGGCAGTATGTAGTTGGCAGCAGGTTTGTAGTGAAGACTGATCATAACAGTCTCAAGTATTTCCTTGACCAGAAAGACCTCAGTGAGAGGCAGCAGAAGTGGGTCTCAAAGATCCAAGCCTTTGACTTTGACATTGAGTATGTCAAAGGAAAAAGGAATATCATGGCGGATGCCTTGTCCAGGAGGCCAGCAGGATGTTCGATGATGGACATTTGTACAGATTGGAAAGCTCATTTGTTGGTGGAATACTCCAAAAACAAATTTGCTTGTGAGGTGATGGACGAACAAGTGATTGTTGATAGATACCAGGTTCTTGATGACGTCATTTTCTACAAGAACCGGATCTACTTGGTTCCAGAATGCACCCTGAAGGGGAAGATTCTAAGGTGAGTCATGATTCGCAACCAGTAGGGCATTAGGGGTACTTCAAAACATATAGGCAGATCAGGGAGAGATTCTCATGGAAGGGTCTCAAGGATGATGTGCTAAAACACATACGAGAGTGCATGACTTGTCAGAAGAACAAGTCTAAGTAGACACACCCCGCAGGGCTACTACAACCTCTACCCATTCCAGAGCAGAAATGGGAGAGCATTTCCATGGATTTCATTACAGACCTCCTTAGAGTGCAAGTCAAGGACTGTATATTTATGGTGGTCGACAAACTGACCAAATTTGCACATTTCTTCGCCATACCCACAGACTACAAGGCCATACAGGTAGCAGAGTTGTTTTTTAGAGAGGTGTTCCAGTTGCACGGGCTACCTAGGTAGATAGTCAGTGATAGGGATGGGTGCTTCATCAGCGCATTTTGGTAGGAGATCTTCAGATTGACAGGCACAAAGCTAGCCACGAGTACCAGCTACCACCCACAAATAGATAGGCAGACAAAGATCGTCAACAAATGGGTGGAAGGGTATTTGAGGAACTATGCGGGGGGGCAGCAACGCACTTGGGTGAGATGGTTACATATGGGTGAGTATTGCTATAACACAACTTACCATATTTCTATCAGGATGTCATCGTTCAGGGCATTGTATGGATACGATGCACCCTCTTTATAGAGACTATGTTTGGGGATAGCAGGGTCCCGGGGGCCAAGGATTGGGTGGGGGAGAGTCAAAGGATTCTTCAATCAGTAAGGGAGAACTTGCAGTCATCTCAGAATCAACAGAAGATATATGCAGACCGACACAGAGTTGAGCGCAGTTTTGAGGTAGGGGATTTGGTTTTCTTATGATTACAGCCATATCGACAATCCTCCTTGAAGAGGAGCAGAGCAGAGAAGATGAAGCTGAAGTTCTATGGGCCATACAGAATCATCAGGAGGATAGGCGAGGTGGCATACGAGCTAGAGCTACCGGAAGGTAGTAAGATTCATAATGTCTTTCACGTCTCTTGCCTTAAAAAGGTTGTGGGATGACAGGTTAGCATTTCAGAGGAGTTGCCACCCTTGGATGAGGAGGGTCAGTTGGAACTAGTGTCAGAGGAGGTACTAGAGTAGAGAGAGCGTAGATTGAGGAGCAGGATCATCAGAGAGTGCTTGGTTAGATGGAGGGGTCTTCCAGTGGAGTATGCCACATGGGAGGGGGAGCATATCTTACAACACCCAGGATTGATGTTGCTTGAGGACAAGCAATCTTGGGAAGGGAAGACTGTGATGTCTCGTTCCCAAGAGTAGGCCAACAGGGAGTGACTTAGTAGTCTATATGTTCCCGTAGACTCTAGTCAGGCACAAACAGGGAACAAGATGGAGAAATAAGGAGGAATTGATGGCTAAACGATGAATTTAGCCAAAATACTTAGGAAAAGTCACTTAAGCCTAAGTCAACGAAAAATTAGAATGAAAAGGTGTTAAAGGGGGGGCTTAATTGACTAATTAATCGCTTTAGGAGGAAAAGCGCCTAGCTTAAGTGAGGTCAATGGTGAATTAGATTAGGAAAGGTATAAAGGGAGGAATTTGACCTAATTCCTCATTATGCATCGTTATGATTTGATGTTGAGAGTTCCCAGAGGAGGAGGAGAGTCGACCTTACTGTTTTGTGGATTTCTGGAGGAAACCACCACCATTGATCGGTTTCAGTGTTGAGAGACACACCCTAGCCCATCGAAGATACCATCCAGGTATTTCACCGTACTTTTCAGGAGTATCCATTGCAGAGTGCGCAGCTCAGCCAGTGAGGGCGCAAGCTAGTTTGAGGGTTTGGAGAGTTGCACGAGACCCGTATCCAGATTGCAGTTTCCTTCCAACCCATTTGAGATCCAGCCAGGGCACTTCTATTGATCCATCTATCATCATATTCTGACGATGGAATCTTACAGATCGACTCATTCAGCCATTTATGGCGCAGCTCTTCCGGACAGACATTTGGTGTTGCATGCAGAGTTTCAGAGCAAATCTGGACAAATCCTTCCGACCCATTTATTTATTTGGCAAGACGATCGTTTTGAGCCATATAGTAACAGATTTCGTTGGTGGAATCCTTTTGGGTGCATCAAGTGCTCCAAGAGGTGCGCAAACCCCCCAAGGGTCCAGATCCAGTGCCTTAGAGACTGGATCCGAGATTCGACACTCATCCATTTCAGTCTAGAGGCCAAGGCGCTTCTATTGGAGTAGTTTCTGGTGCATTCCGACAGTCCATTCTTCAGGACGAGTTTTCCAGCTGGTAGCGGTTACCGTATTTCTCCGGAATCGCATATTTTTGCCGATCTTTCCATGCATGCATAAGATCTGCTATCATCTTCTAATCACGGGTATTTTTATGTTATTTGATTGTATTCCAGTACTGATCCATGAGATCTGACTGACGTTTATATTCTATATTTCCAGTAGGCTATTGTATTTCCATGCTCGAATCGTTATTATACATGATATTGGGCAATTGATGTTCTCTAGTTTTGCATGCATCCTTTATATGTTGTTTAAACCTTAAATATGCAACATGCACATGTAATAACCAACATGAACTTGCAATAACCCACATGCACATGCAATAACCATTAAGATCCCAAACATACAACCGAAACGCATCCAGAAACCCCCAATGTATCAGATCTACAAGACATAATAGTAGATCAATAGCAAATATCTCGATCGGCAGGATCAGGGATATTTCATGGACCACACCAAGCTTGTCTCTGAAGTACTCAAACTTCACTTTCGACAGAGACTTAGTCAACACGCCTCCTACCTATTTGTTGGTAGCAATATACTGGAGCAAATATTGGAGCAAGTGTCTCGTCATAGTCTTCTCCCTCTTGTTGGGAGAATCCTCTAGACACAAATCAGGCTTTGTACATATCTAGGCTATTTATTTGTAACATGCTTGATCTTTGTAGATCAACTTGGAAGTCACCACTTACTTCCCTTCTAGTCTTGGAACCAAGGAAAATATATGTATCCCAGTCCTTCTGACTGGATTCCTCCTCGGTCACTGTAGCAAATTCTATTGAAGCAAGGGAATCTTCCCATAAGATTTCATATCTCCTCGAAGCCTCTAAAACTTCAATCTAGCCTTCTCAACCTATGGCATCTGTCTGTCAGTTCCGAAAAACGTCTCTCTCTTCCATCTGAATATGAAAGTCTTCGAGTCTCCATTCTCCCTCTAAAGCTTGACTCCCTCTGAGTCTGTATAATATTCAGAGCCATCTACTCCTCATGATATGGCTCGTCAATGTTGCATCCTGCAAAGTTTCATGGGACCATGCTGGTCTCTTCTTGGTTACTGCAAAGATTCTGGGTAGGCCCTTCTAGCTCTACTAACTCTTCTCGATGATCTGAAGAGTGATCGACTGCACTAGAGGTATTTGTTAGGTAATCTTTGGAGCCTTCTGCTCCTTACAATCAATCTTCATATGAGATACATTGTATCTCACAAAAGTACCCTTCTTTGTTTTCTTCTTCTTTGGTACATGGATGTATATGGTCGTGTATACAACTTCTTATCTGGATAGTCTGCTCCATGTCTCAAACTAGAGACCACCTAATATGTTTTCTCCTGCAATCGTCATTATAGCTTCCCTCAGAGTTATCACCTGTGACCTGCTAGGAACAAGGACAACAAAGGGAAAAAAACAATAGACAAGAATAATACTCTTATAATAATAAAAACAAGAACGAGAATAATAATCATAATAGCTCCTTCTCAAAATTGTTGTTTGTGACCCACCTAGAACAAGAACCAAAATAAAAATACAATAATAAGAAATAGGAACAATACTCTTCTATTGTTGTGATCAATCATTCCTCCATGGTAACCTGCATGGAACAAGAAAACAAGAACAAAAATTATAATAGCATTTTCATAAGAACATATCTATGTCAACAAGAATAATAAAAAAAAAGACAATCGTATGGTAATCATCATATTATTACCAAGGTGACATGCCTAGAAGCAAAACAAGAAGTATATCCTAGAGGAAATGTTATTTCATCTTGCAAGCATTTATATCAATAGCACTCACATGCTCTCAAGTATTCATTGTATTTAATAGTAATAGAACCTTTCAAGGATTGTTGTCACAACTAGTAATGTGGCAATTATCAAACTTGATATGTGCAAATTGGAAACTTATTAATTTAATCAAACATGGAACCTGGAGTCTTATCTTCAAGAACGAGTGTTGTTGATTTTCTTTCGAGTCTCCTTCACTCAAGATGACAAGTATTCTCTTCAACATGTCCCCTGTACTTAAGACAATATGCTTTCTAGACATAAATCTGAGTTAGAGAATATAGTGCAAATAAACTCTAAAGTCTTAACCTTAATTAATCCAATACTTTGACTAAAGTTAGTTTCTAACTTTAACTTTGAACAGAGGTTAGTATGACAATCATAACTTCAATCGATCAAATTACAACTAGATGTTCATAAGGTCACAATAATTCCATAACAGCTAGAGGCATATGAAAATAATCAAACCTAGAGTGTGTTGTTCCTCTGAATGTGTTGGATCTGAGATCCCTCTAGATCTATGATTGTTGCTTGGACTAGAGATCCCTTCTCCTGCAATTACACTCAAAATATTGATACAATTTAAACTATATAAGTACATACCTCTGGCAGCAGTGACAGACAGTGGCATCATCCAGCAGCAGCGGTAAGCAATGATGAACCCTAAAACTTCAAAGTGCTCCAACTTGCAATCCAAAGGTAACTTGAGATGCGCTAGGGTAAGGCGCACTATAACAACCAAAGATTAGGCCCAACGTTTCACATAAAATTTACTGCAATTGGTGTTGCAACTGGCACTGCAACTGGCACGAAGGAACTAGCATTGCAAACCTAGGGTTTTTATGAGGAAACCCTAATATATCAACTTCAAAAATTTACATATCTAATCCAAGGAAGAGATGCGCCCTGCTTAGGCAACCTTATTAATGAGATCAGTAAGTGCTCAATGATCTTGCCAATGGGGGAAACTGAGGATCTTCCTTCTAGCGGTTAGACTTTTACGAAGGAAACCAACTCTGATACCATGTTGAAATTTTGGTATGCTCGTTTAACCACAGACAATGTCACATCATTGTCACCCAACCATAGGCATTCACATATGTGTTTCAAAAGACAATTATGGTTGATATTCAAAATAAACAATAAAAAGGGGAAGATTTCATTAATAAAAACAACGTATAAAAATGCCACAAAAGTACATAATATTCGAAAGTATCCCCAGGCGATTCTCTATACTGGTCAACCTAATATCAGACGAGCCTATCGACAACATAGCAGAGAATTTAGAAATAGAACGAGTTCCATAATGTCTAGCCGAGTACACTCTATAGAAAATTCCCAAAACGTTTGTGCAAAAGCAAGTCATGGTTCATACAAAAAAAGGGCGAGAATGTCCTTCCATTTTGAATAATTTATCCTAAACCTGGAGCTGGAGCGTTGAAGTCCAGTTATGGAGGAGCCTAGACAAGGGACAAAGCTTCTCAAATGTACCATTTTTTGTCACAGAAGATGAACCGAGAGGTGGCTTGAGACACGGCTCCTCAATTTGAAACCTTAAGGTAGCGCATTTGTAATACAATTGATGGATACTCTGTCTTTGTTGCACTGAAACTTCTAGAACCATTAAAACTTGGGATGAGAGCCCATAGAAATGTAATTGCAAAGAGTGAATAGTAGAGCAAAAGTATACTATTTCTTCCTCCATCATGTCCAATTTCTTAGTTTGCCACTTGACTCTACCTTTCACCACGAGTGTGAGTGACCACAAAGACAAAATAGATAACAGAGAGGGGGATACATGTATACAACCCAACGAATCTTCCACTTTGTCAAAGATAACATAATGAATGAGGAGGACCTTCCTAAAGCATAAATTCAGGCATGTAAGGACTAGAAAGGGCAGATGGATCCCCATACCCAAACTCAACCTTCAATCATGGTTGTTGAGAACTGCAATTACCTCCATGATGACAATTCACATCCCACATACGCTCGGAAACAAGAGTGGAAGCGAGGGAAATGACCACACCTCGCATGAGAATTTATGGAAGAGCCAGTGCGGTGTATGCTTGGCACGTGGCCAAACACTTGTTGCAAGTATCATTCTATTGACCTCCACGGGAATTGTACGAAGCCATATATTGGGTATTTCAATGGGTTTAATTAAGGGGATAACCATAATGATATGACCCACATTTTTACCATCAGAAACCAAAAATTGGAACATGGGATCGATTGGATAGATTGGAATCCATTGATGGAGATTACACCTATTTGTTGTCTGGTAGCTTGGTTCGCGAAGAGATCTAATTCCATGTTGTTAGTTCTATGAAAACGAAAGAACTCAATCTTGTGAAAGGCCTGAATTTCCATTCGGATTATGAGAAAGATGGATAGAAGATGAATATTGCTTGGGAGAGTATTCAACCTTGCATGCCTGATTATTAATTTTGAGTCCCCTATATAGTGAGATTGGAAATACCCAAATAGATTGTTGGGATTAATCCTTGTAAAAGCGCATAAGCTTCAGCTTGGTTATTAGAGGCATGCTCTATAATCCAAGTGAAAGAGAGCTCTATGTGTCCTCCAGGGTCATAAAGCACCATGCCCGCTCCTGCCATCCTGAGGTTCCCTTTCGAAGCACCATTGAAATTGAGGATGTATCTATGCTGAGATTCCTTCCATTGCAATAATTCAAGAGGAGACACTACAAAGAGAACACCTTACGGCAGAGGTTTTTAGTGTTACAAAATTTGGAAAAATTTTCAAAAAAACCTCTGCTACAACCTCCTCTATTGGGTGTGGATATTTTAGTGGATGTTCTATATAACTTAAAAGATTTGGGCGGGCGAAGGTCGCAGTGGAGGTTTTTTCTTTGGTGTGTTTCTTGTTAAAACTCCCTAGTGTGGTATTGAAAAACATTCACCAGTACATTAATATAATAAAATGCACTGGTGAGTAATATAATAAAAATGCCACAGACCTAAATACAATAAAAAAATGCCATAGTTCTGTGTTCTCCTCTTATGATGCACCGGTGCGCTTTAGGATTAGTCTGCCCCAGTGTGATAAAGTTCTAGTTAGCACTGGTGTGCTTGAGGATAGTACATTGCGATGCGATTAAACTATAGTTAGCCCCAGTGCGATCATTTTATTTGGAGACCCGATGCATTTAATATAGAATGTGTCGTGGTGCTTCTGTAATTAATACGTATCGATATATCGGCAACATTATTTTTAGTATGTAGCAATGCATATAATATATTAAAGGAATTGTCGCGTAAATAATATTTAGGTTCTTGGTGTGTATAATAAATGTAACACACTTGTATGAAACAATTATTTAGCGCACCCGATAATATTTCAAACATGAGCACCGTACAATTTTAAAACAATAAATATTATTGTACGTTATATTGCTTACGTAAATGCGCATTTTATCAATAGTACGTCCTGGTGCGTATGACTCATCCAAACGCATCGATGTCTATCTTATAACACACACTATCTAGTGAGTTCAAAAGAATACAATGCATTAATATGTATATATTTTAATTCATTGTTTTTTACAAATTTTCAATTAATTATTTCAAAATCAAATATTTTCTTATAATAATATTGTTTTATATTTATGTTATTGCATTTCGATATAATGATTGCATTAATGTGTTATCCAACCAATTAAACCTCTGTTATCTGTAACAATGTAAATCATCCACATATTATTTATTGAGGAACACAAAATTTTACAACATTCGACAATACAAAGTGCACCAACAGGGGTTAGTAACTTAATAAGTGTGCAAAACTTTAACTCTAAGATTGAGGAAAAAATGACGCCTCGTCGTGCCAAGAAGCCTGTCGCAGCGAACCCTACTCCCAAGAAAGAGACAACAGGAGGGGATAAGGCCAAGTAGACAACACCAAAGACCGAGCCAGTGCCTGTCGTTACTGTCGAAGCCGAAGAGCCGAAGCAGTGACCGGCTAGTCCCAATGGAGCAAAGGCGATGCCAGACGCCGACATAGCTCTTTGTCCACTGAATGCGAAGCTCCAGGATGATCGTTATACCACAGGGATTCGATCGCGGGATATTCATCCCTCACTCTGTTACAGGAATTGAGTTAAGAGTGACGCTATCGACTGCATATTCCATCGAAGTTTAGGGCTTTATTCTAGACATCGCGTCATTGCTTGCTCCGAGATTGTTGCAGGCTTTCCTGGTTTTGTAAAGACCATCGTCTATTTTTCTCTCTGCTTGCATGCTCAGGATACATACTCCATTTTTAATCTCAAAGCCCAGATCCACCGGGCTACATGTATTTCGCCTTACTTTCAACGACCAATCTCTGAAGGATGGCAGCTTGTGGTTGGCTCTCTATTGTGGGGTTATGGGAATCTAAACAATGCAACCATTTCTCTCATTTCTCGTCTACATGGAGGAGCGCCATCCTCCACGCATCCAAGCTCTTACAAGCATGCTATGAAAACAAGGATTTCCGCTCCTTTGGGGTCCAAGGTTGAAAATTCTGGAGCAAAGGAGATTTTTGGCTCTTCCTTCAGTGTGGAGCAGTCCGCTGAACCTCCAACAACAAAGGTCGAAGATCCCCTAGTCTATGGCTCTGCATATATCTACTAAAAAAATGCCTTCATTTGTCGTTTCAACGGACTATCTCCCTCGACTTTTGCGCTAATAGAATGGGTAAATAAGACCTAGTCGTTAGGTCATGAGTTGTTCTTTTGCTCCAAAGGGTTCTTCATTGTTAACTTTTCCACAGAAGCAGACTTCCAATGCGTGATAGAGAAAGGTCCATGGTTCTGGGCCAGATCTGGTCTTTCCATGCAGAGATGGTTCCCTGATTTCAACCCGCTGACTACGACTGCTATGACTACATCGGTCTGGGTAAGATTCACCAATTTACCTTTGCATTTTTGTACTCAAGATTTTTTACCTACCATGGGCAATGTGTTGGGTAGGTTTATCAAGATTGACACAGACCACTTAACGAAAGGCTTCATCACCTTCGCCCGCATATATATTGAAATCGGCCTCAGTCAAGGGCTACTGTATATGATCCTTATAGATTGGACTGATGATGATCCTTACACGCAAATGGTCGATTATGAGAACACTACCTTCAGGTGTCGCTCCTGTCAGCAAAAAGGGCACCTTCATGCAACTTTTTCTTTATCCCCAACCCCATTCTCATCCCCCAGAGCACGAAAAAGGGCTGATGGTTCGCAAGACCCTAAAAATCAGAAAAACTGCTTGAACTCTTCATCTAACAACGAGCATCATCACAAAGACGCGCCAACTCCTATGCATTCTATTCTACAACACCATCGCAGTCTCCAATAAATGTGAAACAACCAACCGCAGACCCAAAACACCAGCCTTTGGCTTCAACACAACATCTGGAAGCTTCATAAATTTTGACTATGAATCCCGGAGTTCAACCTTTGCACACTCCCCTCGAAAAGGATGAATCGAATGACATAATCATGGCCACATGCCCGCTCTCAGGGACTCAGAAACGTCCTTATGAATCAGATAATTCAGACATTGACAAGGAAGCACCCTTAGCTTCCGCAGCTCAAGATTCTGGCATTTCCTCAAACCATCTAACTTTGGTGGTGAAGGATGTTGAGCCTATCAGTTCCTCTGGTTGGATTGATGTTCGTAAGAAAAAAGGAGGAAAAAATCCTCTTCGGCCAACACAATCACCCGACCCTTTCTCCTTATCTTGTAATGTTTCATCTTGTTATGCACATGCACTCCTTGTGGTTCTCTTTTAGCATAGGTTGGTTTCTAGTGCTCCCTTGTTCTCTTTCTGGGGGGTCTTTTGTTACCAGGAAGTCTATGTATCACTTTATACTTTTTTCTTGGTTGAATAGAAGGATTCTCATCTAGTTTATTTACAAAAAAAAAAACATTTGATAATGAAATGAAATAAGAAACCCATTTTATTATATATGAAAAAGAGACTCATTGTCATACAAAAAGGGACAACGTAAAAGTCTAGTACAATAATGAAATTGCAACCATTTTGTAATTGTTACACTTATTTATAACATGTCCTCATGCAATTGGGACAATATGTTGAGTACATTAAACAAAATCCCTACTTTTCATAGACAAATTTTCCAAAACATACAAGGTCTAGTACAATAATCAAATGTAACACCTTGTTTCCCCTAGCTTGTAAATATAACTAGACTGGCCAAGAACTATGGCAAACTCATAAATATGAATATGTGATGTAAATGGACCTTGAGGAAAAGGTCAATGAATGTGAATAACATTTTGAATTTATTGAAGGACTACTAAAAGGGGATGTGCAGAAAAGAGACCAGGATGGTGGTGGAAGGCACCTGAAAAGGTGGCATTAACTTCCACCGAGAATTAATACCGTATTTGGACTCCACTAGCCCGGATAACCAAAAGCGGCTCGCTGGCCCCAAATTTAATGTCTCGCAGGCTGGTAGGCGGACCACTTGATGAGGGATGGGATGGTGAACCGCCCATCCGTAGAGTCGTCAGGCCTGATCGGCGCGAGGGTAATCGTGCCACATGAAACCTCGCGAGAGAATAAGGCATATGGCAGAAGCGATGGAAGGCAGACGCAATGGGAACTTTGGCATTACGCAGAGTGAGTGATAACATAGAGGAAGGATTGCAACCTTCGCTCCTAGTCACTGGCAGACAGAGAGACGCAGTCTCAGAGCATCGTGGTCTCAGCTCAGGGGTGGCTAGTGGTAAATCTGTCGGGAGTCACTGAGCCTACGGTTGGGTGGAAACGAGCACCCCTCTCAGCAGTTGCTCATACTTCTGGTGTTACTTCTGATAAGTGTTTTATATATTGCGTCTTGGAATTCATATATTGATATATATATATGCTCGTAGAACTGTGAAATTATGAATGATTACAGTATAAGAATGTTTGTGCAGTGTTTTGATAAGAAGTAATAGATATTTGCTTATAATAGAAAGACCCCGTGTGGCTTATGTTGATAAATGAATTTAGTTATGCACGAGTTGAACCAAGTTAGACTTCCAGTCCATCCTCGAAAGTTTGTTTCCCTTTGTCCGTTTCCAGGAAGGCCCCGGAATAGGACTCTTCACAGAGATTCCCTTCTTGGAAAGGTTTTCCAAGAACCTGGAAGAAGGACTTGAATGGGCAAGTCTTAATAACCCTGTATGAAGAGGAATGATCCTCTTAAAATCCTGAAGTAGCAGTGTAGGGATGAGTAAAGAATCGACGGACGAGGTCCCGTCGGAAGATCTGTGGTCATCCACGACCATTAGATTGACGAAAGAAAGAAGGGCGTTATGTGCCTTGCCCCTTTTTCCTCTATCTTTGTGAATAGAGAGGAAATCGGGACCGTAGATCCCCAAGGTCTGTGGAAGTATCTGGACCATTGGTTTTTCCATGTCCAGAGAGTAGTATGGATGAGTAGAAGTCTGAGAAGAGCCAGAGAAAGCTCAAGAGCACCCTTGTATAAACAAGAGGTTGCTTGAGGTAGAGGATAGCCAGGAGGGCATCCCAATACATTCTCCATTTGAGGGAGAAGGGGACAAAGACAAAATCCCTTAGGGGTCTGAGTACTTGCAGAAGCTCAGGACAGATAGCACTTCGCGTGCGAGGGCTCTACAAGGATTTTAGAAGTCAAGGAATCCTTTGAGGATTCAGGAGTAAAAGCTCAGGAGGAACCGCGTTCTTCATACGTGCGACAAAGCTCAGAGTCGGAGAGCCACAAGAGAAGAGAAAGAAAGCAAAGGTTGAGGCCTTTGGGAAGTGGAATTTCTTCCAAGCACAGGAAGAAAGTTCCCAAAGCTCAGGAGAGCACAGCAGCTGTCGGATGTTCCAATAGATACCCGTCATCCGTTGGATCGGGAGAAGGCGTGCAGAGTTTAGCCTCTGGAGTAAGTGTAGAAGAAGAAAGAAATCTGAACCGACAGATCTTGAACAGATACCCATCAACCGTCGGATTGGACAGGAGTTGCACGAGGGTTACCATCGAAATTCCAGCCATCGGCATATCGGGATTCACGAGGACAAGAAAATCGAGACACTTCAAGTCTCAAAACGCCGGGAAGATCTGGACCGTCCGTTTTAGGATACACGTGGCGGAGATCGAGGTTTACTATCGGGAGTCAAGATATCGACGTTCCCATGGATAGGAGAACGGGGAAGTCCGAAGTAAAAACCCCGGCAAAACCTGAGCCGTCCGTTTGGGAAGACATGTGTCAGAAATCCGTAGAGAGTCGAGATATTCGACATTAGGAAATCGGAGTTCCTGAGACCGTGAGAATTGGGACATCATAAGTCTCGAAATCCCAGAGAAATCAGGACCGTCCATCAGAGGAGGACTCGTGGCAGCAATCGGCATCGTCGGGGAAAGTCCCGACAGGAAGTTGATGATCGGCGTTTGGGTCATCGGGATATCGGGAATCCTGGTGACAATTTGTTTATGTATTTTGGAATCGCAAAGCTCAAAACCCCGATGAGTGGGAGCCAGCTATCAGCATATCAGAGAAGTGGGAAGCACCAGTCTGGGGGCCAGCTATTAGCATAACGGGAAGCTGGGATTCGAAGGATCGGGAATCCCATGAGTCAATGCATTTTGGCATTGAAAACCCCGTAGCCCCAACAAGGGATAAGATTGCGGTCATGGGGATAGTGGTCATGTGGGCCAGGAGCCTAGCCAGGAGAGCTAGCGCGTAAAGGGCGTGTCGAGATTCGAGGAATCGTGAGTTCTGAGGACGTTTGCATTTCGAAGCAGGACCAGTTCCTATTCTCGAAGAAAACAGAAGAAACAAAAGACTTCCAAGGGTCATAAATTTGAAGAATTCATAAAGGCCAAACCTGCCTCCTTCGACGGTGAGATAAAGAAGGGAGAGGAAGCTGAGGCCTGGCTACTTGGACTCAAGAAATATTTCAGAGTCCATGATTTTTCAGAGAATTTGAAGGCTCGAGTAGCCACTTTCAATCTGAACGGAAGGGCTTCCATCTGGTGGGAAGACCTTAAGAATATGAAAGGGGTCCGCAAGGAGGACCTGTCTTGGAAACAGTTTGAGAAGTACTTCAGGAAGAAGTATTTGTCGAAAAGATATTTCGACGAGAAGGCTAAAGAGTTTTATGAACTCAAACTGGGACAACTTACTATGGAGGAATATGTCAACAAATTCCTCGACTTATTGAGATATGTACCCTACATCAAAGCAGAGAAGGCGAAAGCACAACGCTTCATCAGTGGACTACCCAAGGAATACCGAAACCGAATTTAATTTGACGAGCCAAAGACCTTAGAAGACACTATACGAAAGGCAACATATTGTCATGAACAATATGGACATCGGGTAGAGTCGGGAGACTGGAAATAGAAGAGTGGTTCGAGATTTCAGAAAAAGGGGAACAAATCCTCAGGATTTAAAAACTACAAAATGAACCCCATAATGAACTTCCCAACGCGGAGTGTACTCCAGCAGAACTTTCCCTCGGGGGACGGAAATAAAACTTCTGGACCTATACCAGTGAAGACTAACAACCCAAAGAAAGAACCTCTGAAATGCTGGGATTGTGGAGGAGAGCATCTCCGGAGAGACTGTCCACACCGACAACAGAACAGTCGAAAAATTTATAACATGCAGAAAGCTACCACAGTCAATGAAGTGGCAAGGAGTGTGCCGCAGATTTATGTAGCCTTGGATAATAACCAAGCTGACCACCAAGCTTCTGTGGTGGAAATAGAAGGTATGATTTTCAACCATCTGGTGTCTGTTTTGATTGACCCTGGTTCAAATTTGAGTTATATAGCCCCTAGAGTTGTTGATAAGTGTAAATTACAGCCACAGAAGCAAACTAAACCATGGTTGGTACAGTTAGCCACTGGCACCAAGAGAAAGGTAGTAGAGGTCATACCAGCTTGCCAATTTATGATGGGTGAATTCCCCACCCAAGCAACCCTTAATGTATTACCCCTGGGATCGTACGATATGTTGATCGGTATGGACTGGATGGCTGCCCATAAAGCCAAATTGGACTGTTACCATAAAACCTTAGAATGTGTGAGCAAAGAAGGAAAAAGGATAACCCTCCAAGGGATCCGAAAACCGGTCTCAGTGAGACAAATATCAGCCCTGCAAATGAGAAAGTATTGCCGAAAGGGATGTCCCCCATATGCAATACAGGTGTTGAAAACCATCGAAGGCGCTAAACCAAACCCGGATGATCACCTTATCCTGAGAGAATACAGAGATGTGTTTCCGGAAGAGGTACCGGGTCTACCTCCGAGAAGAGAAATTGACTTCTCGATAGAGCTCACACCAGGAGCGGTGCCGGTGTCTAGAACACCCTACCGGATGAGCGCACCTGAGTTAGTTGAACTCAAATTACAATTAAAAGAAATGACGGACAAGGGTTATATTCGACCCAGCGTGTCCCCATGGGGAGCACGGGTCCTGTTTGTGAAAAAGAAGGATGGCACCCTTAGACTGTGCATAGATTACAGACAACTTAATAAAGTAACCATAAAGAACAAATACCCCTTGCGCAGGATTGATGATCTATTCGACCAGTTGGGAGGCGCGTCTATTTTCTCAAAGATTGACCTGAGGTCAGGATACCATCAAGTCCGAATTAAGGGTGAAGACATCCATAAAACCGCTTTCCAGACACAGTATGGTCACTATGAGTTTGTGGTAGTGCCATTCGGGTTAACCAATGCCCCTGCCACTTTCATGTGCTTAATGAACAATGTACTCAGTAAATTTCTAGATAAATTTGTACTAGTTTTTATTGATGACATTTTAATCTACTCTAAGAATAGAGAAGAACATGAAGAGCATCTTAG
>JASDQU010735810.1:136975-201367 GCA_032191745.1 Picea mariana | reverse complement strand
ATAATGTTTTCCATGTTTCATTATTGAAGAAATATGTACATGATGCTAATCATATAATTGACTGGTCTTTGATCTAGGTGGAACCGGAGGGAGAATTTCTACCAGAACCCCAATGCATACTGGACAGAAAGGAAACCCCGCTCTGGAACAGAACCATTGCACAGGTCAAGGTGCAGTGGAAACATTTTGGCCCAGATGAGGCTACATGGGAAATGGAGGATGCCATGAGACAGGCATATCTGATTTTGTTTACTTCTATACATGCAATTCATGTTGGTAGCTAAGAACATCGAGGACGATGTTCCTTTTAAGGGGGAGGGAATTGTAACAACCTGTTTCCCTCAACTTGTAAATATAACTGGACTGGCCAAGAACCATGGAAAACTCATAAATATGAATATGTGATGTAAATGGACCTTGAGGAAAAGGTCAATGAATGTGAATAACATTTTGAATTTATTGCAGGACTGCTGAGAGGGGATGTGCAGAAAAGAGACCACGATGGCGGTGGAAGGCACCTGAAAAGGTGGCGTTAACTTCCACCGAGAATTAATACCGTATTTGGACTCCACTGGCCTGGAGAACCAAAAGCGGCTTGCTGGCCCCAAATTTAATGTCTCACAGGCTGGTAGGCGGATGACTTGATGAGGGATGGGATGGTGAACCGCCCATCCGTAGAGCCGTCAGGCCTGATCAGCGCGAGCGTAATCGTGCCACACGCAACCTCGCGAGAGGATAAGGCATATGGCAGAAGCGATGGAAGGTAGACATGAGGGGAACTTTGGCATTACGCAGAGTGAGTGATAGCAGAGAGGAAGGATTGCAACCTTTGCTCCTAGTCGCTGGCAGACAGAGAGATGCAGTCTCAGAGCATCGTGGTCTCAGCTCGGGGGTGGCTAGTGGTAAATCCGTCGGGAGTCACTGAGCCTACGTTTGGGTGGAAACGAGCACCCCTCTCAGCAGTTGCTCATACTTCTGGTGTTACTTCTGATAAGTGTTTTATATATTGCGTCTTGAAATTCATATACTGATATATATATGCTCATAGAACTGTGAAATTATGAATGATTACAGTATAAGAATGTCTGTGCAGTGTTTTGATAAGAAGTAATAGATATATGCTTATAATAGAAATATCCCGCGTGGCTTATGTTGATAAATGAATTTAGTTATGCATGAGTTGAACCAAGTCAGACTTCCAGTCCATCCTCGGAAGTTTGTTTCCCTTTGTCCGTTTCCAGGAAGGCCCCGGAATAAGACTCTTCACAGAGATTCCCTTCTTGGAAAGGTTTTCCAAGAACCTGGAAGAAGAACTTGAATGGGCTAGTCTTAATAACCCTGTACGAGGAGGAATGATCCTCTTAAAATCCTGAAGTAGCAGTGTAGGGATGAGTAAAGAATCGACGGACGAGGTCCCGTCGGAAGATCTGTGGTCATCCACGACCGTTAGATTGACGAAAGAAAGAAGGGCGTTACGTGCCTTGCCCCTTTTTCCTCTATCTTCATGAATAACGAGGAAAATGGGGACCATAGATCCCCAAGGTCTGTGGAAGTATCTAGACCGTTGGTTTTTCCACGTCCAGAGAGTAGTATGGATGAGTAGAAGTCTGAGAAGAGCCAGAGAAAGCTCGAGAGCACCCTTGTATAAACAAGAGGTTGCTTGAGGCAAAGGATAGCCAGGAGGGCATCCCAATACATTCTCCATCTAAGGGAGAAGGGGAGAAAGACAAAATCCCTTAGGGGTCTGAGTACTTGCAGAAGCTCAGGATAGATAGCACTTCGCGTGCGAGGGCTCTACAAGGAGTTTAGAAGTCAAGGAATCCTTTGAGGATTCGGGAGTAAAAGCTCAGGAGGAACCCCGTTCTTCATACGTGCGACAAAGCTCAGAGTCGGAGAGCCACAAGAGAAGAGAAAGAAAGCAAAGGTTGAGGCCTTTGGGAAGTGGAATTTCTTCCAAGCACAGGAAGAAAGTTCCCAAAGCTCAGGAGAGCACAACAGCTGTCGGATGTTCCAATAGATACCCGTCATCCGTTGGATCGGGAGAAGGCACACAGAGTTTATCCTCTGGAGTAAGCGCAGAAGAAGAAATAAATTTGAACCGACAGATCTTGAACAGATACCCGTCAACCGTCGGATCGGACAGGAGTTGCACGAGGGTTACCATCGGGATTCCAGCCATCGACATATCGAGATTCACAAGGACAAGAAAATCGAGACACTTCAAGTCTCAAAACGCCGGGAAGATCTGGACCATCCATTTTAGGATACACGTGGTGGAGATCGAGGTTTACTATCGAGAGTCGGGATATCGACATTCTCGTGGACAAGAGATCGGGGAAGTCCGAAGTAAAAACCCCGACAAAACCTGAGCCGTCCGTTTGGGAAGACATGTGTCAGAAATTTGTAGAGAGTCGAGATATTCGACATTGGGAAATCGGAGTTCCTGAAACCGTGAGAATTGGGACATCACAAGTCTCGAAATCTTGGAGAAATCTGGACCGTCCATCAAAGGAGGACGCATGGCAGCAATCAGCGCCATCGGGGAAAGTCCCGACAGGAAGTTGATGATCGACGTTTGGGTCATCGGGATATCGGGAATCCTGGTGACAAATTGTTTATGTATTTTGGAATCGCGAAGCTCGAAACCCCGATGAGTGGGAGCCAGCTGTCATCATATCAGAGAAGTGGGAAGCGCCATTGTGGGGGCCAGCTGTCAGCATAACGAGAAGCCGAGATTCGAAGGATCGGGAATCCCGTGAGTCAATGCATTTTGGCATTGAAAACCCCGTAGCCCCGACAAGGGATAAGACTGCGGTCATGGGGATAGTGGTCATGTGGGCCAGGAGCCTAGGCAGGAGAGCTAGCGCGTAAAGGGCACGTCGGGATTCGAGGAATCGCGAGTCCTGAGGACGTTTGCATTTTGACATTGGAAAGTCTGAAACCCCGATGGGGGACAAGGCTGCGGTCTTGTGAGATAAAGGTCACTTGGACCAAGAGCTTAGCTTGGAGGGCTAAGGCCGGGAGAGAAAGAACTCATCGAAAATCGGGAAAATCAAGAACACAAGAACCCTCGACATCAGAAAGGACGAAACCCCGAAAATTTGAAATTGTTATCAGGGAAAGACCGCGGTTATGTGCAGAGAGCCGTGTAGGTAGATGAAAGACCGTTGGATATAGGATTGGCATTTCACTACTACAAGTTCCCGGGAGTCTCTTCATTGAGAAAAAAAAAAAAAAAGGAAAACGAAATAGTTCGATTTTAGGTAGTGGGTATGTTACATCAAAGGTCTAGTACAATAATCAAATTGCATCCAATTTGTAATTGTTACACTTATTGGTGGCATGTCCTCGTGCAATTAGAACAATAAGTTGAGTACATTAAACAAAATCCCTTGTTTTCAGAGACAAGGGACAACGTAAAGGTCTAGTACAATAATCAAATTGCAACCAATTTGTAATTGTTACACTTATTGGTAACATGCCCTCATGCAATTGGGACAATATGTCAAGTACATTAAACAAAATCTCTTATTTTCAGAGACAAATATTCCAAAACATACAACTTGCAGTAACATTCAATTATATTGATTGCCATTCATCAGTTGAATTGTTGACATTGCTCAAGTTGCATGCATGCATGATTTATTCATCATTTGTAGGTGATATTGTACTTTTATCTTTTAACATAATGTTTTCTTGATGATCGACTTCTTTTTTATGTTCTGCTAATAAGTGTGGGTATATATTGGCTTTTAAACAGTGGGTATATATATATATATATATATATATATATATATATATATATATAGGTGATTGCGTAAATCAAAAAACATACCATAGCACCAAGTCTTTCATAAACAATACACACTATTTCAAAGCCATGCTTCATGAATTCTCTCAAAATCTCATCTGATGTCTACATTCCATACTTTGTTTCCTGCATGTTTAATACGACATGACAAAGCATAGTCGATATAAAGTTTTCTTATTTTTTTCAGTAATTATAAAACAAGAAAAGTTAAACGACATAGATACTTACAAATTGTTCAATCAGACTTTCACTCTTCAACATATACTCACAACCTATACTTCACCCAATATGTATCAATTCATGGGTTGGCTCCTCTTTGTATGTTAGCACCTAGTAGAAGAAATCCATGGACAAGTGTAAATTAATTATTTAAATATAAAGATCACATCAAACATGAAATCTTAAGAAATGTCGAAAATGTAAATACTCACAAAGTTTGCGATCAACCGTACTATTCGTCGTCATCCTGTCTTATGTGATGAATGGATTCTATTTTTTTTCTTTTTTGCAACAAAACAATTGAAAATTATTATTTCACGCGATACTTAAATTCAATGGACATAAAAGAATTAAAAAAATGATTACATACCTCTAATGCACATTGTAGTTGGGATGTCTCCTTTTGTGACAAAATTATGTTTAATTATTTTAACATCTTCTTCAACACTTTTTTGGACATCCCTACCAACATGTCTTTATTTTCTCCTTGTTCGTCCCTTGGAATTTTCAAAATCTACCTAGAAAAAATAAAAGATATAAAAACTATTATTTGTTAAAAAAATAAGATCCTCGACCATCAACAATATTTATATGCATCGACTCGTCATACATACACATATGCACCAGTATTGTATAACAATGTTGTTGCAAAATTGAAAACATTTTACAATTTTTTTTATATTTAGACGATGGTTTATGAATTAAGAAAAACACAACTTCCTATGTACTATTTATTATCCATCGTTGAACATTGGAGAAAGTTAAGAAATGGCGATTTCCATATAAAAACAATAAATTTTCCATTTTAAACTCAACGATGCACTTTGTAAACAATGCACCCCGGTGCGTGTTTCAGTAAAATGCACAACGTTGACCGCGAAAAGGATTTTTAATAATATTTTGAGTTGAAATAAAGCGATGTTATTTACAAACAAATACGCTCTGGTGCGCTTACTGTGTAAAGAGCCCACCGATCACTGCGAAGGAGTTTTTCAAAAACAAAAAACCAACAACAACATGATGGTTTAGGATCCAATGTAATGAGTGGTTTCATTGCAATGAATAGGAAACACCCATATAAAAATAACCAAACCCTATAAAGAAATTGTGCTTGAAAAAAAATCTTCTTATGAAATATAAAAGGAGAAAGCAAAAGAACAGTTAGGGAATTAGGGCTTCCAATACTGAAGGTAACTATGAAACCTTTCTTTTTTGTTTGGGAATGCACTGAAAAATGTTTGGAATAAATAGAAGAATGATCAAGATGATTAATAGAATGAAATCATTTACTTGAAATTTCTCCTTTGCATATTTCTATGTGATCTATAGTACTCCCCTTCGAATTTGGCTCTTCAAAAAAAAATCACCCACTCAGAAATCTTTGTTGATAAATCTTTGTTGCATAAATATCCTCTCTAAAATGTGCAAATAATAAAACAATGAATAGGGATTTCCTTTATAAGCACAATAACTCAAATTCTCCCTCATTTTTTGGTTGTATATTTCGGCGCATTGATGATAAACGCGTGCACTGATTTTTTTTTCAAAAGTTACATTTTTCGATGCGTTATGTTGTGTATAGCGCACCGACCGATGTGGTATGAATAACACATCGATTTATATTTGTAAATAAATTTCAAAGTATTGATAGTAAGGGCACATTATTTTTCTAACTTGCTTCTATCAATAAAATCGACAGTTTGAAATGCACTGGTGCGACATGTAATTAATAACACACCGTAGCAGTGTGTAAGTAATAACGCATCATAAGACATTTACATTTGCATAATGTAAATGCAAACAAATGTATTTAAAGTTTGCAAAGACAATCATGGAGGTCAGTATTCGATGATTATCTGAATTAAACACATTGGTGTGTTTTGTTTATACATATGGACCGATACGTTTTCAAATGATAAAACACATCGGTGGGGGAGAGAGAGGGAAGGGGATACAATGAGTGAGAGAGGGGGGGGGGGATACAGATTGAGGGGAAGAGAGGGGTAGATGCAAGAGAGAGATATAGGGAGAGAAGGGAAGGGAAGGAGGAAGAGAGTGAGAGAGGGGTTGAGCATCAAATTCACATATTCTATGTTCAAGGAGGATATTTTTAGGGATCGAGTAATGTTTTCAGATTTTGTAAAACCACGTTGATATTTATTGTATAGATGGGTGGAAAAAAACAATGATATTGTAGAAAAAAATAATGATTGTTTAAGTGTGTTTTCAAGTTATAAAAGTTATTTGAAGCTATTTTTTATGTTAGATTGTTTTATGCTACTCGAGATGATGGTTTTTGGCTCAAATGCAGGAAAAAAATTAATTATAATATCAAATTACCAATTCTTCAGATTCCAACGTCGCCTCATTTTGTATCTTTAGAACTCCTTCAAGTTCTCTCACGTTGATTGTAGTACATGCAGATTTTATTGATAATTCATTTATCTCATTGAATTTATGTTATGTTTGCAGGTGCAGTTTAAGAATTGTTCATTGAATTTTGCAGGTTCAAGATCGAGTTCAGATGCTCAAGATATTCTCGTGGTCCCAAAATTTCGCAAGCTCTTATCTAGAGTAAGATACCGCACGTAGATGTTTGATGAAAATGGACAACTTTTTTACCCTACCAATCCTAACATGTCATCTTCCAAAAACCAGCCCGGGTCAATGATATTACACCATGAATTTGATCTCTTTTATATAGACAACCCCATAGGGTGTATTAAAAAGATGTTTGAGTAATTACATTTTTGGATTTAATTCAACATTTTTTTTTATAAAGGGACTGGTTTCATGTTTATTATTGGGAAAAAAACCATGCTTCTAATAAGTGTTTGGTATAATGTTTGAACATATCAACGCGAGTTTATCGCTAGTACGCATGGAAATTAGGGTTGTGAGGAAGGCGATCAATAACATGTCGGAGAAACTATATGTTTTGCACTCCTAAGGATGATCCCAGCTAAGGGATCGAAATGTTGAGAAGTTTTAAATAAAAACTAACACAATTTTCCTTTGACAATTAATCCCTACTGTGTAAAACCATGAACATATCAAAAGTAATGTGTTACTAATATTATCAATGTAATGTTCAATATACTTACAATCATGATTATGATGATGAGTGACTTATCTACCATCTATCGTTGCACCCCACCACGATGTCAAGTCGCGAGCTTGCTGCTAAATGAAAAGAGCTTGAAGAGGAAGCATACCGAGAATGGTTGAAACAACCACCTATTCAATTCCCACTATGTTCTGAGTCACCAATTCAAAACCTTGACAGTAACACTAGTTCTTCACATGTTGGGGATGAAGGCAACAATATAAAGGTTGGTATGGATGATTTCTCATGGGATACTCAGGCCATGGAGGGAATGTTGGTAGATGCATTCCAACAAAATAAACTCAGGGATGACATTGATGTCGTAGATACCTTCTGCGAAATCCTGAAATCTACTTCCACCACCCCTCTATTTGGTCCAGTACATGAGTCTTCAAGGTCTACCCAACTAGGGACAATAATGTTACTGTACAACTTGAAAGCAATGTATGGTATGTCAGATGCATGTTTCATGACACTTTTGAGGTAACTAACCATTAAGTCCCCTAAATTTTTAAGGAATTTTGTCACACGGTGAAGGAAGAAAAGGGTTCATTTTATTCATGCTTAACGACAATGTAAATTTCTATTACCCAATAATTGCAGGTTATTAAAAAATAAGGTACTTCCGAGTGATAATCGATTGCCTGATAATTGTGCAGAGGCAAAGCAAATGATAAAAATGTTGGGTGTTGAGTACATATCATACCATGCATGGCCGGATGACTGTATTCTATACAGAAACGAAGATATGAACAAAGACATATGTCCATAATGTGGGCATGATAGGTACCATAAATAAAAAAACAAGGTAAGGCACATGGTCCTCCTCGTAAGATATTCATGCACATGCCTATAATTCTAAGGATACAAAGGCTCTTTTGTTGCAAACAATTAGCCATGTTGTAGGGGTGGCATGCCTCACATAGAAGTGAGCCAAGAGTTATGTGAATCCCAACATATTCAATATCCAAGAAGCATATAGAGGATACATGGCCCGAAAAATTCAAGGATGAAGTGCAGAGCCTCCGATTAAGCATAAATATGGATGGAGTTAACATGTATTCCCTCCAAAACACCAACTATTTTGCTTGTCCAATTGTAGTGATCAATAACAATATTCCCCCATGGTTGTTTGTGATGAATGAACATCTTATGTTGGCTCTTATAGTCCCGGGTAGAAGACAAGTGAAGACAATGGATGTCTACCTCCAACCATTGATTGATGAATTTAAGCAATTATGGGAAGGGATACATGTATATGATGTATCAAGACCCATCCCAATGGAGAGGTCTTTTGTGTTGTATGGCATATGTGCATACACCATGCACGATTATCCAGGACTAGAGGTTTGTTTCGGTAAGCATGTTCATCAATTTGTTTATATCTGTAGTTTTATTCAGCATACTTCATTTGGTGCAACAATATTTTTGCACTAACATGTTATTTATACATTAACATCGCATCGTGTAACAAAAGGGTATCATGGATGTAAATGTTGTGGACCTTCTATAAAGGCTAGGTGGTCCAATGACCTATCAAAGTCAGTGTATGACTGTTCGAGGGTATTCCTCCCAAAATACCACCCTTATAGAAGAGTTGCATTGGCTTTAAATAGTAAACCAGAGAGAACCTGGAGATTTGAAATAATGACATCGACAGGTTGGAATAGGGCATATGACACAGAGAAGGAGAAGGAAATGGCATAATTATTTGATTCAAATGGGGAACCCATTTTCAATGATCCTGAACTTTTTGACACCCATGTTGAGAAAATTCCCATTGAGATGAAAAGGAAATCTGTGTTTTATAAGCTTCCATATTGAGAGCATCATAAGATTGGCCACTTACTAGATCCCATGCATATATTAAAAAATGTTTCATCTTCTTTATGGAGGCACATATCATGGAATAAAAGTGACACAATGGCTGTCAGGAGAGATCTTATTGCTTCGAATACTAAAAAGAGATATTGGCCAAGAAACGAAACTAGAGGAGAGGTTGGTCCCTCTTAGTCTTTTAAATAAGGTGATGTCCCATGGATTTTGAAGAAAGATGATCTTTCTATGGCGAAGTATGTTATATTGGGTATGAAGGAACCTTTTTTATATGGGTCGACTCTACGACGTTGCTTCACTGTAGACGAGAATTTGTTGGGGTTGAAATCACATGACCATCTGAACCTTCTAAGGGTATGTATGTTGAATACACGATTCTTCTAGTTATATACTGACGTCGGTAAAAATATGCTATGCAAATAGTTTTATGGAAATTAATGATGTGTGTGTCTATTTTGTAGTGTCATTATCCTTTGCTCATGCATGGTTGTGTGAACCATGACTTCCCCCATGACCTGCCACATGCCATGTCGAAATTGTTTGCATTTGTACATTGGATCACATCAAGGGAGATTCATATGGCTAGAATTCCATGATGGTGTCAAGAGATAGCTGAGATTGTTTCTATGTTTCAGAAAGAACCGCCCATGAGTTTTATGGACTTGCAAGTCCATCTTCTAACTCACCTACCTGATGAGGTGAACTAGTTGGGGTGATCTCATGTCGTTGGATGTTCTTCTTAGAGAGGTACATGAAAAAATTGAAGGGGTTTGTTCGACAAAGGGAAAAACCAAAGGGCTCTATGTAATAGAGGTACATAGTATATGAGTCGTTCTATTATGCCAGTGAGTACATCAAGCAAATTGGCGACATAGAAGGGGCAGTCATTTGGTACGACCATTAAAATGAGGACAAAAGGGAAGGGGAGCTACTCAAAAAAAGGGGTAAAAGGCACTCGATAAAGAGCAAGTCAGTTATATTTCATCAATTTAGTACAGAGAAATTGTTTACATTGAAGGTGATAATATATATTTCATTCCATGTTATTTGTTTTGAATTCTTTTATACATCAGTGGATTTAGAAATTTTGACGTCGTCAATAAATTCATTCGTTAAGTTGATAATATATATTTGATCTCATCTTATTCGTTTTGAATTTTTGTATACATCGATGAATTTTGAAATGGATGCCATCAATAAATTTGTTTTTTACAACGCGGAGGCAACGCGACCATGGATCACATTGTATGAAGAGAAAAGAAGGAAATGGGACAATGACATGAAAGCATTTAGACGTTTAAATGGTAGAAGCATTCTTTATCATGATCATTTAAAAGAAAATATGCCAAAAATATGTCCCAACATTTGGTAGCTAACCATATACAAGAGAAATATGTGGTATCCGTCCGTAACCCACGTGGAGAAGAAATGGATGCACTAAACATAGAAATAGGGTGCAACAACTCTGTAATGACCTATTTGAGTACCATATTCTATTTATAATATTGTACATTTGAATCGTAACATGTATTATGTTTTTATTAATGCTTCAATTATTAGACATATGACACTACCCTTTGTTCGCATTTTTAAAGGTGCATTTATTCCCATCTATGTGGGAATAAGGATATCATTTTCACACTAAGTATGGTAATGAAGGCCACATCACACAAGATTATGGAGTAGAGGTCAAGTCTAACCAATCTAGTCGTGCTAGCCACCGTGATGAAAACCTGATAGAAGGGAAGTTAGGTTATATTGGAAAGATACAAGAGATCATGCAAGTGGACTTCTCATCATTTCAATGTGTTTTATTTTGTTGCAACTGGTGGGAGACATTCGAATGGAGAAATGTAAAGGAAGATTGTGATAGTGGGCTAATATGCATTAACTCTGAAAAAATGTGGGTTTAAATTAAGGAGCCTTGTGTTTTCCCAAAGCATTGCAACTAAGTGTTTTTTTACCCAAACGTGTTGGATGGTGATTGGTGGTTCGTACAGAGACATGATCCAATATCTAAACATCTTTTTGAGAACAACAATGTTACAATGCCAAGTGAGGAAAATAATCAGGGTGATGGAAACGAAGATTGATTTCATGTAAATGTTTTGTTTGGACATTTATATTGTGGATGTGTCATTTTATTAATGGTATATATAATGGACAATTATGTTTTATTATTATTATTATGTTGGATATGAAAAGTTAACGACCATTTACAACCACCATGTTGAAAATACATTAAATAGATGTACAAGCATAATATTTGGTTTTGATATATTTTCATTGTCATATTTATTGTTTATTATAACAATTTAACGTTGTATTGTATTAAAATATGTTTATGTTAACCTTTGAATTACTAAGCATTAATTGAGATACCACAAAGTTGGTGGCATACAATAGTAAATATTTATTTTAAATTATATTTTGTTTAACAAAAAATTGAATATATTAAAAAATATTCAAACCTCAAAATTTTTATTGTTTGAGAAAATCAAAATTCAAATAAATATATACTTACTTTGATGGAACTTCTAAGGACAATTCCAACAAAATAACTTTGTGCAACATCTACAGTACTTGTGGTGTACTTGGCATTACCAAATTTGATGGCATTCCCCGCTTTAACTAGTGCAACTATCATGGCATTCACCTATTCCACTCCATCCTTTAGTTTTATAATCATATAAATTGTTATGCCAGGAAGTGGCAGAAATGATAACTCCACACTAATATCTACTGTTTTAGCTTGTAGCTCAATAAATACAAGAAAACGTGATTGTTGATCTTTCATAGTTGAAGATGCTTCCTATCACCTACGACTCTTCATATTTACAATATTGTTACGAGTAACGAAATCACAAGGATTATGTGTCCAACATCCCCCCCCGAATCTGAAGGGATGTGTGTGAGTCCAAACATCATTATGAAATTCTCAATGTTTTTCTCTTCCAGGCGCTTTGGTGAATATGTCTGCAATTTGCTTATTTTTGGAACAATGTATCAGGTGAATAGCCTTGGCCTCTACATGATATCGAATTTGGTGATACTTTGTGTCGATGTGCTTTGTTTGATCATGGAATCTAGGATTCTTGGGAAACTTGATTGCAGAAGTATTTCCAACTAGAAGAGGAGTAGAATTCAATTGTTTCTCCTGCAAATATTCAAGTATTTTCCTGAGCCACACAATCTCCTTCGTCACTTCTGCAGCTACCACATATTATGCCTCTATTGTGGAATCTGTTGGAATTGACTGTTTGTGTGATCTCCATGAGACAACTGCTGATCCAAGACTCATGAGATAGCCTGAAGTTGATACTCCATTTTCCTTATCTCCATCAAAGTGTGAATCATAATATCCGATCAGTTTGAAGTCATCCACCTTAGAATACTTGAGTCCAAAATCTTGACTTCCTTTCAAGTAATTCAAAACTCTTTTTGCATCAGACTAATGTCCTTCAAAAGGCTTTTGCATGAACCTGGAAATAATCCCAACAACAAATGAAATCCTTGGTCTAGTGGTAGTTAGATAGACAAGACTTCCCACAATCTGTCTATAGTTGGCTACATCCCCGAATTCGTTCCCTTCTTTTGATTTGAGTTTCAAATTATGTTCCATTGAAGTAGAAACTTGTTCAACAATTATCCAATGTACTTCTTCTGGGAGATAAATATGTACTTTGGATTTTGAATCACTTCAATGCCCAAATAATAGTGAAGATATCCCAAATCTGTCATCTCAAATCCTTTCTTCCACTTTTTCTTTATGGATGCAGTTTAGTTTTGATTGTTCCTCGTTATCAATAGATAATCTACATATAACACAGGATATACAATTTTTTTTCCAACTTTATTAACAAACAAAGTTGCATCATCCAAATTGAATGCTTGAAATTTAATTTCAGAAGATGCTCCGTGAACTTTTCATACCATGCTTGCGGTGCTTGTTTCAAGCCATATAAGGATTTGATGAGCTTGCATACCTTATGTTCTTGTCCCTTCACAACAAAACCTTATGGTTGAGACATTGACACATTCTCTTTCAAGTCTCTATTCAATAAATCAGTCTTCACATCCATTTGATGAATTTTCCATCAATTAAATTTGTGTTGCCATGGAAAATAGAGTGCGGATGGTAGCACATTTTGTTGTGGGGGAAAAAGTCCCCTCATAATCAATACCTTCTTTCTGTGCAAATACTTTTTCCAGAAGCCTTTCTTTGTGTTTGTCAAGTGAGACATATGACCTGTACTTCTTCTTTAATACCTACTTGCAATCGATTGGTTTGGTTCCAACTGGAGGATCCGCCAACATCCATGTCCCATTCTTAATGGAAGTCTCATATTCCTCATGCATGGATTCTTTCCATTCATCGTAATAAATGGCTTCTTCAAAGGAAATCAGTTCAAGGTTAGTAGATAAATTCAACTCACAATCATATGAAAGATCCATGTCATCTACATCACCTGAGTTTGAATTATCTGCATTACCTCCATCTTATTTTGAGGACAATTTGGTTCATGTCTTCCTGACCTCATCAGGATGAACACTTTCAAGTGTTTTTTTGAGCCATTTTGGTGGACCTTTCTGATATGGTCGAGGTTGCTCAACTGATTGAKATGGTTTTGATATCAGCAAGCCTCAACTTTTCAATCCTCTCAATCAAATCATTCAACTGAATCTTAGGTTCTCATGAAGTGGCARGAACTTCTTCATGATGGGAAGATGGTAGTTTATAAGGAGATTCCATAAATTGACCTTGTTATCCACAGTTTTTTGGATAACTAAGGAGATGATGTCTTGAGGCCCTCAGGTTACAGATATGGRGTGCCAAGAGACCACACGATCAACAATGTCCACTTACACACACGAAAGCCCGCTCTATCACCACATTCTGATCCATTGTCAGTGCATACACCACATCGGTTAGCTTCTAGAAGGAAGATGGGTTTTTCTCCATGCGGTACAAGTCATGCATTGTGGCAAGTAATCACCCTAATATTTATGGCTTTTAAACATGTTTCATTTGAGTTGCTTTTGATTATAGAACGTGTGCTTGAACATTATTCTTTTGACCCTGTTTCACCTTAGTGAGTGTCATAGATTTCCCAGTAAGTGGCCAACCTTTGGGGAAGGTTTCTGACTGGGGGTCCCTTGAGGGGTTATCGTACTATTTCCAACCATACTTACCACTTTTCTCATTACACTCCCATCGTATTGTCTTCTTCTAGGCCCTTTTACTTTAGTGACCCAAGAAGGACATGTACCTCATTTATTGGGAAGAAGGGGTTGAACGCCCAGAGGGATTGTTGTTGGCTAAAAAGATAAAATCCTAAATATACACCTTTCAGATCTTTGCCCAAGGATCCCCGAGAAAGCAATGAAATGCTTCTTTGTAAGAAAAGGGGGACCTACAAAAATAAATGATAGTGAATGCTTAAGGAGTTAGTTGGAGGATGGGAGGTCTTTTCACAAGCCGAACTATCATGATCATGATTATTTAGTGGTATGACATTACCATCATCTAGTCACCAAGCCAGGGTAGTGGCTCTTAGTTACATAACTGAGAGAAAGGGGGCCTCATCACGAGCTAGCCTTCTCATTTCCGCGAGGTATTTGTGAATGACATTGTCATTATCTAGAAACCATGCCATGACAATGACCTTCAACTCATTCCTTAAAACATTAAAGAAATAAAGAATGGCAAGAAGATGGGCTTAAAAAAAGTGCATCGCAAACGAAGGTGCCACACACCCCCTACAAAGGCATCCATAAATGAGATAGTACAATCCCTTGTATGTCATGAAACTCATCAACCTATGAAGTCTAAACCCCTTCCACCTCATCATCCACTACATGAAATTGAAAGGCTATCCATCCTTGGGAGCATCCCCTACTTGAGGGCTTTGGTCTACCCAATAGGACTTTTATGACAACCCTCCCATACTTAAACTTGGTCAATTGTATAGGGTTTTTGAACATTTGCTTAATTTGATGAGGTAGTTTTGATGCACATTTTTAGGTGCCTTGCTTATTAGATGTGGTTTACACTCTTCATGATATCATTGACTTGAGATATTTGGAGGGTGTACCCTTTTATTTTGCAGGACCTTGCTTGGTGGCCAATTTTGGGAGAACAAGCCTAGCTTGGGCTTCCATGGGGAAAGGAGCCCATAGGTTGGATGTTGTAGGCCCACACACTGAATCACAGAGACATGCCTTTGGAGGCTTACATGGCATCATGGAGGATCTTATCCAACCCCTAGTACCCAAATGACTTGCCTAGGAGAGGAAAAACGCCATCTTTTGAGGGTTGATGTCATGCTTGAGGGGGTTTGATGGAGTTATTGCACATTGGCACTTGGATTATTTTCACTGGAGGAGACATAGATTGACCCTAGCATTTGAAGAGGAGGCTCAAGGAGCCTCACAAACCTCCATTTTCCTCTCCAACAACTTGCTCAAGTGGTCAAAACATCCCCTAAAGGGATGACGCCATCTTATTTTTAGGGTTTCTATTGTATTAAAGTGACAATTAAATATTATCATTTGATGCAAGGGGTAAGATAAGGGTCGTCGACCCCTTATCTTATGTTTTACCCTTGCTAAGTGGACAAACTATGTTTTAATGTTTTTGTATAAATAGAGATCATGTGAATCTCATTTCATAACATATCTTTCCCATTGTGAGAGCCTAAGGACTAAAATTTTGGCTACCTTTAATATTTTTCTCTCTTATGCTATGGTATTGATCCAGGTGGATATTGGTGGCCACCCACTCATTCTGATTGGCTCCTCTTGTCCATTTTTGGGTCAACACGTTCTTCTGTACTTCTTTGTAATTGTGGGTTCTACACTTCTAGGGTTGTCTGAAGCCCTACATATCTTCCAGGTGGATATTGGTGGCCTCTCACTTAATCCAACTGTCTTATTTTGTATGTTTTCATGTCAGCACATCTTGCTGGACTTCCAGGGCCGTTTTGGAGGCCTAAACAGTGATTTTTTTTCTCGCCAGAGTCAAACTATAGACAAAGTCAAACTTTGACGATGTAATGTGTATTTCTCTTAAAGACCTTTCCAACGGGCTATCATGCACCTAAAACGAAGGTTGTATCGAAAATTTACAACCCCGGGAAGTTGAGGTACCAACTTACCCATAGGGGCCTACATGACTTTTGGCGTTTCACCTCCTAGGGTTAGGTTTTTGGATGTCTAGGGCTTTGGCATTCATGAGTAATATCAAAAAGGCCTATGGAGACTCATTGTAATAATTTTTCTCAGATGGATGTGCGTAGCAACCACATCTCTTCTCAGAGATAGCTACCACCATTTGAGCAAGTGTTTCAGTTATGTAGTTTTAAAATTTCAACCTATTTCTTTCATTCAATAGAAGATATTGTTCATTGGATATTTGTGTTGTTCTTTATATCTATGTGTTTATTGTATTCATTTTGTTAATCAGTTCGTTCCGCTCCTAAATCCGGATAAGTTGTATCATAGCGGTCTGCTCTTCATTTATTTTTCTTCGAGCATGTCCCTGATAAGATATGGGTACAAGAAGTTGAGACTCTAACCAATCGAGCCATTGCAAGATCGATTGCGCGGAGCCCGACAACAACCCATGGTGGAAGAAAAGAAAGATGATGGAGCAGGAGGTCCTATTAAAATATTGCTCGAAAAATCCCTCGCGTGACAAAGGAACGAAATGATGGACAACTTTACACAGATCCTTCGATGACTGCCCACAAGAGAAGCATCTTCATCAAGCATCCATGCAACCCCCTTCAAGATGAAAGTAAATTTTCATATTCCATTATTTGAAGGACTGATAGATGAAGATGTTGTAGATAAATGGTTGAATCTGCTCGAAGGGTATTTTTCAGTCCACAATTTTTCCGATAGGGAAAAAATTACTTTTGCACTCCTCAAGATCGTCCCCCATGTTAAGGAATTGTAGGATACTTACTTTGAGAAAAGGGTCGTAGAGGAATCTACAATATTTGTGGTTGCCCCTGCATGGGATTCCTTCTAAGATGCCATTAAAGAACAATACTACCCTTTTGGAAACTACGAGGACCAATACACCAGATGGACCACCCCGCGTCAAGAAAGGGACCAAACAGTACCAGATTTCACTAATATTTGCCATACCCTGCGAACCAAATTGGGTATCAAAGACTTTGAGCGACATTTGGTGCTCAAATACCATGATTGTTTGCATAGATACATTCAAACATAAATGGAGTTTCTGCACATCACCTCATTGGTTACGACTTATAGATACGTTTTCAAGATCGAGCAGAAATTTAAGCAAAAGGGGTGAGAGTTTGGATCTGTAATCTCCTCTAAGCTGAAGCAGGGCAAAGGCGGACCCAACCCACATAGAAAGGGACGGAGCAAAGAGGGTCACTCTCAAGACAACCAGTCCAAGCCACAACACAAGAAGGGTAATGAGAAGATGAAGAAGGACATAGGAAAATGGTGTGAGTACCATAAAAACCCTTGGCACAACACTAAAGAATGTCGCTCCAAGCAGTCATTCATGGTTGAGCTGAAGGCTTCTGAGTGAGAGGTCGATTCTGATTCTGAATCAAATCCTGAAGGATGGAAGCAGATTATCGATGCTGAACCTAGTGCCACTTTCACTACCACCAAAGTCTGAACAAGAGAACCAGAAGAACCAAAGGAAGGGGAACACCTCTTTCACTCACAGATGTGGGTAAAGGGGGCTCCACTTCATTTCATTATCGATAGCGACAGTCAGAAGAACCTAATTTCAGCAGAGGTCGTCAAGTGCCTAGTCCTACCAATGACATTTCACTTGCAACCATACACCATCGGCTGGCTTCGCCAAGGAATAGATCTCTGTGTCAGCCAATAGTGCCATTTTCCCTACGACATCAAGCCTTTCAAAGATGAGGTATTGTGTGATATTTCTCTCCTTGAAATTTGTGATGTTATTTTAGGAAAACCATATTTGTCGAAGTGTCATGCTGTGTATGAGTCTAGACCCCACAGTGTTATTATTACTTTGGGTAAACAATTGTACAGGATACCAGAGGTAGCGTCGCCTACCGCTATTTCTTTAATCTTTGCTAAGCAATGTAGTAAGGTCATTTCACAGACCGGGAAGTTCATCTTCGTTTTGATCTGTGCTCATAGTAAGCATAAGGTCATCGCCACATCTGTGGCCTCTACACAGAGCCTCTCTTTGCAGTAGATGGAAGTGGATGGGATAGTGGAAGAATACAGAGACATCTTCTCCTCACCCACCGAGGTACCGACGCACTGCCAAGTCAAGCATCCAATTGATCTAACGCCCGATGCACCTCTACCTAATGGATGAGTCTATCATCGCTCGCTGATGGAAAATGAGGAACTCAGACTTCGAATCCAAGAGCTTCTTTAAAAGGGGCACATCAGACCCAACTCCTCCCCTTGCGGAAGCCCAATTGTACTGGTGCAGAAAAAGGACGGAACTTGGTGACTCTGCATTGATTACAGAGCCTTAAACAAAATCACCGTCAGGAACCAGTACCCAATTCCAAGAATTGATGACCTTCTTGACCAACTCAAGGGGGAAAATTTATTCAGCAAGATCGAACTAAAGTCTGGCTAACACCAGGTTCCCATCGAACCAATTGATGTATGGAAGACAACCTTCAAATCTAAAGAAGGTCTCTTCGAATGGCTAGTCATGCCCTTTGGCTTAACAAGTGCACCAGCCACTTTCATGATGTTGATCGATGATGTATTGATGAGTTTGTGGTGGTATATTTGGATGACATCCTTATCAACATAACTTGGGAGGAACACATGGGACATATTCAACAGGTTTTGAGCTCTCTGCAGCAGCATAAACTATATGCCAACTTGGAAAAATGCTCTTTTGGCATGAACATGGTCCAATACTTGGGCTACATTGTTGATGAGCATGGGGTACATGTTGATCCAGCTAAGATCCAATTCAACCGTGACTGTCCAACCTCGACCACACTAACCGATCTTCGAAGCTTCTTGGGATTGGCCAACTTCTACCGATGGTTCGTGTTGGGATTCTCCCATATTGTATGGGCCCTCATCCAGGTGACCAAGGGCGGTGGTAGGGAAACATTCATGTGGGGGAAGGAACAACAACAAGCATTCGATGATCTGAACCATCACTTGTGCTCATCTCTAGTACTCTCCTTGCCCAATCTGCAACAACCATTTGAGATTGAGATTGATGCATCTGACTACATTGTAGGCATAGTTCTCACTCAACACGATCATCAAGTGGCATACCATAGTGAGACACTCTCAGATACGGTGTGAAAATACCCCACCCATGAGAAGGAAATGTATTCCATTGTACAAGTATGTCATCAATGGAAACATCACATTATGGGAAATGAGATGATCATCCACATTGATCACAAGCCTCTGCAGTTCATACAGACACATGGGAAATTGCAGAATGCCCACCATCATAACTGGTCCACCTACCTGCAGCAGTTCCATCTCAACATTAAGTATAAGATAGGGATCTCAAATCATGTCGTTGACTGCCACAATCGACCTTCTGTGGTTGCAGTCACTATTATGCTCCATTCCTGTGGACATGAGGCATATGAGTGGCCCCAACTTTATTAGCAAGATCCAAACTTCACCACCACCTATCAGCTCTTGGGTACAGTCACGACTGTCATCAATTTTCACATTAAGGATGGACTATTATGCCATCTGGGCCATTTCCTTGTTCCTACAAGCGAGCGTGCAAAGCTGATTTGGAAAGCCCACTACAGTTGAATAGCAGGACATTTTGGCGTGGAGAAAACCGTGGCCATTCTTCATTAACATTTTTATTGGCCAAAACTTCAACATGACGTTAGAAAGTATATTAGATCTTGCACTGTCTGTGATATTCCCAAGCCAACCATTAAGAAGTAAGGCTTATACACCCCTCTTCCTATTCCTGATAAGCCTTGGGAATATATCTCAATGGATTACATGTCTGGCCTTCCGTCCACCAAGCAAGGCAAAGACTGCATATTTGTGGTTGTTGATCAGTTTTTGAAAATGGCCATCCTCACAGCCTGCAAGAAGAATATCACAGTGGCAGATACTTCTAATCTCTTCTTCGAATAAGTGTGGGTCCATTTTGGGATACCACAGACCATCATCTCCTACCAGGACAACAGGTTCCTCAACACATTTAGGTCGAGTCTCTGGTCATTGTTGGACACCAAGCTCACTAAATCCACTACTTTTCACCCCCAAACAAATGACCAAACATAGGTAGTCAATCAGATGATTGTGCAAATCATGCGCATATACAACTGTAAGCATCCACGTACATGGGATGAGAGTCTCCCCTATGTTCAACATAGTTACAACAGGATCTCCATAGCTCCACCGGTCATATCCCATTTCAAGAGGGCTAGAATTCCAACCCTTGGGTCCCATTGATGTTGCACTACCTCATGCCTCCACAAAAAAAATATCTTCCCATGTTCAGTCTGAGACCGACAAAGCCACCAGATTCATTGAGCGGATTCAACACATCTGTCAATAGGTCCAAGAGATTTTGCAGAAATCCATGCAAAGTACAAGCAGCGCCATGAGCAACATAGTGTACCGTACCAGTTTCTGGTTGGAGACAAAGTCTGGTTACATTTGCAGAAGGAGCATCTCACAGGTCCCCATCGGAAGCTCCGCCCACTTCGCTATGGGCCTTACACTATCACCAAGGCTGTGGGTAGCAATGCTTTTTTAGCTCAACACTCCACCCTTCTTTGGCCTGCACCTAATGTTCAATGTGGACCTCCTTTGGCCATATTTTCTACCATTATTGGACACCTCAGAGATCCCAGAACAACTGACACCAACATAGTTCAACCCTGACTGCATGGAACAAGCAACCACTGATCATATAGTGGACACACAGGTCAAGGGCACTCATCAACAGAGGATTCAACTTTATCAGGTTGTCAAGGCATGGCAACTCCTACACCAAGGAAAATGGCTCACCCAGGTCCAAATCTAGGAGAAGATTCCTCACCTTATGGGGGAACTCAACGAAATGGAGACCATTGCTTACTAAGGGTGGAGGATTGATCCATGTGGATATTGGTGGCCACCCACCTATTCCAACTGACTCCTCTTGTCCGTTTTTGGGTCAACACATTCTTCTGTACTTCTTTGTAACTGTGGGTTCTACATTTATGGGGTTGTCTGAAGCCCTACACATCTTCCATTTGGATATTGGTGGCCTCTCACCCAATCCAACTGGCTTATTTTGTATGTTTTCATGTCAACTCATCTTGTTGGACTTCCAGGGCCATTTTGGAGGGATAAATAGTGTTTTTTTAGCTCGCCATATTCAAATTGTACACAGAGTTAGAGTTTGATTGTGTAATGTGTAGCTCTGTGAAATGTCTTTCCAATGGGCTATCACCCGCCTAAAACGAAGGTCATATGCAAAAGTTACGAACCCGGGAAGTTGAGGTACCAACTTACCCATAGGGGCCCACATGACTTTTGGCGTTTCACCTCCTAGGGTTAGGTTTTTGGATGTCTAGGGTTTTGGAATTCATGAGTAATATCAAAAATGCCTCTGGAGACTCATTGTAATCATTCTTCTCAGATGGATGTGTGCAACAACCACATCTCTTCATAGAGATAGCTACCACCATTCGAGCAAGTGTTTCAGTTATGTAGTTTTACAGTTTCAACCTATTTCATTCATTCAATCGAAGATATTATTCACTGAATATCTATGTTGTTCTTCATATCTCTGTGTTTATTGTATTCAGTTTGTTAATCAATTCATTCAGCCCCTAAATATGGATCAGTGGTATCATAATGGTCTGCTCTTCATTTATTTTTCTTCATGCATGTTCCTGACAAGATCTAGGTACAAGAAGTTGGTACTCGAACCAATCGAGCCATTGAAAGATCGGTTGCTCCATGCTCGACAACAACCCTTGGGGGATGAAAAGAAAGATGATGGAAGCCCTTGCATGACAAAGGAACAGAATGATGGACAACTTTTCACAGATCCTTCGATGGTTTCCCACGGGAGAAGCATCTTCATCAAGTGGCCATGAAACCTCCTTCAAGGTATAAGTAAATTTTTATATTCAATTATTTGAAGGACTAATAGATGCAAATGCTATAGATAAATGATTGAATCTACTTGAAGGGTATTTTTCGGTCCAGAATTTTTCTGATAGGGAAAAAATTACTTTTTCACTCCTCAAGGCCGCCCCCTGTGTTAAGGGCTAGTGGGATAGTTACTTTGAGTAAACAGTCGTAGAGGAATCTGCAATATTTGTGGTTGCCACTACATGGGATTCCTTTCAGGATGCCATTAAAGAACAATATGACCCTGTTGGAAGCTACGAGGACCAGTACACAAGATGGACCACTCTGTGTCAAGAAAGAGACCAGACAGTACCAAATTTCACCAATATTTACGATACCCTGCACAACAAATTGGGTATCAAATACTATGAGCGACATCTGGTGCTCAAATACCGTGGTTTTTTGCATAGATACATTCAAACATAAATGGATTTTATGGACATCACCTCATTGGGTATGTCTTATCGATACGTTGTCAAGATCGAGAATAAATTTAAGCAGAAGAGGTGAGAGTTTGGATCTGCAAAATCCTCACAGCTGAAGCAGGGAAAAGGCGATCCCAACCCACACAACAAGAGACAGAGAAAAGAGGGCCACTCTCAAGACAACCATTCCAAGCCGCAACACAAGAAGGGCAATGAGAAGACAAAGAAGGACACGGGAAAATGGTGTGAGTACCATAAAATCCCTTGGCACAACACTGAAGAATGTCGCTCCAAGCAACCACTCATGGTCAAGTTGAAAGCTTTTGAGTGAGAGGCCGATTCTGATTCCGAGTCAAATCCTGAAGGAGGTATAATGGCTATAAGTTTTTTGATAAGTTAAGTGGGGAGTATAAGGGCATACAACGGTACCTAGCTCCACCATAATCTATCATAGAAATATTGTTTGCAAGGGTTTGCTAAGGAAGTATAAGGGCATACACCCCTTAGCCTAAACCCTAGCTATGATACTTACCTTGGGGAATAAGAGGATTTATACCCCCAAGGAGGTAGTGCCTATAGCCTTCTATATTGTGACCCCATTAACCCATTAATCAAAGGCACTAGTCGTTGCATTGGAGAAACAAAATATTGCATTGATAAACGTGAAAAGTCAAGGTCTTGAAGTTCTCTCACTTGGATAATATTTTTTGAGCCTTTGGCTATCTTACCTCATTGAGGCATTCCCTTTCTCTCACTAAAACTTGTTTCTATTACAAAACTAACCTGCAATAAATAGGGATGTACAAAATCTAACATTATAACCCTAAGAAACCTCCAAACTAACCCTAGGAACTAGCTATAATTTCTCCTTAACAAATTACTAACCCTAGTGCACTTTTTAGTCCAATTAGGAGTAACTTTCATTGGTTAACTTTAATGATATTTATATTGTTTTCTACAACCATTAAGGTTGTTATCCTTTGCTGCATATTTTCTATTTTACAGTCATACTATCATTCTAAAGTCACAAGTTTTATTGCTAAAGTGGTACTAATTCTTTGATAGTTTGTCTCTCACATTTATCTCTCACGTTTGGCATATTATATGGAAACCTAATTTAATAGTTTTTTGTTGATATGTATCTCTGTTTACTACTGCTATTAGGGAGAGAAAGCTTAACTTGCTTGTCCACTTGATATACTACATTGTATAATTGGTTTTCCTTGTGTCTCGGGCAGGTAATATATCTTGGCAGGTCACTCAAGGCTTTGGAAACCTCAAACAACCCTCAATAATCATCACCAAGTTCCCTTTTCCATCTAGAAACTTGACCTTTAGGGGCATCTGTTCATACATCCAAATTTTCATGTCATTCCCCCTAGGGTCACCAGGATTCCCCCCTTGGAATGACTACCTCACCTCTAAAGTGATGGGAACATCTGCCTAAGGTGAAAATGGGTAGGTTCTCTCTTATTTGTCGCCATTTTGGTGGTTGGGTCGAGCTTTTCCCAACCTACAACTTGTGCGATAACATTTTGGTACTATTGTCGGAGAGGATTTTTAATCCTCTTCCAAACCCTAACGACACTTTGGCAAGCTATCCCAAAAAATTTTCCCTAGATTTCTTGGCGATTCCATCCAAATGACGTTACCTTTCCACCCCTAATGAGCTCTTCTTGAAGCTCATCTGGAAACTCCACCTTCCAAGAACCCACCTTATCCCTTTCCATCCTTTGATGAGCCTTGAGCTCATCTGGCTACTCCATTGAGGTATTACCCTAAGTAATGGAAACATGGATCTGTGGCACTTTCATGAAGCATAAAAGGCCTTGGATCTCAAAGTTATTGATGGATTTCGAAACAAGTGTCCGATAAACCAATTCGATGTCCTTGCAAAGTTCGATGGTAATCCATTGTCGGTCATAGCACACATTGTCGAGTTTACCAAATGCATCTACTATGAGAATGTACTACATGAGGTTGAGTCCATACGGTTGTTCTTGATATCTTTGGGAAATGAACAAAGGGATTGGATCAATCATTATTGCAAGCCAAGAAGTATATCTTCTCTGACAATCCTCATCAGAGAGTTCCTTAAATGTTGGGGACTAGAAGGTCAAAGTCTTGAAGATACAATTGAGGACCTAGAGGATGTTTTTGTTAGAGTAGGTTTTGATCTTGATCCTATTGAAGGCTTGAGAGAAATGCTTGTTCCATATTTTGTTCAAACAACAGTTGAAAGACAAGAAGTTGACAATATCAATGAGGAAAATTTCCAGTGCCTCAAGGAAAGCACAAAACAAGATTATGAGTTTGGTGAACAATTGATAGAACTTTGTCTTGGCAAGGACTTTCTGGTTAATTTCTGTCGACAAAGAGAAGAAGAGTATGATGCCATGCTCAAAAATTTATAGGAAATGCCTACCCTAAAATTATCCTCGGAAGTGGCCATTGCATATTAAGGAATAGATCAATGATACGACACTGTGACCGAGAAGTTTGGGTACCAGGAAAACTTCCTAAATAACGATGAGCCTCTCTCCATGTCTGAGGAAGTCTACAAACTCATTAGAGACCAAGATCAACATGGTGAATTCTCTAATCCTATTAAATATGGTGAAGACTCGATTAAAGAACATATCGATGGAGAAAGTTGGCAAGAAGAAGAAGACCTTGATAAAATACAATATCCAGATGAGCAGAAGGAGACATTGGTATCTGTGCTCATGCCTGAAGAAGATGATGTCCTTATTCCTTGTTTTCCTCATGCACGTGGAGTTAAAGAAGCAACTAGCCTAAGTGATGAAGAATTTGTAGATCTTGTTGAAGCTGCCCCGACCTCTTCTCTTCCTACACACGAAGACAAAGAGATGGTCATTTTCAGTCATACAAATGGTATATGAAAGAAACTTTGGATATGGTTGATGAAAATATAGACACTTTCATATAGATTGGGAGACACAACTGGGATTTGGGTCATTTCAATTTTGATGGAGACCCCATTTATGATATTGAGGGTAGATTTCAAGCTAAATGGGTTGAGTTGTCATCTTCAGAGGACTAGTCTTCATGTGTATATGATTCAGATGTGTAGCAACATGATGATGACATGATTACAGATTTATTCGAGGATGATTTTCATTCATCCCTTTGGACTAGTGATACATATCTTTTTGGGGATGCAGACTTGTTGTATGAGGACTCTTAGCCACCTTCATCCTAAATTTTGGAAGAATACTAGGACGTGGCTATCCCAGAGCGATCATAGGTCCACAATACCAAACGAAAGTAATTTCATATTGAGAATTTTTGTGAGGATTTGCAGATAAACAAGCGACGTTTCCTAAATCCGAGGAAGGATTTTTTCTCTATACATGAGGCTGTGCCCTTCCCCATTTCCCATTGTTTGGGAAATCAACATGTTTTCTTGGGATCTCTTATCCTTTCTGAACCTTCGGGGAGCAATGATTTTCTGAGTAAAGATGAAGACGAGCCATCGTCTACATATGGTATCCCTCTTCAGATATGGATTGATCAAGATTGTGGCTACACTTTCAGAAAGGACGATCAACCTCATGGTTTCTCTTTCCAACAAGATTTCCTCCCTCCCACCCGTCTCCATGAGTTTCATTTTACAATTGATTATACATCTATTTATACTCATGATCACTATGTTCTTGACTTGTCTTTGTTGTTTTACATAATCAAGCACAGGGGGAGAGACTTTGACGATATAATCAACTGGTTACATGACTTCACCTAACATGACCTATCGCTTGATCTTCAGGTACCCAGGTAAGTAGGTAGGTCATCTTTCTTTCCTTTCATTTTCATCTTGATTGCTCATATTAGTTTAGATGCATTTCATATTTCATTTTTCTCTACTTGCATTTTGATTTCATGCTTAGTTTAGAAATTTTTGAAAAAATGCTAAAATTTTCTTTCTAGATAAGTTTTCATTTGGATTTTGATGTATATGGATGAAGGGTGATAGAACCACCCTAGATATTATGGTTTCTTTTTTCAGTGTAGGCACAGGTCTACCAAGAGATGTTGCAGTTCTCATGCACTCTACGACGAGCGCATGTCCCCAAGTAGGAGCCAAATGTTATCCTCATTTTGTGGGATAACTAAAGAGACCATGTCTTGAGGCCCTCAAGTTGCAGATATGGAGTGTCGAGAGACCACATGACCAACAATGTCCACTTGCACACACGAAAGTGCGCTCTATCACCACATTCCGATCCATTGTCAGTGCATCCACAACACCAACTAGCTTTTGGAAGGCAGATGGATCTTGCTCCATGCGGTGCAAGTTAGGTATTGTGGCAGGTAATCACCCTAATATTTAAGGCATAAACACATGTTGCATTTGAGTTGCTTTTGATTATAGAATGCCTGCTTGAACATTATGCTTTTGACCATGTTTCACCTTGGTGAGTGTCATATATTTCCTAGTAAGTGGTCAACCTTTGAGGAAGGTTTGTGGTTGGGGGTCCCTTGAGGGGTTATCATATCGTTCCCAACCATACCTACCACTTTCTACTCATTACACTCCCATCATATTGTCTTATTCTAGGCCCTTTGACTTTAGTGGCCCAAGAAGGACATGTACCTCATTTCATGGGAAGAAGGGGTCGAAGTCCCAGAGGGATTGTTGTTGGTTAAAAAGATAAAATCCTAAATATGGACCTTCTAGATGCTTCACCCAGGGATCCCTGAGAAAGCAATGAAACACTTCTCTGTAACAAAAGGGGGACTTGCAAAAATAAATGATAGTGAATGCTTAAGGGGTTAGTTAGAGGATGGGCGATCTCATCACGAGTCGACCTATCATGATCATGAGTATTTAGTGGTATGACATTACCATCATCTGGTCACCAAGCTATGGTAGGGGCTCTCAGTTACACAAATGAGAGAAAGGGATCCTCATCACGAGCCAACCTTCTCATTTTCACGAGGTACTTGTGAATGACGCTGTCATTATTTGGACACCACGTCAGGACAATGGCCTTCAACCCGTTCCTTAAAACATGAAAGAAATAGAGAATGGCAACAAGATGGGCTTGGAAAAAGTGCATCGCAAATGAAGGTGCCACACACCCCCTACAAAGGCATCCATAAATGACATAATAAGAGCCCTTGCATGTCATAAAACTCATCGATCTATGAAGTCTAACCCCCTTCCACCTCGTCATCCACTACATGACCTTGAAAGGCCATCCTTGGGAGCATCCCCTCCTTGAGGGATTTGGTCTACCCAATAGGACTTTTATGACACCCCTCCCATACTTAAACTTGGTCAATTGTATAGGGTCTTTGAGCATTTGTTTAATTTGATGAGGTAGTTTTGATGCACATGTTTAGGTGCCTTTATTATTAGATGTGGTTTACACTTGTCATGATATCTTTAACTTGAGATGTTTGGAGGGTGTACCCTTTTGTTTTGCAGGACCTTGCTTGGTGGCCAGTTTTGGGAGAACAATCCTAGCTTGGGATTCCATGGGGAAAGGAGCCCACAGGTTGGATGATGTAGGCTCGCACACTGAATCATAGAGACATGACTTTGGAGGCTTACATGGAATCATGGAGGATCCTATCCAGCCCCTAGTACCCAAATGACTTTCCCATGAGAGGCAAAACATTATCTTTTGTGGGTTGATGTCATGCTTGAGGGGGTTTGATGGTGATGGAGTTATTTCACATTGAAACTTGGCATATTTTTACCAGAGGATACATGGATTGACCCTAGCATTTGATGAGGAGCCTCAACAACCTCCATTTTCCTCCCCAACGACTTCCTCAAGTGGTCAAAACGTCCCCTAAAGGGGTGACGTCATCTTATTTTTAGTGTTTCTATTGTGTTAAAGTGACAATTAAATATTATTATTTGATGCAAGGGGTAAGATAAGGGTTGTTGACCCCTTATCTTATGTTTTACCCTTGATAACTGGACAAACTATGTTTTAAGTTTTTTGTATAAATAAAGATTATGTGAATCTCATTTCATAACATATCGCTACCTTCAATATTTTTGCTCTCTTATGCTATGGTATGGTATTCTCTTTGGTTATTGGCTACATAATGATGATGCGCTAGCTTATGGAGGTCATTTCTATCTCTTTATGGTGGTTTATCTTGGCATGTTAAGAGATTATCTTATTGCAACTTGCATTTGGTAAAGGGTACACTTGTTGTTGTTTCTCTTTGTTCAAAGTTCAAGGTTCTTGCTAAGTTAAGTAAGGAGTATAAGGGCATACAACCCTACCTAGCTCCGCCATAATCTATCACATAAATATTGTTTGCAAGGGTTTGTTAAGGAAGTATAAGGGCATACACCCGTTATCCTAAACCCTAGCTATGATACTTACCTTAGGGAATAAGAGGATTTATACCCCCAAGGAGGTAGTACATCTAGCCTTCTATCTTGTGACCTCATTAACCCATTAATCAAAGGCACTAGTCATTGCATTGGAGTAACAAAATATTGCATTGATAAACATGAAAAGTGAAGGTCTTGAAGTTCTCTCACTTGGATACTATTCTTTGAGCCTCAACCTATCTTCATTTTGAATCCATACATGAATTTTTTTTATTTTTTTCAAAAGATGGTGATTTATCTTTCAACAAGGACACCCAACACATTCTAGTGTAATCATCAACAAAATTCATGATATATTTGTTTCCATTTGCAAAACAAACATGCATAGGGATGCACAAATCATAATGAATCAGTTCAAGTTTTCTACATGTTCTGGAAGTAGAATCATGAAAGGGTTGTTTGTTGTGTGTTTCGAAGGATACATACATCACATCGCTTCAATTTCCTAGGAATAGTAGGCAAACCAAAAACACCACTCTTTCTCAACAATAGTAGGAAAACTAGAAACACCATTCAAATTTGTAGGAATGGTAGGCAAACCAGAAACACCATTCTTTCTCAACAAATGAAGACTTTCCTAATTAATATGGCCAAATTTAGCATGCCACAAAAAACTAGATGGAATTATACATGAGTCATGATGAGAGAGGTATGCAACAATTTATGCATGGTCACATGTCCCATTCAGCTTCAAGAATCTTCCATCTTCCATTCCGTTCATAACAAGCATGTTATTGGAATCCTTCTGTATTTCAACTTTGCCATCGATCATATGAACAGATTGGCCTTGCTTTCTGATGTGCACCAAGGACAACAAGCTCCTTTGCAACTCAAGAAGATAGAGTACATTGTGTAGAAGATAATCCAAGGGTCCAGGCAAATTAAGCATGATGGTGCCCATTCCCGAAGGTTTAATATTGGACTTGTATGCAAAATACACTATGTCATCTACATTGTCATTGAAGTATTCAAAGAAATCTCTTCGAAATGTTATGTGGGAGGTTGTGCCTATGTCAAGAATCCATGCATATACCCAAGAAGCAAATCAAGTATCAAATACATCTTCAATTACTCCTATATTGCAATGGGAAACAACATGTGCTTTATCTTCCATTGATTCTGAGTTGTTAACTCTATCTTCTTTGATCTTCTCTCATGGAACTCTACAGTTAGTCACTTCATGTGACCCATTCTTTCCGCAATGAGTGCAATGAAGATCGGATTTTTTATGGGAATTATGACAACCCCTCTGCCTATGAGCTTCTTCTTGCTTTGTCTTCTCTTACTGCCTCCATGTTATCCATAAAATGGAGTGATTTCAAAGCCCGTGATATCCATGCCACAAATAGATGGAATTTCTTCAGAGAATGTATGCTCAAAGTCTTCACCGACCAACCTAGCAGCTATACCATTTCAAAACAACCATCATATTGATTGAAAATGATAGTTATGGGAAAATCACACTACAAACTCAACAACACCAATAATCTCTCCATACTTTCACAGGAATCCAAGAACATATATGATTATCTCCACAGTTTTATTATTTGTATGGCTCTTGGCACAATAAAGTTTGAATATCCCAAGGGGTGTACGAGGTGTCTAATCATTCTAAAAGGTATGAGGTTCCTCCAACATGCAATGGAAGAGGTTGAATGATTTATTTTGTCCGCACATGGGATGGAACTGCACCGCATAAAGCATGATGGAGAGTCAAACTACATCAAGACACTATGGAATGAGAAGTCCACATGGAATGGGCATGGAATGGAGCAAACCCTAGCAGTGATAGACTAGCACATGCCTGCACTGAAGGTGACTCCTAAGAAATGATACCAAGGAGTTTGACGGATCATACTAGCATTAAATAGACTTTACGCAGGAGGTCAAGGTCGAGGTTGAGCTAGCCCCACTCAACAACCACGAGTTTTCTTAGCTACACTCAGTGGTAAATGACGAAATCTCTTCTTGCTATTGGTGAGAAGGGTACCAAGCGAAGTCTCTTCTCGCTATTGGTGAGAATGGAACTAAGCGAAGTCTCTTCTCCTTCTGTTGAACACTCAACATGTTCTTCTCTAGATTGAATATCGAATGTATGGAGAAAATGAGGTTATGGTTTCGAGAGTGTAAGAAAGGTTGGCTCCGACATTTAGTGTTCTGGTCTACAATTTTGATATGGGAATGGGACCTACATAGGCCACAAAGATAGATGTAGTCACACAAAGATATATGCAGTCCAAGCATTCAGTTCGATGGACCTTGCATTATATTTCTCATTTCACAGGAACGAGGAGGTTGAGCGATGAATATGAGGTGCAACGACGGGATATGCGTTATGGTTTGCAAAGGAGTTGAGGAATTTCCTGCAACAAAGGAATATTGATGAGAAGAACGTACATGAATTAGGGTTTGTGTAGCTCACAAGTATCATTGCACGAATATTTTCACAACCGAAGGGGGGAGAATCATTGCACCAATAACTTCATGACTGAGGGAGAAATGGTCAGACTGCAATGCAGAAGGAATAATAGAGAGACAAAGAATCAATTCGGTCCGACTGGAATCGACCAAAGTGCAGAGGGACATATGCATGCATTTCAACAGGTTGGGAAAACACCATGGAATCTACTCATGGAGTTAACAACGCTCGCTCCGATACCACTATCAATTCAAGAAGTGGCAAAAAGATAACTCCACAATGATATCTATGCATTAGCTTGTAGCTCAATAAATACAAGAAAATTTGACTGTAGGTCTTCCATAACTGAATACGCTTCCTATCACCTATGACTCTTCATATTTACAATATTGTTACAAGTAACACAATCACAAGAATTAAGTGTCCAACATAAACTTATATTAATAATTATTTTCACATTCTCCTTGAAATAAGTGTCAATATAGGAAGGACATGGAAATTCTAAAAAAATATTTTTCTAGAGCCTAGTTAGAATTAAGGAAAATTTTAATGATCGATGCTTATTTAAAAACATAGAATCCTTTGTCAATTTTACTAGTTCTTAAAATAATATTATAAAATGTTGGGTGATATTATTTTTTAACAAAAGATTCATAAAGTATGTATTAGAGTAAAACATTGTGAAACCATTTCATCGAAAGTGAATAGATCAAAATGTATTATTATTCTCTACATTTATTATTTTTAATTTAATTGAATAAATTTCATATATTATAATAGTTAGATAATATAAATTAACAAAATCTTTGAAAAAAATAAATATTAATAAAATATAATCATTGTTATTTTAGTAAATAATTATATCATAACTTTGTCTTGTAATCTTTGAATAATAAAAACTAAAAAAATAACGTTATTATTACATCATCAACATTATTATTAGTGAATAATTATGTTATAATGTTATTATTATAATATATGAAAAATACACAAATATTCAAATCACAATCATTTCACCCATCATATTTAAGTATTTTTGTTTCTAAACACGTTTAATAAACGTATTGTATCTTGTTGGACAACAAACAATTAAGCTTGAACAACAGTTAAACATTATATGGCATTAATGGTTATAACTTTTTGCAATTACAATCCAAATTAAACGCTTTCATAAAAGTAAAGTTAAACATTATATAGAAACTATAAATTTAAATGAGTGATACATATCAAATTTCACTTAAAAACAAAGAAATCATTAACAATGTTCGTCATTAACATACTCATATTACATTTTATAAATCAAACAACAACAACCTCAACATTATATGAAAAACATTAAACATTTTATAAAGACAATGATTGATGGATGGTGACACAAGCGGAGGAAGGGGGGGAGGAGGGTGAGGAGGAAGATCAGACGTGGATACATGTTCAGACACATGTGGAGGGGAAACATGAGGAGGAGGATCAGACGTGGATGGACGATCGTCGGTAAATGTTGCAGCCGACTCATGTGATGGAGACTCGGGAGGAGGAGGAGGATCATATGGTGGAGTAGAGGATGTGAATGGATTTGTTGATGAGCTAGATGTAGTGGGATCACGAGCACCAGCCCTCAATGTATCGATGAGGTTGATCGCACCAACAAGATGATGCATCCACATTGTCATTTGGCGAGGCAAACACCTCCATGTAGTAGAGAGTGCCTATACTCATAATATGTCTCTAGGAGGTACATGTACCACTTTGTGACTAGTCATGGCATGACATAGCTCATCCACCAGCTCTAGTTGGATTCACGTATCTGGCCTGGGTGGCATGTAGGGTCTCTATACTATTGAAGGTTTCTCCTCTGCCTCCTTCATCACCTGATATTTGCAGAGGCGCATCCCTAGCATATGTGCCAATATTTGCAAATTAATAGATAATAATTATAAGATAATTGAAACAAAACGTTACAACAAATTAAATGTGCATTAAATAAGACATGAAAATATGAAAATATATTGATCAAAACATAATGATAATATTACCTCTCTCATCTACTAGCTCCTCTGTTGTAAATCATATGTTTGGACATCCTCTCCAATCTATCCCTGCATACAGGTATTCTACAATATTGAGGATATTATTGTCCTCACTAGACAATAAATCAAATACCTCCCTTCCCACTAGAGTAATTAGAAACTTGGACTGGCCCCTCTTAGGTATCAACTACCCCCACATGCACATACGTGCTTCAAACATAGACCTAGCAGGAAAGCGGGGCACCGTTGGCCGAGTGGCGTGAACCCTCTCAAAAAATAGTGTATATAACTCAAATGTGAATGGGACAAATCACATCCCAGACAAAAGAGAGTGACAATGGTTACAACACAACAAAATTGTCTCAGAAAAACATCTGCCCACCTAATCAATCGGGGCTCTCATAGTGAACTATCTACATAATACAACATAGAGCAACTAATGTGCCGCCCACTAGCGTTATATTGTGACAGTGACAAGAGCATATAACACATGCACCTAACTTCCTCTCTCCCAAATGCACCTATCTGCGATTGAACACCTTTAACCTGGAACTTCGAAGTCGAAAGAATATCCAGACTGACATATATTTGCACATATACGAACTAGGTCTCTCCTACAACACTAGGCGATAGTGTAGGGAAATGGGGCAAATACAAACCCCTCCCAGACAATCCAGTGTTGAAATAGACATCCTCCTCCATGGGATGATACCATATATCGGGAGTGACCTTGAACCCCTATTTCACATGATCCCAACGACGAATCAACTGCTATCACAATGCAAAGTTCCCTCTATAGGATCGACCCTTTGGATAAAACTTTAGGAGGCCAATATCCATCAAAAGGTCATGATTATGTTGTGAAATAGGGCAAGGGTAATCCTCCCTACCACTCTCCTTGGCCTCCCACTCATGCACAAAAGCATACATCTCGACCTGCCGCCACCCCGTCTTCTCCTCCTCTCGTCGTCGTTGTCTCCGATTCACATACAAATGTTAATAGGCACATATATAAAGATAAAATAAATTGAAATTATAAAACAAATACATATATAAATGACGTGTATTTAAAAAATAAAAAAATATTTTTTTTTTGCAAAAAATTCTTTAGTGCACCAACAACAGTCCATACACCTTGCGGTCAATGCACTATATCAAAACAATAGAACTGTTAAGCGGTGCATCCCATAGGACTATATGCACTGACGTAGTGCTTTTAACAGGACCAATTCATCTCATTAATAAAGACACACTTCAACACTAAAATTTATAGCGAACAAATCCACAACGCCCTTTGTTAAATTGAAAACATTGGTGCGCCATGTCTACCAGAGCACCGATATGTTGTCTATCGGTGACGTTGTCTTTACGACACTAGTGCGTTTGGTTGACTAATGGGAATCCCTAAACTAAAATTCATTATCGTAGCTGAAGCGGTGCGACAGGTTACTATTAACGCATTAGTACCACCGTGATAGTGGAGCACCAACGTTTTGTACCTCGATGTGTTGTAAAGGATAGAGCATCGGGAACAAGGTGTCTAATGATATGCCTCAATATGAAAAATTGGGCAATATATGTCCTTGTGCATTTTTGTATACAATACTGGTGTGTTGGATTACAATGGTTGCATCCCTACGTTAAATTTTATAAATCATTATGTTAAATGCGGTGGGTAATGTTAAATGATGCTGGTGCGATTTATTCTGTGCATATATCTTTTTTATAAAGTATGGTGGTGCGTTTGAACATTGACATGTCGGGGCGTTATGTTTCAGGTATGCCTCAGTGTCGTTGGTTAAAATTGATGCACCACTAGGTTAAATTTTCATATAACGTTGAGCCAATGCTGTGGTTAATGAAGTGAAATGTGTCGGTGCGGGTAGAAGCTCATTGTGCGCTAGTTTCGGGGAGTTTCAAAGGACACACATCGTTGTAAAGGATAGAGCATCGAGAACAAGGTGTCCAATGAGACGCCCCGTTATGAAAAATTAGGCAATATATGTCCCAATGTGTTTCTATATACAGTACCGGTGCATTCGGTTACAATGGTTGCACCGTTATGTTAAATTTTATAGATCGCTATGTTAGCGATGTCGTTAGTTGAGTGAAGTATAACAATGCGTAATTTTAAACGACACTAGAGCAATTTATCTGGTGTGTGTATGTTTTTTTATAAAGTATGGCGGTGCATTTGAACATTGATGCGTCGAGGCATTATTTTTGGGTATGCACCGATGCGGTTGGTTAAAATTGGCGCATCGCTAAGTTAAATTGTATATATCGTTAAGATAGTGAAGTGGTTAATGGAGTGAAATGTGTTAGTGCGGGTAGTAGCCCATTGTGCGTTGGTTTCAGTGCATTATGAAGGATACACCGCTTTGTTTGCCAATAATTCATCGCGATGGGCTTGATTGAACCCTATTAGTGCGTACATTTATTCGGCGCACTGGAGATGATGCTCACTATTTATTTAACAAAATATGTGCCACTTTGGGGAAAGCCAAACCGTTCAGGCGAACTGCACAAAATAGAAAAAAATCACAAATTTCGAACTAAATTGTAATTTTCAATTCATGAAAATGAAAATAGGAAGGTAATAAATCATTTACCTAGTCTTTTATGTCTTAAGGAGGCATGATTGCACCGTTGAGGTGAAATTAAAATTTCTGGTAATTTCCAAAATTTGGAAATGTGTGGAATCCACCAATGGAGCTATTCAAGTCAGTCTAGACCACTAGAAACAGGGCGTCAAAGGAAGAGAGGTGAGAATTGGTGCTTTCTTGAGAGTTTGGAAGCACCAGATGCACTGTAACAATGAAAATTGATTAGGTAGTTTATTTTTATTTACTTTACTTTGATGCGCTTTTGGAAATTTAGGCACATCAGGGAAATTTAGGAAGAGAGTTTGAGTGTTTAATCAATCCTTCAATAAGAGATAGGCCAGAACTAGTTCCTTCTAGGGATTATGGAGTCAAGTGGACGACTTATTCTAAGGCTGCAAATCAATTTTGATAGTGCACAAAAGTCCAAGAGGGATGCATAGGAGAAGTAATAACTTCAGTCCACCTATGCATTTTCCTCAAGAAAACAAGATACTAGGGTGTAGGAAATTCTAGGCCCTAGAACCTTACACTCCTTAGGCTTATTATGGGATAAGAACTTAGGCAAAGATAACTAGGTCAAAACCTTATAGTGTTAGGAAACTAGGGTTCTAGGGTTTCACTAGTTACTAGATCAATTCAATGAAAAGCTTGGCAAATAAAAAGTAAGAAAGTAGCAATTTAAGTTCCTTACTTCAAGCATTAAGCATATCATGCAATTTCATAATCTTGTATGAACAAATAAAACCATACATAAAACATTCAATAGATGGTAAAAAATACAGATTTTACCTACTTGCACCAAGAATAATCATGAAATACCACGCAAGACCACCATAAAAGCTTCCAAGATTGATCCAACTTGCAAAAAATCAGCCTTATACAAGATTGCACCTCACAATTTCAGCCAATATCCCTTCTAGGGTGTAAATTTCAGACCTATCCTCTTTTGTGAGGAGTTGTGATGATCAAAATGGATGTAGTTTATGTTTATTTATACAAAACAGGTGACCTTTAATTAATTTCAGATCCAATAAAGGCCAACTTAGCCAATTTACAAATAAATTCAATTTAGAAATAAATAAAATTAATTAACCCCTAAAATCACTTACAAGGGTGACGTCATGCCCTTCTAGGGTGACGTTGAGCCCCTAAGGTGGAATGTTGGGCTACATATGCAAAACGTTTGGCCTCCAAAGGTCCTAGATGATTCCAACACATGCCAACCAACACACAACTGCACTCAAAATGAAAACCCTAGCTCTGGATGAGGTCCAGGGTCATAATGGTGACGTCATGGGCTCTAAAAGGTCAATGTTCAGGTGGAAGAGAAAGATCTGCCTGGGTCTAGGTCTGCTAGGGTGTCTCCAAGAGCAACGTCCTTCTTTCTTCCCGTGCAAATCTCTGAGGTATTCTTACCCCTGCATCACATCCAATAATTAAATTACCCAAACATGTGCATCAAACCCCCCTTTACCCAGACAAATGCTCAAAGATGTTACACAATTTAACAAGTCAATTTTGGAGAAAGGTATCATAATGTCCTATTGGGCTAATCCTCCTTAAATTTGGGGTGTTTCCCAAGTAAGAACCAATCCAGGTCATGTAAGTGTATGAGGTGGCCTAGGGTAGTGTTTGGGTATGGGGTGCAGTGCTAACAGGGAAATGTAAATCTTACTTGTGGGTGCCTTTGTAGAGGGAGAGCTATGCCTTGTCATGGATGCCATTGTTTCATATCCCATTCATTGCCTTTTATTCTTAGCTTCATTGATCTTTTGCTTTTATGCTTCAAGGGAAGAGTTGAGGGACATTATCATGGCTTGGTGACCAGAGGTAGCAACATTATCCACAAACATTTCACGGAGATGAGAAGGTTGGCTCGTGATGAGACCCCCTTTCTCTTACCTATGCCACCAAGAGTTACTACCTGGGTTTGGTGACCAGGTAGATGGTAGTGTCATATTGCTACATTCCCATGGTCATAATAGGTCGGCTTGTGATGAGACGTCCTATCCACCAACTAATACATTGAGTGTTTATTTATTTTATGGGTTCCCTTTTCTTACTAAGAAGCATTTTACTGCTTTCTACGGAATCCCTGAGCGAAGCATCTCAAAGGTTTCATTTTTTGCTATTAACTCTTGCCAACAACTTTTACCCTCTGAGCCTTTAGCCCCTTCTTCCCACAAGGAAAGCTACAACCCTTCCTAGTGTGGAAAATCCCAATGCCCGAACAAAGGTAGGGGGGAAATGAGAAGAGTAACAATGGAAAGAGGTAAGTATGGAGGGAATGGACAATGACCTTTCATAGACCCACCCAGTGGAAACCCATCCTAAAGGGAGATCAACTTACTAGGGCATTATGTCACCCTTCCAGGTATGAAAAAGTTAAAGAGCATAATTTTCAAGCAAACGTTATGCAATGAAGGAGAATCCAATGCAACATATTTAAGTTCTTCAAGAATCAAAGTGACACATACCATGATATCAGGACTCATTACCTCATGGAGCAGGACTTACTGCTACTTTAGGATCAGGTTGGTGGGATGGATACTATTGTTGTTGATAAATGGGCCGCATTGAAGAAAAGAGGGGCCCTCCGGGGCCATGATTAAGTCATCCGACTCTCGACACTCCATGTCTAGGATCTGTGGGCCTCGAGACATCATCTCCTTAGATATCCCTAGGGTAGGGGATAACATCTGGCTCCAACTCGGGGACACGTGCTCACCGTAGAGCACATGAGAACCTCAACATCTCTGGTATGACCCGTGCCTGCTAAATCTAAACAAAATGTATTAGTAATCCTTACGTTGGTGATATCACCCCTTGTTCATATATAATATAATAAACTATAGAGCATCTTTAATCTAACATATGATCATGAGCATGTATATATACAAGTGAGACAAAATAATATGTAAAATGTAACTACAACTATGCTAACATGATATGTAGATGGTATATACAATAGATGCAAATGCCTAACTACCTCTACTTACCTTTTGGTTGAATGCTAGGTGTAGTCAAATAACTAGTGAAACCATCCTAGCAATATCTCATAATACATGCCTCTGTGCTTCACCATAAACCAAAACAATGACAAGTCAACCATAAAAATAACATGAGTTAGAACATGTATCACATCATTGGAAATCGTAAAGTCTAGCTCATGGAGGTAGGAGGGAGGGACAAAATTATGCAGAGTCACACTTCTAGGAAAGTGCTCAATCCATCTCAGAAAGGGATTGTGAAAAATCAAAGGCTCAAAATATTGGCTCAAAGATTCTGAAGGTTGACTACCTTGGACGTCATCACATCATGAGGTATGGGAAAGGATTAGTAAGAACCTAGAGGACGACTTTCAATTTCTTAAGGGAAGGCTGAAAGACTGAGACAATAAAATTATTCTTAAGGTATTCAACCTACCCTTGGATTATGAAAGAAGGCTTTGCTCCGGAGAAAAATTAAGACAAGGGACACGTTTCCCAACTACACCCTTAGTGACATAACGAGGTAAATTAGTCGAAGGGGGATGAACAACCTTGTCACAAGTATACTACTTTAGGCAAGAAACATCCTCACCTTTATCAAAATTTGAGCACAACGATGGTTGATAATCTTCTTCATAGAATAAATCCAAGTGCTAAAAGGAATACTCATCAAATTCCTCAAGGTATGACCAAAAATCATCAGGAGAAAATTACACTGGGTCATCCTCGGGTGCTTGGAAAACTTTTGTAATTATATCATCATCTTGTTTCCAAACATCAAAATTATTAGTAACATCATATGATGATTGTAAAGGCAACATTTGAAGATATCCTTCCATATCATAAATGGGATCCTCATTATAACCAATCACATCCCACTTACGTCTTCCAACATGTATGAACTCATCAATATATAAACCATGTCACTACCTTTATCATAACATGAAGGATTTAATGCATCCAAGGGCTCCTCTAGTACTTCTTCACTTTCCAAATCAAAATAAAGCATCATCAAAATCTTGGAAAGGGAAATAGCTTACCGTATTCACTTCTTGCTATGCAGGAGCGTCAATGGCTTGGATGACTTCATCAAATGGAAGAGGATCTAGTACATCATCCCCAAAACTCATCTATTTAATCATGTCTTCATCAGAAAATGAAGGACCTAGCTCTTCCAATGGTTCATTTACTTCTTCACCTTCTCAATCATAGAATAAAGTGTCATAAAAAAACTGGAAAGAAAAATGACTCACCTCAGTCTCTTCATCTTGTGCAGGAGAGATAGGATCTTTGAGAGCTTCATTAGACGAAGGAGTGGATACTAATGCTTAATCCTCATAATTCACTTCTTTAGTCAAATCTTTATTGCATTCTATCGAATCATGGGAAAACTATTTTTCCTCTTCAAGGGGTTGAAAACTTTCTTCATAAATATCTCCTTCTATAACAGAGGGTTCTTGGTATTGAGTATGGTACACATCCCTGAGATCTTCCACAATCTTAGTGGTGAATCCTTCGTCCTCTAGGGATACTGTGAGATTTTGAAGGGCATCTTCAGATGTCTGGAATTGTGGTTTGAAAAAATAAGTAAACCTACTGATGAGGTCTACGAAAGATGATATACCCCTATCTTCGCAACAACCCTTAAACTAATCTTGCAAAAAATATGGCAGAGAAAGTATGAACAATTTTACCAGAACATCCTCCCCTTCCAATTCTATCTCACTTATATACTTCAAGAATTCTACAATGTGAGTAATTGGGAGGCCTCTAAATATTGGAGAGTTGTTTAAACATTCTGCATCAAAATATTGCGGGTATCCTTGAAATTTTTTGAAATCAATAGTCGGATACACTTGTTCCTAGGGCGCCATGATCCCATAAATTGGAAATATCACAAAATTGAGAGTAAGGTGGCACCTTGGAAAAGGCTAGTGGAGTCGCTAGGTATCCTCTTAACAATTACCAAAGGGATGAGGGAATCACCCTCAGTGGAGTTGCCAAGTAATATTTGTGAAAATAAGGATTTGGATAAAGGCTTACCGAAAAAGTGTCATTGAGGAATATTGACTCAGTGTTCCCTGACAGCGGCGCCAAAATGTTATCGCACAATTTGTACTTTCCAAATCCCAAAGCAAGTAAATGCAAGATTGGTGTAACAGGGGGTGACCTATCACTCTCACCTTAATAGGAAACCCCTTTCTGTTTAGGAGTATATCAAAGTTACCCCAGGGGAGACATTCCTAGTGACCTAAAGGGATGATAAAACTAAGGCAAGCATGCAAGAAAACCCCCCTCTCAATAGTCACTCAAGTAAAAGGTTCTTAAGGTCTTTAAGGGATGAAGCAATGATGAAAATTGAGTGTACCTTCCCAGAACAAGACAACGAAGAAAATATGGCATCTTTTAGGTACAAAATATGATGTTAGTGCTTCCTAAGACCACGAACCTTCAAAAATTGGCTAGTTGATATAATGTTGCAGCAATGTAACAGTTTAGAACAACAATAAGTATTTTGCAACAGCTGCAAAAAATATGCCTTGAAATTGCTTGAAATTTCTTTAGATTTCATGACAACTGCTTGAACATTATGCCTTTTTCCCTGTTTCACCTTGGTGGTTGACATTGTGCCCTAGTAAGTGGTATTTCCCCGGGATGGGTTTTCTACTAGGAATTCCCTTGAAGAGCCATCGTACCGTTCTTGATGATATTTACCACTTTCCATTACTTAAAGCCCCCCATTTCCTTATCTCTTGGGATTTTAGGGTGTATTGACCCAAGAAGGGGTTGTCCCTCATTCTATGGGAAGAAGGGGATTGTTGTTGGGTAAAAGATAAAATCCTATTTATAAACCGTCCAGATGGTTCGCCCAGGGATCACCCAAGAAAACAATGAAACACTTATCTGTGAGAAAAGGGGGACCCACAAGAATAATGATTATGAATGCTTAAAGGGTTAGTTGGAGGATAGGAGGTCCCATCACGAGCTGACCTATAATGATCATGGATATCTAGTGGTATGGAATTTCCATCATCTGGTCACCAAGCTAGGGTAATGGCTCTCAATTACATGGCTGAGAGAAAGGGGGTCGCATCATCAACCAACCTTTTCATTTTTGCTAGGTATTTGTGAGTGACACTGTCATTATTTGGACACCACGCCAGTACAATGGCCTTCAACTTGTTCTTAAATTATGAAAGAAATAAAGAATGGCAAAACGATGGGCTTGGAAGAATTGCATCGCAAACAAAGGTGCCACACACCCTCTACAAAGGCACCCATGAAAGAGATGCTACAACCCCCTGTACGTCATGAACCCCATGCCCATTGAGTCTTAATCCCTAACCACTTCATCCACTTTACATGGCTTACAAAGGGATCACTTTGGAGACACTCCTTGACCTAGGAAATATCTACCCAATAGGACACCTCCTAAACCCTCCCATATCAAAGCTTAACAAGTCACATAATGTCTTTGAGCACTTACTTGTTTGACAGGGTAAACTTTTATGCACATGCTTAGGTGGCTCATTTATTGGTTTGATTTACTTATTGTGATATTTTGACTTGAGATCCTTGGAGGGCGTGCTTATTTGTCTTTGGAGGACCTAGTTGGTGGACATTTTTGGAAGAACAATTCTAGCTTGGGCTTCTATGGGGCTTGAAGCCCACAGGTTGGATGCTAAGGGCCTACATGCCGGATGACAGGAATGTACCTTTGGAGGTATAGAATATGACTTGAGAGACAAGACCTAGCCCCCACATGCCAAACGTTTTGCCTAAAAGAGGCAAAACACCATCTTTTGGAGGCTTAACATCATGCTTGAGGGGATTAAGGTGGTGATGGCTACACATGACACGTTTTGAAGGAAGAAACCCTTGGATCATGAAGAAGAAGGTTGGATTGGAGACACTTGGCTGTTGGAGGCCTAACCCTACCATCTCCAACTCAATGTTTGGCCTAAAACTGCCAAAACATACCTCCTAAAGGGGTCACATCACTCTTAGGGTTTTCAGTTGTGCAAAAAGTAGAATTTAAAGTTAATTGTTTAATGTTATTTGTGTAAACGGGCAAGATTAGGGTTGTTGACCCCTAGTCTTGTGGTTTACCCTAATATTATGTGGAAAAACTATGTTAGTGACATTTTGTATAAATAGAGATCATAAGAACTCATTTTAAATCACCACTCTCCCATTTGGAGAAGGATTAGACTAAAATTTTCATTATCTTTGGCTAGTTTTTCTCTTGTGCTCTTGTGTATGGCTATCTCTTTGGTTATTGGTTGATGGAAGAGACGCGCTAGCCTTGGAAGGCTCGTCTTTGCTATTGTGGTGGTTTGTCTTAGCTTTTTCCTTGAATTGGTAAAGCCTTTTTTACATTGTGCTATCATTTGTTATGCAAGTCAAGGTTATTTGCTAGAGCTAGGTGGGAAGTATAATGGCATACACCCCCACCTTAGTCTCCATCATTTCATGCTTACATTTTATTGGTTCAACAAGGGTTTGATAAGAGAAATATAAGTGCATACACCCTCTTAGCATAAACCCTAGCTAGGGATACTTGCCTTGGGAAGTAAGAGGATTTAAACCCCCAAGGAGGTAGTACCCTTAGCTCTTTATTTGCTTGATTCCATTAACCCAATTATTAAAGGCACTAGTTATTATTTGTTTCATTGGAGAAATAAATTATTGCCTTGGTAAACGTGAAATTTTCAAGTTTTGAAGTTGTCTCTTTGGGAAGTTGTTCCTTGAGCCTTTGGTTCACTTGCCTCAACGAGGTGTCCCTTTTCAACCATTATTTCTTGTTTTTGTTACAAAACTAACCTACAACCATTGGGGTTTCAGAAAACTAACCCTCTAACCCATAATAACTCCTAAACTAACCCTAGGATTTAGCTCTAATTTTGCCATAACTCTCTACTAACTCTGACACACTTATCTAGCTAGTTGGAAGTGGTTTTGAGTGGCTGATTTTTCTGTTGTTAAGCTTGGTTATTTTATAGCCATAAGGATGATAAATATCATTGCAGAAGGTTTTTGTTACAACCTTACTTTTTGTGTTAGATCATTTCTTAATCATTAATGAGTTGAGCTAACTTTCACTAGTTTTATCCCTTGTCCATTTTACCATATGCTTAGCACTTATATTGCAACCTTTTATATCTTGATTGAGCTGACATATACGATTTAATTTTGTTGCAATTAGGAACAACAAGCTTAACCTACTTGTCCAACTAACATATTACAAGTATCCTTGGTTTTCATTGTGTCTCGAGCAAGTACTTTACTCTCGACGGGTCACTCATCTCATTTCGAAACCCTTAAACCTTCCCAAGACCCTTTCCCAAGCTTTTCCTACCATGTAGAATTGACCTCTAGCGACATCCATTCATACTTATCATTTTCCATCTCATTTCCCCCTAAGGTCATCGGGATTCCCCCCTTGAGGTGACTACCTCACCTCTAAAGTGACAGGAACACTTCCCTAAGGTGACAATGGGTAGTGCTCTCCTAGTTGTTGCCAATTGGTGGTTGGGTCGGGATTTTACCAACCTACAACTTGTGTGATAACATAGAGTATGCCCTGGTGCGATTGATTAAACTTGGTGCACCACTAGGTTATATTTTATTTATTATTGAGCCAGTGGTGCGGTTAATGAAGTGTAATGTGTCGATACGAGTATAAACCCATTTTGCACCGATGTCGAGGTGTTATGAAGGACACACCACTTTGTTTTTTTGGTAATTATCACAGTGCAATAGATTGAATGACATTGGTGTGGACATATATGGACACACCAGAGGCGATGGTCAATGTGTATTTAACACAGTACACACCGCTTCGGGGTGAGTCGAACCGTTCAAGCACACTGCGCGAAATTTATTTTTTTTGTTTGAAAAAAATGCCAAAATTCAAGCTAAATTATAATTTTGATTAGATGAAAATGCAAATAGCAAAAAAATAATAATTTACTTGCTCTGTTTTGTTCCGAAGTCGCATGGTTGCATCGTTGAGAGGAAATGAAACTTTGTGGTAATTTCTAAAATTTGGAAAATTGTTGAATGCAACAATGGAGCTACCCAAGTCGGTGTAGAGCACCAGAAACATGGCGTCTTAGGAAAAAAGGTGAGCACGGGTGCTTGCTTGAGAGTTTGAAGGCACGGGATGCACTGTAACAATAAAATAAGCTAGGTAATTTTGTTTGTATTTACACCTACCATGATGCGCCTTTAGATAGTTAAGCGCATTGGTGTGTGTTGTTCAATGACAACAATTTAATTTATTCGGTGCATGTAATTCTATTATAAAGTATGGTGGTGCTACTGGAACATAGATGCATCGATTTTTTATTATTCATAAACGTTCCAGTGCATCTCTTCCTTAAAGGTGCACCGAGAAAAAAAACATGTGAAAAACTTCTGGTGTCCCACATCCGTTATGAACATTGACGGGGCGTTTGAACATTTAAGCACCAATGTGGTATCTTTTAGAGGCACACTAGTGTGTATGTGCCCTAAAGGCGCACCGAAAAAAAAAAAACCTCCGGCTGCCCGCCTTCTCTAACAACCTCTGCTATAAAAAACTAAGGTTGGAATTTTTCGGGTAGGTTCCATAAAAACTTGCACAAGGAGGTGTTCTCATTGTAGTGAGAGATGAATTTGCTAAGATGATTAGAAGGGATTATGAACTTTAGTGGAGGAGTGAAGAGATAATTTCCAGAGCCATACATCCTTCATGTTGTCTAGTGGTCGGGGGAATTCGAAAGTCTAACTGTTGAACTGAGATGCTCCAATAAAAGACCAATAGTTTTGGCTACCACCGAAGCAAGTAGTAATTTTTCTTCCAAAATTATTTCTTTGTTGTGGGCAAGCCAAATCTTCCAGCAAATAAATTTTGGAAGCGCTACCCAAAGTTTTTTTGATAGAGCCTTATTCATAAAAGAGTCGTCATAAGAGAATTGCCATCTGCGAAAGAGCTTGATAACGGAGGAAGGCCAGTGAACTCTTTGGTACAGATATTGAAGCACCACCTACCATACAGACCGAGACAAGGGACAATCCAAAAATACATGAATGGAAGTTTCTTGGGAAGCATTGCAAAGAATGCACTTGAACAGGCCTAAGAAGCCCCTCCTAATAATATTATCTCCTCTTAAAACTTTTCCATGTGTCAGGGTCCAACAAAATATGTTTACTTTCAGGAGCCCATCCAGATTCCAAATGATTTTCCACAGGGAAGAGGGAGGGGGGGGGTTGATTGAGCAAGGAGGAACTCGTAACCTTTCTTAATTGAATATTCCTAGGAACCCCAACCTCGAGATTCTTTGTGTCTTTTATGAGTAGGAGCACATCCCCTTAGGCAGAGAATGAGTTTTTGAGAAATATCAAGGAGCTGAGTGACGGGGTTTCCTAGATCCCACCCCATCCATCTCCCTGAAGTCTTATTCCATATAGAGAGGTCAAAGAGAGAGACCTTCCCTTGATCCCAAAGACAAAATAAAAGAGGAAGGAGGAGAGGATCATATTGTAATAGTGGGTGGCCCATGATGTTGTTTGATATCACAAAGATACTTTTATCATTCCTTGAGATCCAAGTTAAATGAATTTGAATTAGGGGGAGTGAGGATTTTGAGCAAATTCCAAATCTGAGAACCCCTAAGGCCATTGGGGATGTTTTCCAAACAATGGAGACTCCCTACAGAAAAATATTTGTGATCGATAACCTTTTCCGACCATTCATTTTACCTTGTTACCAACCTCCAGAGAACCTCAGAGCCAAGAGAAACGTTGAAGATAGTTGGGTTCTTAATCCTAAAGCTACCATTGGACTTTGGAGCTCTAACCGTATTCCAGTTAACTAAGTGGAATATTTTGCTATTTTTTGTTCCCCCTTTTCATAGAAATCGTCAAATTTCTTGGACAATAGCAAGTTTAACCCTGGCTAGAGGAAGAGAGAGGAGAATCAAAATATCAAAAGAGCAGATAATACAGATTTTATGAGAACCACTCTAGTTACTAAATTGATCCATTGAGATCCCCACTGATGAAATTTGGCTCTAATCTTATAAAAAAAGTGGAGCTAGGGAGAGGATGGAAGATATTTGAGACAAATATGAATTCCTAGGTATTTGAAGTATTGCCACTTGTATAGATGCATTGATGAGTCCTCTAGAGGCTTTCATGAAGTCATGCATAACCCCTTTGAATATGTTATTTATGATCGTTGAGCCCCCCCCCAAGTAAAATAGTGTCATCTGCGAACTGAGAGTTATTTATCCTTTTTGGCCTCGTATACTATTTTTAACCTTGGAATAGTTTTTGAATTCTTTCTATATCTAGTCTTCTATTGAGAAATTCGATCATCAAAATATACAAGATGGGGGAGAGAGGGAAGCCTTGCGTTAGGCCTCTTGAAATTTTGAAAAAGGGGGTCAGTCTTCCATTCTCAAGAGGGGCAATCCAAGGATCGTAAATACAGGTCGTCGCCCAGGAAATAAATGCCTCATTAAATCCAAACCTAGTTAAAACAACAAGGAGAAAGTTATGTCTGACCCATTCAAAGGAATTTGACATTTCAATTTTGATGGCCATTCCTTGCCCTCTCTGGGTCTAACTAGAACGAATTGCCTCTTGAACTAACATGATGTTATCCACCATTTTTCTTTTCTCAACAAAACCACCATGGTTAGAGGAAATAAAGTTTGGTAGAAAGGTATTTAGGCGAATTGAAATTATATTTCAAATGATTTTGTATGAATCGTTACACAACGAAATAGGACGAAATCTAGCAAAGGAGGTAGAGTTAGCCTCTTTTCGAATCAGAGCTAGAAAGGCTAAGTTTGTGTTGCTTCTAATTTTCATAGAACTTTGTACATACTCGATCATTCTAAGCAAGTCCTTATTGATTATGGACCAACATTTTATATAGAAATGTGTCGAAAAACCATATGGCCTAGGAGCATGATTTGGATTCATTTGGAAAATCGCCCCCCATACTTCTTCCTTTGTAACTAAAATGGTCAATCTTCTATTGTCTTCTTCACTGATTAAAGCGGGGATATTAGCCAACATGTTTTCCACTAAGTCTAAGTATGTATTCTTATCTTCATTGTAGAGGCTCCCAAAGTGACAAAAGGTTGCTCCCTTAATTTTCTCAAAGTCAAAGATCGTTTCCTCATCCTCATTTGTGATTTCCTTAACTTTGTTCCTCTAGATTCTATTTTTAGCTTGTCAAAACTATTTTAGTGTTTTTGTCCCCTACCTGCAACCATAGACTTCGAGATTTAAGAGGCCAATGTGCCTCTTCTATTCTTGGGACTTGTTGTATATTTTGAAAGGTCCTTTGTTCTTCTACTAACAATTCTTGAGTCACTTGGTCTATTTCTATATTGTCCTTCAACCCCTCCAATTTTCAAGCTAAATCTTTTTTTTTTCCAACTTTGACTGTTTAACCTGAGTTAATACCCACGGCTAAATGGCCTACTTTACAATTTTGATTTTTTTCCCCATATGATCACTGAGGAACCATGAATCCATTGATTCCATGAGGTTGAGACCAAACCTTAGAAGGAGAGACCTTGGAACCAAAGGGGGTTAAATCTAAAGGGGATATGGCCAAAGCATTTCATATCTGTGAAAGTCAGAGAGATGGGTTTATGGTCAAAACCGGACCACTAAAGGATAAAAGAGGAAGTAATGAGAGAGTATTCCAATAGATTATCACTAGGTAAAAATCGATCCAGACGGGCTACATTATGCCCTGACTCCAATCCGTTATTGACTAAGTGAATCTTCCCTTAATTGGTTTTAAGTCTACAAGGTTGAAAGTGGACATAAAATCCTCCATGTGCTCTCTAAAGGGGTCACGAAGTAGGTTGCCCCTTTTTTTCCTTTGAAATCAAAGTGGTGTTAAAATCACCCGCCACAACATACTTATGATTCCTACTCCTTTTCTGTAGATTATTCAATGTATTCCAACAAGCCATTTTTTCTTGAGGGATATAAAGCATATAGATATTGATAGCATGCAAAGACGTACTTGAGGGAAGATGAACAAAATGTATCAGTAGCTAGTGCTGGGTGTCTTGCTAGCTTTCCATTCGAAAACATCCTAGATTCCAGAGAGTACAGAGGCCTCTTGAAGCACCTCTTGAACTAACCACAAGACTTTTGCAGTTATGCCAAATATATTCATTGTCATGAAGGATATTAGTATCCTTCAGTTTAGTTTCCCGAAGCAAGAGGAGATGAGGTTTTTCAATTTTAACTAAACTTCTAAAAATATCTTGTTTAATTCTACCTGTGAGACCTCTGCAATTCTAGAAGATTAATTTAATCAATTAATAGAGGCTTTGGGGATTCCTCCTTTGGAGGAATTAGGACAACCTTTATTTCTGGATGCTCTAAGTTCTTTGTTGACTACCCCATCCAGTGTGCTCTATTTTCCAGGTTCTGTCTCCATATTGGTTGTGGCTTCCCTTCTTTGTTGGTTTAACTTACACCCCACCTTTTTTTTTGGGGGGGGGGAGGCACTGGAAGCTAATTCTTGACTTGATTCCTCATCCTAGGAATCAAAATGATCCCCATCGTAGGGTCCACAGAGCCATCCTGGTCGGAATCATGAACCTTCGAAGGATGGATTTCTACAACTTCTTCCCCCAAAAGGGAGTTTGACTCGTCATCCAAATGTGGCCCAAAGACCGCGAGTTGTTCTTCATCCATTTCCACATTACATAATGTTTCAAATTGATTTTTCCTTACTATGAGGTTCTTCCCTATTGACTAGCTTGTAGAAGAAGGTCTTAGATTGGAGGGATCTTCCGGAGGAGACTGGGATTTTTCTTGATTAACTTGTTGGCCCTACTTCATAGCTTGTTTTTTCCTTCTCGGTTGATGCCATTGCTCATTTGGTTATGTTGAAGTGGCTTCTGGGACTAACTTGGGGAAATTCTTGGCGAAATAACCATATTCATGACACACTTTGCACATAGTCCATAGGCTAGAGGTAGGATCAATTATCTAGGGTTAGCTTAACCACCTCTGGAAGGTCTTTCTCTAGATCCACCTCCACACATATCCAAGCACAAGTTTGCATACCATCCTTAGGTTCTACTCGATCGATATATTTACCCATAGTGTTTCTTATATTCCAAATGGTGTCATCATTCCAACAGTGCAAAGGGAGGTATGGAAAACGAACAAAGAAAAGAACAATTGACGTAATGTCATTCTTCGATCATAAATATGGGGTCTAACGAATTAGATACATATCTCTAGACCCCGTGAAATAGGGTTAAACTTATGAAGATCGATTCTTGGTCTTCCTTTTCCTTGAATGAGAATGCAAAGAAACCCCTACCACAAAAAGAACGAGACGACCCTTAATTAGGGGTGTCCAATTCTTATCAACCCAAGCCACCATAGCCCTCGAAGAGCGCCAAATTCCATTAAATTGGCCGACAAAATTGTTTTCAACAAATCAAAGAGCAAGATTTCTAGAATTGTCTTGGACAGGAACACATGAGATCTCGTCTAATTTTTTAATAAAGCGAGACGAGGGGTGATTTGAGAGTTTGGGAAGGGAAGCAATCAAAGAAGAGAAGGCAATGATATCAACGGGGGGGAACCAGAGCCCTTGCTGGAAGTCAAAGCCATTGGCCGCACCATCTAGGTTTGAGCAAGGAAGGACACACATAAGGACAACTAATTTCTAAAAAAAATAAATATTTAACCCATATACATAATTAATATTTTATTAAATTAAACCAAGTTTCTTTGTGATTAAAAAAATATGTAAATTATAAAATATATAGCAATGTACATGGTTGATATTTAAAATAAACAATATTGAATTTATAAATATGAGAACTATTTTAATAAATTAAACATCGTTTTCTCAAAATTATTTCATTTTACGAAGAATATCTCAAGGAAATAAAAGACAAAACAAACATATCAATTCTAATCAAAATAAACATTACTAACTTTGTAAACATAATGACTATTTTAGTAAATTAAAAAAAGTTTCCTTAAAACAAATTCATTCAAGGAAATAAAAGATACGATGCATAAGTTTACAAGGAATGGAAAATGCTCGCCCTCTTATATTGTCCAAAAGCGGCACCATTAGAAAATCAAGAGCCATAAATTGTAGCAACGTAAAGAAAAATAATTCTTACCAATTACATACGCAAAATAGACAATAAAAACTATTTGTAGTTTGCTAATACTTGCATTTGTAAAAAATCACAGTAACGGGAAGGAAGTGTAAAGTTTTTTGGGAAAGTTCCTAATAGTGCATACACCTCAATCATTGAAGTTTATGAGGAATGGAAAATGCTCACCCTTTTATTTTTATATTGTGTTGTGTTTTCTTAGAAAACACCAACAATACGTTGTTCAAAGGCAAGGAATGCTAACAAAACCTCCAAATGTTTGAGGGCAATCTTGTTATTCGAGTCAAGAGATGCTCCCAAACATGTGACATATCATTGTGCCTTCATACTCATAGCTTCAGAGGGGTCATTATACTTAACTTACAGGAATGTACATGCAAGCAAAGTGTCATGTTGTTTCATATGCAAAGGGACTTGTGGTGTTGGGTGTGATTGACATGCAAAGTGCGGTGGGTTTTGAGTTTTACCTCTTCCATCAAACCTCCAACCCAAAATCCCATTACTCTCTCCACCCCATTCTATGCATTTTGGATTTTGAATATGTAAAAGCTTTTATTGCTTGCATTTTTTTCTTCTTAACTCCATCACTCCATGGTAGTTTGAATCAGGGACATTCTGTAAACCCCACTCTTTACGTTTGGGATTTTGAATATGTGAAAGCTTCTATTGCTTGCATTTTGTTCTTTTTAACTCCATCACTCCATGGTGGTTTGAACTAGGGACATTCTGGATATAAGTTAAATGCCTAAGTTTTTATTCGTAGCACAAATTTTCATTGTCTTGGATTTTTTCTTACATGAAATTAATTGATTTTCTTTGTACATGTGGTGGAGGTGAAAGTGTTGGAAAATGGTGCGAAGCATAGATTTATGTATGGAATGGGTAGAGTTGGAACGAAAGGAACTGGTATGTATGCATGCCTAACAATATTTACATTTTCATGTTGATATTTCTTGTTGAACATAACTTATTTAAAAAAGAGGCCAATGAATGGCGGTCATAATTTTTATTTTTTTAGTGTTTCAAAAATATGAGTTGTGCTAACCCTTTTGTCAAAGCAACACATCCTAACAAAACCTCTTCATAATAAGGCATCAATTATGCAAATCATGTAATGCTAGTATATATAAATTAGCGATTGTGCTAATAATAAATGCTTTAGCTTACAAGGAAAACTCATTTTCTGCCTTCACTAAAATTATCCAAGGATTCTTTCTCATATAAATATCTGAGAAACATTGCTTTTCTTCACTATTTTAGTGTAACTATCCTAGATTCTCAACAATTGTGTTTCAATAGACAACTGTTTAACTCGAAATATCTCAAAATATCTCAAATATATCGGAGAGATTTACAATACTGATCTGAACCAACGAATGGGGGTAAGACTCAGTACCTACAATACAATTTGGTAATTAACGAAGGTTAAGAAAACTATGCAAAGAAATTCAAATGTAAAGTGTAATAAGAGAAAAATGAATGGGAGAGGAAGAAAAAAAATGAAAAATAATTTACGAGAGAAGGCTAAGGAAGAGGAAATGAAGGGTCATGGTTGTTGGCCTTCCCCTACTCCTCAAAACTCCCTATTTCCTCCTTCACTCTTATTCTCAATGGGTCTTTTGGTTAAGAGAGGAAAAGGATAGAAAGCCATGAAAGCATTGTATTAGAGATTGTTGAAATGAAGAAACTAAGCCCCATTCAAAGTTGGTTTTTCCATTTGGGTTTTGAGGGTAAAATCCAGGTTCTAAGTTTTATTGTGATGGTTGTGTGAATTCAACTAGCTAGAATCTATTCTTAATTGCATTTTTAGTGGATTTCTATGTAAATCTCATGTGTTTGATTTTGTCCTTGCTCGTATGGAACGATTTCCTAGTTAATTTATGAGTATAAGCATCTAGACCCATCTGTAGCTTTCAATGGATTTCCTTGTTAATTTTATCCTCTGTCAGTAATCGAAGAACATCAAGAGCTCTAGAATGTACACCATCCATTAAATCTGAGATCGATGGATGCTAAATTTAGTAGTTGCAATTAAATAGGAAATTGCTAATTTCATTTTTTTTTTATGCTGGGTGAATTTCTCACTCCTCAATGTTATTGCTCGTCTCTCTAGGTCGAATTCCTTTTGTTAGACATTTTCTCTCTCACCCAGAGGTCATATGGCAACCATATAGTCTGCATGCAACCACTATCTCTCTCCATGGGAAATAAAGTGGATTTTTGGACATTTCCATTAGCTCTTGTGCATTCCCATTGGTGGTTGAGCGACTTAATATTTTGTTGGAACTATTCTACAGAATATCTGGGTTTAATCCTCTGCACAACACACTTCCTTCCTTTATGCAAATGATTATAATTCTTTATTGACATCAATAGATAATGAAGTTTGCTGAAAAATCTTTAACATAGTGGTGTGCGATTACTTTCAAGGTTCAAAGAATGAAGATGCAATCAGAGGTAGAAAAAGAAATAAATTCCTTGGATGACCACATTCCTTCTTCATAGGGTGCAAGAAAAAGGAAGCATTCAAGAGACTTGTGAATTATTTCTCAAATTAAAACCGGACTCATTGATTGAAATGTCCATTGAAGAAGGTATGGGCATTGCATCTATTCATTGTAGGGAACATAGATGTTAAAGACAAGATCACGATCATGTTTGTGGTGACAAGAATAAAGTCTGACGCTCAAGCATTATTGTTGTCAATGCTAAGTGAGATTTTGGTATTCAACGATGGTTTCAATTGAAATATTTCCTTCAAGCTCATGCGTTTTGAGTGATGTTTGCACAATGATGATATGTTGAGCATCCATTCCATCATAGTAGGTCGTTGAAAAAAACCTATCGTTGGACTAGTGCACATCCTTTAGAGAAAATGGAAATAGATACAATGGTTGATTTTAAAATGGGAATCATCTCTTAATCCTAGCTCACTACTACTCACAATAACCTTATTAAGCATGTTATGTTGAATAAATTGAGTTTTGTTGTTGCAAGAAATGATCATGCTTGAACACTAGATTATTATGGTTCCATGGTTGTTGTTGTTGAATGATGGTTTGATGATATAGATTGGATCATTATATAATTCTTCATCTATATTGATACTTTCTAGGTGGAAAAATTGGAGGAATTAGCTTATAGGGCCCATTTTGGTAGCAATTCCTAGGTTGTAGATTTGGGGTTCAAAACCTTCTAGATCAATTTAAGGCATCAAATGGAATATTTTGGTGTCAAAAATTTCTAAGCATGGCTTTCAACACCTTGACATTCTACTATACATAGTCACCTTTTCAACGATGCAATAATCACCTCAATTGGAGCTCATGTGTAGAAGTTATGCCTCCCGTAAGTTTACCTAGCTTGTTCACCACCATGATACGAGTGGATGCCATGTTAGCCCCCATTTCTCACACATGTGGGGTTATCCATGCGTGGAATTCAAGCAGATTATAGAAGGTCCAAAACCTTGTCACAATTTGAGGGTTGATGATACAAAAACCCTAACACTAGACGACTATCAGGCTATATTAAACACTGGGCCATTAGGAAAAGAAGGGGGTCCATTCTTTTGTATTGTACTAATTCCATAGTTGATCATAGCATACAAGGAGTGGGATGTGAGATTATAACAGAGGTAGCAGATTATATAGTAGTCGTTCAAGCCACAGTGTTAAAGGCAACTCCATAGTGAGTGCCCCTTTATTTGTACTTGCTTTTCATCACTGAAGAAAAGTGAGCAGAGCACATGCCTCACCTTCTAGTTGGGTTTTCTATCGTATTAGGTTTCCTAGGATACATCTTGTGTTCAATTGTGTGGATCATGTGTTTATTTATTTTTTCTTGCTTCTTAATTTCGATTATTGTATAAATTCAAGAACCAAGCTAGTAATAATTGAGCTGGAATCTAAAGAAATAAGTTGCATAATCTAAGCTTTTGGAATATTAGAAGATATGTTGTGACAAATTGTTCCAGTGGAATGTCCATGACAATTTATGGATCATATTTGTATTAGAGTAGGTTTCTTTAGGGTATTTGTGGAAATTTCCAATATCCAATAATTGGATTAAGAAGGAAGTCATAGAACCCTATCCATGGCAGATGAGTATGTTCTTAGAAACCCTTGGGATGTAGCAGAAGAAAGATTCTTGAGCCTGGAAGAGCAAGTTGCTGACATCTCTTGCAATATGGCCTTCTTCATGGTGGCTTTAACAAATATGTTTGGACGTTTCAAGGAGGTTGGTGGCTCTGACTCAAAATTTGGATTTTATGGGAAACCAGGTGATAGTGAAGACCCAAAAAAGGAGTCAAGAAAAGAGCCTGAGAAAGAGAAACCAAGTTTCAATGCCATCACTCCTTCATAACCTCTATTCAAAATGGAAGCAAAAATGGATATCAAACCCTATCAAGGTGAGATCAATGTCATTAGGTTGAATCATTGGTTGCAACAATAAGAAGTGCATTTGTCTGACTGAAACTAGAGGGTCATGCATTAACCTGGTTGGAAAGCCACACAAAGACACTTAGGCTCAAGGGTGATCCACCAGTAACTAAGTGGGAGGATTTTAAAACCATCATCAAGTCTTATTTATACCCTATTGGGTATGTAGAGGACCAATGGATCCATTGGCATTACTTTACATAGAGACAAGAGCAAAGTGTGCAAGAGTACACCACCAAATTCAAGAATATGAAAATCATGTTGGGTATCTCTCCTAAGAACCTAGACGACTCCTCAAGTATCTAGGGGGTCTACACAATCATTTGTGAAAGAAAGTGATGTTATTCAAACCAAGGACCATTGATGAGGCTTGTGTGCAAGCACAATATCTGAAGAATATGGGCCATAAGAAAGGACAACCAAGTGGTTCTAAATAGAAACATCACCAAGAATCTTACAAGGAGAGAAAGAAGAAGTGGAAAGGGAATGACAAGAAGACAATAGCCACTACACATCATTTCAAGGATCAAAACAACCATTGCAGTATTGATGGTCATGTTATCACACAATTTGTACTTTTCCAAATCCCAAGACAAGAAGGGGAAATTGGCATAACAACGGGATATCTCACCATTGTCACCTCAGTGAGAAATCCCCACTTTTAGGGATGGAAAATGCCCAAACCAAGGGAGGTGTCCCAGGTGACCTAAAGGGATGGTAAGCTAAGGATATGATTAAGATATACCCCCTTGTCACTAGTCACCCAAGTCAAGAATGTTTATGTCCGAGAATTTGAGGCAAAGAAGAGTAATTGGTGTACTTGCCCATAACAATACAATATAACATGTATATAGAGATTTCCAAGTACAATTATGATAATAGAACCTCAATAGACAATAGACAATGCAAAGATATGCTAACCGATGTAAAATTGCAGCAATAATAAAGTTTTCAATGGCAAAAAGTATTTTGTAACAACTGCAAGAAATATGCCTCAAAATTGCTTGAAAACACAATGAAAATTTAGTATTTATCACCTAGATTGATTAACAATTGTCACAAGTAAATTATGGTAAGTTTAGGTAGCAATTAAAGTTGGTATGCAAAAAATTGTAGCAGTTAGTATGGTTGTAACAATGTTTTGTAACAACAACAAGTACATTAGTAATCTAGGCTAAGTTAGGGTTAGAGATAGTAAAATCTTAAGAGAGTATTCTTTGAGCATTTGTTCAAACCTTCAACAAGAGAGATGTAAGAAACTAGTGCCTTTATGGCTTGTGGAGTCAATTATATTGACACAATAACTTGGATAAATCAAATGATTATACTTGTCAAAGGACCAAGAGATGAATGCTAGAGGTGTTGGCACTTCAAGGCTTAAGCATTCAAATATTTGAAGAGGGATTCCACTAGGGCATATCACTTTAAGGCCCTAGCGCAACCTTCTCTCCTTAAACTGTTGAAATATATTTATGCAACAAGGACTAGAGCAATGCTTCTAAAGTGTTAGTACTTTAGGGATTTAGAAGCTTGTCTAGACAATATCTCCTTTAGCAAAACTTTGCAAACGAAGAGCAACAAAGAAATATCTTATGTTTCTTACTCCTATGGTTTCAAGCAAGAAATTTCATGATATTCAGCATGAACAAGTAAAACATACCATAGACATTTAACATGAAATGAAAACTGTAGATTTACTTACTTCACCAAGAATAATCAAGCATCAAAACCCTAGATTGCCAAAAATTTCACCAAGAATGATCCAAGAAGCATCCACAACAAGTCTCCAAGAAGGTGTGCGTCAAAATTTCATCCAATAACCCTTAAAAGGTGCAAGTTTTAGTCCTCTCTCCAAGTGAGGAGTCTTGTGATGAAAATAAATGTCATTTAGGTGTATTTATACCACCTTTATCCCCAAAATTGTCAACTTAAAATTAAAACCAGGGTTGACCCTTCAATTTTTTCCCTTCAATTACAAAATTACAAAATCACATTAAATTTTCCCCAAAAAGGGTGACGTCATCCCTTCTACGGTAACGTTGAGCTCCACATGAAGGACGTTGGGGTAGAGGAGTGTGTTGATGAACATTTTGGTCATCATTTTCTAGCCAACAAAGTATTGCCAGACTACCCCTCAAATCACACCAATTGCACAAAGTTTTGCGCACTCTCACTAAAGTTGACACAATACTTGACGAAAATCACCATACCTCTTAACTAAGGCCATTTTTCAACTCGACATATTATTTATACTGTCATATTTTACACATTGACACAACATGCCTAAGATTCCTTATACATCACTCTTTGATATTATATACTCATGTTATCCACATAACCTTTAATAAAGGAAAAGTGAGTAAATTGAGATTATTTCTTACCAAACATAGTACTCCTTTTATTATAACATATTTCACCCTTTAAAGGATATATCTCATTTCTTATTTGAAAAATTGTTATACTACCACTCCATGCCAAAAACAATTATATATTACATCTTATTATCAGTCCCTACCTAGGTAGGACTATAGCATTTGATTCATCGTTGAATCATTATTAGTTATTTCGTTGATTTTAAATTTTTCCTTCATTTCCAATGTAGGACAATGTAGGAGGTAGGAAAGTCTTAATAATTCTTTTATTTTAATTAAAATAAATAAGAAAACTTTATTTTCCTACCCTATCATTGGATGGAAACTTTCACCTCTTATTTCCAAGGTGTTGAGTGCATTAACACATCTGGAAAAGTCATTGAGATATGAATATGTATTGCTCTTTACAAATATATTTTGTTTATTATTGCTCTATACATAGAGCTTCAGACATCTATCTAGACATCGCCTTGGTTGTTTATTCACAACCTTGATTCATTTATGTATTCACTGCCTTTGTTGTCTATTCACCATCTTGATTCATTTATGTATTCACCACCTTTGTTGTCTATTCATAACCAGGCATATCTATTATGCTCTCTATTTATTCATCACCCGGGATGTATGGAGAGAGGAAATGTTGTAGTTTTGCAATGTTTCAATGTTTCATGCCGATGCTATACCGCCAAGGTAATTTCTTCTTGCATGTAAAATCCAAAATCCAACCCCCCCATGGCCAAAATCCATTCTCTTCTAGTTGTGATTCACCATCACTAGCCAAGAAGGTACTCTCTAGTGGCATGCATGCCCACAATTCATTGCTTCTTTGAAGTCAATATTGTGGCTCTCTAGTAGCATGCATGTGCATAGTTCATGGTTGCTCTGAAGTTAGTATTGCATGGCATGTGCACAATTCATAGCTGCTTCGAAGTCGGTACCACCATATTCACCCTCTAGACTCTACGCTAACTTGGTGCTCTCTGGTATCTTCACATCTTTACAGGTTCAACATTGTGGGACCGATCATTACTTGGACAGGTTCAACATTCTGCAACAAGAAAACATAGAAAACATCATTATACATGGATAAATCTATTTAAATATTTTATCAAATTACCTGGGATAACATGTAGTATAAATCTATTGAAATATTTTATCAAATTACCTGGGATGACATGCAGATAGAATTATATTTCATGTAAAAAGAAATTTGGTTAATTTTGCTTCCCATATTTGTTAAATAACAAGCCCAAACTCTATAATTTTGCTTTTGTAATTATTTTTCAATGTAATTAATAAATTAAATGGCTAACACAACCATGGTTGCAACCGAACTCCTCTTGGCTAAGCCACTTACCTGAGGTTGAGCCTTGTACTTAGTCAATTCACCGGGCAACTATCCTGCCATAAGCCAATTTCTTACTCTGGAAGTATGTCAAGCCATAACCAATTTTCTTACTATGTAAAATCATTGTTAAGGTGCTTATCTTCGAGTCATTCTTCTAGCACTAGATGATATTTAGATGCTTTGTTACTTTTCTGCTTCTACCTGTGTTGCCTAACCGTATTGTCATTTCAATTCCATTGAAGAAATACAATTGTATTGTCATTTCAATTCCATTGAAGAAATACAATTTATCTCTACATTGATTGAATAGTATCCCAAATTCACTATGAATTCCAATAATTCTAAATTGCCATTGACAGAAATAACACCTAGTATTTTTTGTTTTGTTTTGTTTTGTTCTGGTTTTTTTTTCGATTGAAATGAAAGAAGCCATTAGAAAACTGAAATAACCAGGTTTTTTTTTTTTCGATTGAAATGAAAGAAGTCATTAGAAAACCGGTTCAATTGAAATAATTCAATAGAAAACCGAAATAACCAGCTATTGCAATCATGAAAAGACTGAATGGAATACGTTTGACACATATCTTTATCATGAAATTACCTAAGCCAGAGTTTGAATCGAAATCCCTCGAAGACTACGACTACTATAATATAATAGAAATAGACGGTTTGGGTGATATGGGGAGTTGGACCAAAACATTTTGCTATTGTCAAACAAAAACTCATACAATATCCATTGGCTGACGCAATGTACATTGCCTTCAAAAAATAATGCAAACACTCACCCTGACACTTCTACCTTGAATGACCAAACCCCAGACAAGTGTGCGTCCCTACTGATCTGAACTCTGCCTTTACAAAATACATTTTCTTCTTCACTTTCAGGAGAGATATCTTGATTCAACTTGTGTACAAGAATCACTGCATTAGGAGATATATCTCTCAAAAAACCTTTGATCTTAGCCCAAATGTCGACCTTTCCAAACATATCCGCATAATCCCTTTGTTTCTTCAAGCTTGCTGAAGGGGGTTTTCTGTCAAATACATAGTGCAAAAAGGGGTTTCCTGAATATTCTTAACAATCTGCTTGACCATGCATTAAAACTAATAGCAAAAGTCAAAATTTCACCAGTGGGATATATACAGAGAGATGGTTTTCCTAACTTATGTTAGAAAATTTGTAAACCAAATAATAAAAAATAAATTTAGATCCTATCCAAAAAAAAAAAAGACACATCAACATAATTGCATAAAAACAAGAAACCCATCAAGAATATTGCATCAGTTTTTTTCAAAAATACAACATATTAGATTTTGGTTTATTCTTACTAGCCTACCTCCATTTATTGAATCTGTCATCCATTCTTGGAGCTTCTAAAAGGTAACTGGTGGACATGTTTTCATTTCCTGCTTAGCCCATCTCATCCATTCCTGGAGCTTCTAAAAGGTAACTAGTGGAAATGTTTTCATTTCCTGCTTAGCCCATCTACACAAATGGGCAACGAGCTCATTCCATTCTTTTCCTTATTCCCTGTTTGAAGTCTGGTTGTGTTGCTTCTTAAGACATGGGGTTCGGCTTTTGAAATGCTATTCTTACATAAAATTGCAGAGATAGACACACTCTATTTTCTGTGAGAAGACAATCTCACATGATTAACCACGGAATGTGACAAGACATTGCATCCATTGTTTAGTGAGAGTGGCCTGTAATTGCAAAGTATACAACGATCTTATGACACTCGGAATGTGTATGCATTACACGCAAAAAGTGTAACTCACAGGTGACGCCTTGTATAAGTAAAACAAGTGGCCTACAACAACTAAGTCTGTAACATATTCATGTACATGTATTGACGAAAGTTTAAAGTTAAACTCATTTTAACTCTTATAAATTTAACTAATTCAAAACAAAGGGTATTCAAGCTATAAATTTCAAAGTTGAGTGAAACTAATTTTAACTCGTAAATCTAACTAATTCAAAACAAAAAGGTATTGAAACAAACGGGTATTGAAGAGATCATATTTATATTTTTAAAAAACAATTTTTAAATTTAATTAATTCAAAACAAAAGAATGACGAAAGTTTAAAGTTAAATTCATTTTAACTCTTATAAATTTAACTAATTTGCAATGTTACAGAGAGGACTATGCATATAACAAGATAATTGTTGCTATTGCACCCGAGGTTAACAACTCACCCAAAATCGGTTCTTCCATAACCAACACTAAATTAAATAAATTATAAAAATATTATAAAATTTTATTAAAGTAAATTAATTGTGATTCCATATTCACAATCAACATGAAGCATTTATAATATTATTATTAAAAAGAATATTATAAAAATTTATTAAAATAAATTAATTATAATTCCATATTCACCTATATGGTTAAAAAACTGTTTCACCAACATTTCAAAAGGCATTACGGCCGGGACGTAGCCACTACTAATGCTTACATACATGCTCTTATAGGACTTACTTTGAACATAAAGCATAATCAATCAAATAACTTACTTTGAACAAAAATGAATATTGAATTGTCTTCGTTGTCTTATTATAAAATAGATATTTTTTACTAATTAAAAAAAATGAATATTGAATTGTCTTTGTTAGTAGTATAATAAAATACATATTTTAGTGAAACAATTTTCAATTCTAACATATCAAACAATTGTCAATTCTAACATATCAAACAAGTGTGACATAGCAAACTATGTACATACAAAATAAATTTCATCAAACAATTGTCAATTCTAACATATCAAACAAGTGTAACATAGCAAACTATGTACATATAAAATAAATTCCATACTACAAAATAAATTTCATACATTTTCAAATTTATCAAATTTATCGGTAGAGACTAAGTTGCTTCAATTCTAACATATCAAACAAGTGTGACATAACAAACTATGTACATACAAAATAAATTTCATACATTTTCAAATTTATCAAATTTTATCAATAAGGACTAAGTTACAAAGCAACCCTTGTTAATTGTCATGTTATTTTCTACTCCATACCAAAAACAATTATATGTTACATCTTATTATTAATTACCATGTTATTTTCCACACCTAAATTTTATTACTCAAAACCCAAATTGTTATTTTCCACTCCATGCCAAAAACAATTATATATTACATCTTATTATTTATTGCCATGTTATTTTCCACACTTGGATTTTATTACTCAAAACCCAAATTTGGCTCTCACTTTGCCTTGGTATATAGTAAAGTTCATGTCATAAATCAAATGTTTTATCAATTACGTTTGCATAACCCACCTTTCCAAACATACATCTCATATCTCTCTTAATATTTTAATAAAAATTATACCTTTAACAAATCGTTTAACAGAATTATACCTTTAATATAGATTGTTTATTAGATTTTTCTATGGACACATTTTTTACGACTTCATATGAGGTCACCTTGGACATCTTGGGAAATACGGTTCAAAGGAAGTCTCACTTCATTTTGAAATAAAACCATCTCTCCAATGACTTCCCTCCACTACAACAACACATTTTTCTATGGACACATTATACCTTTAATATAGATTGTTTATTAGATTTTTCTATGGACACATTTTTTACGACTTCATATGAGGTCACCTTGGACATCTTGGGAAATACGGTTCAAAGGAAGTCTCACTTCATTTTGAAATAAAACCATCTCTCCAATGACTTCCCTCCACTACAACAACACAATGAAGAGCACACTTTAAAGCATATATAATACGAGAATTTCTAAAAATCATTGTTTTATTTTATTAAATAAAAAATGGAAATTTCCATGGGATATTATACAACCATGCTTCAGTTCTTTAACAAAATTAACCTTAATTGATTCCTTCAGTTCTTTAACGAAATTAACCCTAATTGATTCGCTTTAGTTTTTAACGACCCAAACTACCACAACTACTCATCAAATGCTCTAAAACAAGCAGTAAACAACAAGGTCGAGGAGGAAAAACTGTGAGGAAGAGTATTGTGGGGCCATTTTTTCTTTCTCAAACATTCACATTCCCTTTTTTTTTTCTATATAGAGGTTGATGAAACTCTTGATAGTATGGAGTGTTTTGTAAGTGGTAGAAGGAAGCAAAGCAGGACTAAGTTGGGAATGTGTTTATGAGGTGATGTGTTTATTTGTTTAAGTTTGTTGTTATTTTAGTGTGATTCTTCAACACTAATTAGTTACTCTTATGTAGATGGTTGCTTTGAGTTTCATTGGCATTGCTCCGTTAAAAATCTAACTTGATTTCTTTTCTTTGTTTTCTTCTGAGCTTGACTATTCATTTGTATGATGTCATCGTGGATAATTAAAGACCAAAACTTTGTTCCAAGTTTTTGCAGAAACTTGAATGTTTCATTAAATCTATGAAAATGTTTGGGATTTCACATTTATAAAAGAATTACTTATCAAACTCTGAAATACTTTCTTTTATGTTCTAAGTTTCACTTTTCTTCTTTTTCCTTTAAACAATATTCATAAAATATATGTTTAGGGTTTTGTAAATAAACAAATTTTTTTTACATCAATTTTGTTTGGGGTACTTAGTTAATCACTATTTTTTCCTAATATTTCACAAAACAAAAATACAAAAGAAAATAAAAGTATTAAAAGAATTAGGGTTTTATTTATACTTTAGAATTATCATGCATATACTTTACTAATTTAGTTTAGTTCTTTAATTTTCTTCCTAAGTTTTTGCACATACATTTTTTTTTTTTAACGAAGACGGTTATGTTGCATTAGACGGCATTCTRGCATGCCAGAATCAGAAAGTTACAAAATTGAAGAAGTTTGGTGACCTCTAACAGTGCTGCCAACCTTCTTGTGAATGTCTTGGGAAACCAGTTCCATCTGCTTCTTGAGCTATTTCGAGAAAATGACAGAGACTTCATACATGTGTAAATTCTCACGAACTGTGAGCACAATAGAAGACAGAAGCAATACATCAAACGGAGGGGGGAGGAATTTTCCTCTTAATGAAGGGGTCCATCTTTTTCTGAGAGCCTGAAAGAATGTTGGAGGCCGCCTCCATTTCTCTGCGCGATTTATTGGTCTTTCGTCCTCGGGTAAGGGGAGGAGACGGGAC
>JASDQU010735810.1:118644-136875 GCA_032191745.1 Picea mariana | reverse complement strand
TCCCACCAGATGGAAGCCTTCCCGTTCAGATTGAAAGTGGCCACTCGGGCCTTCAAGTTCTCTGAAAAGTCATGGACTCTGAAATATTTCTTCAGCCCAAGTAGCCACGCCTCAGCTTCCTCTCCCTTCTTTATCTCACCGTCGAAGGAGGGAGGTTTGGCCTTTCTAAATTCCTTAAATTTGTGACTCTTAGAAGTCTTTTTCTTCTTCTGTTTTCTACGAGAATAGGAACTGGTCCTGCTGCTAGAAGAACCTTCTGAATCACCGGTTTCCTTCTCAGTGGAATCATCTGGCATTGGTCCTTTACCTCTGGGGTGGGCCTTTCTGGATGTGCTTCTCTCAGTGTGGCCACTGACACGACCATGATTTTGCATCTCAGGTTCATGCTGCATTTGTCGTTGTAAGTTAGATAGGCTCTGCAGTAGAACTGCATTAATTTCAGTTTGTTTTTCTTGTTCTTTCATCATCCTTTCATTATCGGCCTTGCAGCTTTGCAATTCGACCATGAGACTCCTCACAGTCTCAGCTAAGTCTATAGGGGTTCCTACTGCTCTTCTTTCGTCAGACTCTTCGTCTCTGTTGTGGGAGCCTTCTCCCACCTCTTGGTGAGTCACCATACTCTGCGTTTGTAGACTCCCGCGGTTGATCGTCCGCTTGAATGTGAAGACAAACGCTGGATATTAGTCAAGAATTAAATATATATTCCATAATTTGTGCATAATTCCACAATTCTTTAACATGCATACACAGTCGGGTGTTCCTATTCCAAGTTTCTTTTTTTTAATCCTGGATAAGATAGTTAAGTCAGGGGTTACTCCTCATAGGAGTGTTTCGCACGAGGTTTATGCGCGACTGGTGCGACTGGTGCATGAGCCCAATCAGGCCGAGTGTTGTAACCATGCTCTGATACCACTTTGTAACACACCCACTATCATAATTTTAAAAACTTTGGATTAATCTCCCACCAGTGAGAAATCTCCAGAAAACCGGCATTTGCGAAATGCCAACCCCTGGTTAAATATCGGGATTCGGGGTTTCTAATGTCAAAATTCATGAGTCCTCGAAACTCGTGATTCTTCGATCCCCGATATGCCCATAACGCATTATCCCTCTAGGCTAGCTCCGTTCTCATGTGACCTGCTACCATATGTCCGCATCTCTATAGCTACCCATCGGGGTTTCGGGGTTTATGATGTCGCGATGCACAAGCCTTCGCAAATTCCGATTCCCCGATCCCCGATGCCACTTGGTGTGGACTCACAGCCAAGCTTGATCTTTCGACATCTGTCCCTTGTTCTGGCGCCTATGGCCCACACTCCTTCTGATGGCGTGGAGTGACACCTGTCCTCCACTGGAGTGCTATGACTACGGGACCTTCGCGTTTCTGGATTTCACGATTTCCTCCTGTCGTGAGTTTCTTGTCATCGAAAATCCCGAATTGCCGAACCCCGATCCCTCGGGATCTTCTGACATGCGTCCTTGTCATGAACGGCTCGGATCTCATAGGGAAATCGCGGATCGCGATTTCCTGTTGCACAATTTCCTTATCGTCGAAACTCCGATGAACAAAACTCCGAAGGCACCCGATCCTCTGCCACCTGTCCTCGTGGACGGACGGCCCGGATTGATTCTCGGGGTTTCGGGACTTATGATGTCCTGGTCCTCATGGCCTTGAGGACTCTGATTTTTCCGATGCGTCAAACTCCGATAACGCCTTGATCTACGACACATGTCCATCAGATGGACGACTCAAATCCTATCGGTAAATCGCATATCGTGATTTCATTATGTATGAGTCTTTTGTTTCTGGAAACCCCGATTTCCCGATCCCCGACTTTACGGGATCTCCTAACACGCGTCCTGCACAATGGATGGTCCAGATACGATTGGGAAATCGTGTATCGCGATTTCAATATGTAACGGTTCTATACTCCCTAAATCTCCGATGGTAAGAATCCCGACGCCTCCCAAACACTGACACGTGTCCTTCTGAGATCAACGGCTAGGACTCTTCTTTTGCACACTAGAGTTTAACTCCGGCGCATCTTCTCGAGATCTGACGGTTGTCGGAGCTATGATCTAAGATCCAACGGTTCAGATCATTTCCTCGCATGCCTACCCTTGCGCTTAACCCCTGCGCAGCTTCTCCAGATCCAACGACTGACGGGTAGTTGGACCGAGATCTAACGGTCCAGATTCGTTCTTTTGGATCTTGGAGTTTACGATCACAATTTCTCGTTGCTCATGATGATATAGGGCGAAGGGGCAAGGTATGTAACACCTGCGTTACTTTCGTCAATCTAATGGTCGTGGATGACTATGGACCCTCCGACGAGATCTCGTTCGTCAACTTATTTATCACACAACACTACTATCTTGGAACCTCAATAAGATCATTCTTCCTCGTACAGGGTTAATAAGGCCTGTGCGTTCGAATCCTTATTCTGGGTTCTGGGTGAACCTTTCCGAGGAGGGAATCTATGTGAAGAGATCCTCACCGAGTCATTCCCGGGAGCAGATAAAGGAAGACAACTTCCCGAGGTCAGCTGGGCATGGTTAGCTTCATTTTATTGACATAATTCGTGCATGATATCCTTTGTAATAAGCATATATCAACTTATTCGTATCAAACACTACGCGGACACTCGTATGCTGTAATTATTCACAATTTCACAAGTTCTATGAGCTAACATCTACTCCATATTAACAATTGTTGTACAGATAATTCCTTCACAGGAAACATTTACAGTTGCACAGTCCATGAACATATGTGACAGCATATAAATTTCAGAATGCAGTATAAGCAAAACACTTATCAGAAATGACTTCAGCAATGGAAGCGACTACTGAGAGGGGTGCTCGTTTCCACCCAACCGTAGGCGTAGAGACTCCTACTGGATTTACCACTAGCCACCCCCGAGCTGAGACCACGATGTCCTGAGACTTGCGTCTTCCTGTCTTCCAGTGTCCAGGAGCGAAGGTTGCAATCCTTCCCCTGCGATCACTCACTCGGCGTAGAAAAACATTCCCGAGTTCCCCTCGCGTCTCCCCCTTCAATCGCTTCAGCCATACGCCTTATCCTCTCGCGAGGTTGCGTGTGGCACAATTACCCTCGCACTGATCAGGCCTGACGACTCTACGGATGGGAAGTTCACCACCCCATCCCTCTTCAAGTCATCTGCCTACCAGTCTGCAAGTCATTAATTTTCAGGGCCAGCGAGCTGCTTTTGGTTCTCCGGGCCAATGGAGTCCAAATACGGTATTTTTATTCTTGGTGGAAGTTAACGCCCCTTTTTCAAGGTGCCCTCCACCACCATCGTGGTCTCTTTTCCGCACATCCCCTCTCAGCAGTTCTACAATAAATTCAAACTGTCATTTACATTCATTGACCTCTTCCTGCAAGTCCATTTACATCACATATTCATACTTATGAGTTTTGCCATAGTCCTTGGCCAGTTCAGTTATATTTACAATCTGGGGGAAACAGGGTGTTACAGGCCGCCACATGTCATTTGTTTGGCAAGCATTTGTTGCAACATTTTTTTTTACAAACATTTGTCTATATAGCGACAAACCTCTGTCTATATAGTGACAAACCTCTGTCTATATAGCGACAAACATATGTTTTTGTTGCCATGAGAATGTTATATTTTCCACGATTGTTCGTCGCTATATAAACAAATGTTCATGGCAAAACATAAATGGAAATATTTTTTTGCCACGAGAATGTTATACTTGCCACGATTTTCCATCGTTATATAGACGGATGTTCGTGGCAAAACACAAATGAAAAGTTTTTGTTGCTATGAGAATGTTATAGTTTCCACGATTTTTCGTCGCTATATAGACGGATGTTCGTGGAAAAACACAATGAAAAGTTTTTGTTGCCACGACAATTTTATAGTTGCCACGATTTTTCATCCCTATATAGACGTATTTTCATGGCAAAATTCCAATGAAAAGTTTTTGTTGCCACGAGAATGCTATACTTGCCACGATTGTTTGTCTCTATATAGACAGATTTTCATGGAAAAACGCAAATGAAAAGTTTTTGTTACCATGACAATGTTATATTTTCCGTGATTGCTCATCGCTATATATACAAATGTTCATGGAAAAACACAAATGAAATATTTGTGTTGCCAAGAGAATGTTATATTTTCCATGATTGTTCGTCTCTATATAGACAGATGTTCGTGGCAAAACACAAATGAAAATTTTTTGTTGCCACAAGAATGTTATATTTGCCACGATTGTTCATCACTATATAGACGAATGTTCGTGGAAAAACAGAAATGAAAAGGTTTTGTTACCCTGAGAATGTTATATTTGCCACAATGTTTTGTCGCTATAGAGACGAGGACTGTAGGTTTAAAAAAAAAATTGCATACCGGCATGAAATTACTCATGGCACTGAAGAGATTCAAATAAATTGGTATCATTCTACATGATAGCCACATGGAGGAGGTTGTATGATTGGAGAACACCTTACTTTGGATGAGGATAATTTGGCATTAAAGAGGATGTAATTGAGCCCTATACATCATGAGGTGGCATGTATGCTTGCATGGAAGCATGGTGTTGACTTTGGGATGCATGCATCATGACAACGTTCATGTAGAGGAAAAGGAGCCAGTGAAGTACATGGCTTAGGAGGTCAAGTTGTAAAAGTCAAGTTGCATGCATGGCATGCATGCATACATGTCAAGTGCATGATGAGATGGCATGCATGCATGTCCAGTCATAGGTCAAGTTGCATGGTGATTTGGCATGCCATGCATTGCCAAGTCACAAGGGCGAATTGTAATGCTAACTTGAGTCTCAATTCAAAGTTTTAATTTGAGTCTCATGTTCAGTTCTAAATTCGAACTGAGTTAAGTTCACTTCTAATTTGAGTCGCATATCCAGTTCTAAATTTGATTTGAAGTGTTAAGTGGAGTTGGATTACACATGCAATCAATTTATTGTTTCGGGCTCTCTTCCTCCTTCAATCTACATATACATAGGCCGACCCCCATTCCAAGACATTTGTTATGCAGCATAAGGTTGATAAAGGAGAGGCAGTGTAGGTGTCTATCAAAAGAAATGATAATTTTCTCCATGACAATGTTGGTATATCAGTTAATAGAGAGGCAATATATCAATTAATAGAGAGGCAACATATCAGTCAATAAAGAGGCAGCATATCAGTCAATAAAGAGGAAGCATATAAGTCAATAAAGAGGTAGCATATCAGTCCAAAAATATAGCGTAGGTACCCTCCTATCAGTGTTGATATATATTAGCAGAAAAGGCAACAAAGGGGTCATAGGGAAGCATGTGAATTATGTCCACAGTGTTGGTATCTAACAACTGAATAGGACAACAATGTATCTCTACTTTTTCAGGTCTGACAGTGAAAGTCAAAGTCATATTGGCAAGCTCTTTAAGAGCATAATTTTGTGGTGGATATTTTGTAAGTGGTCATACATTATCTTTGCAATAAAGGAGTTTTGTTTGTTGGGGTTTTTCTTCCTACATAGGGTTTCCCCAGGGTACATGTCGTTTTAATATACATGCTAGTAATTCTATATGGTTGTTATTGTTCTGATTTGATTATGGATTGTTAAGCTAAATTCAATGTATAGTCAAAATTTAAAAGTAAACCTACAAGTAAGCAAACAAGCTCAATATTTTAACATATACATCTTCAATAATAATATGAAACCAATCAATGGCAAGGTGTCCAACACGGGTGCATGCATATCATTAAATATCTCTTTAATAGGGCATCCACATATGTATGCATCATATGAGGGTGAATCGCGTAATAATAGTAAAAATAATATTAATCCTCATCAAGGGTTATCATAACTATGTGGCCATCGTCAAGAATATGCAACATTATCATTGTTATCCATAGCATTGAAACATCAAAGTCCACAATCTGGCCTATTGATAGTATCCAAAACCGATGATAAGTTAATGGAGCATGATCCGATGATGACAGATCAATAAAATGATCCAATGAGTGTGTTGAAGTTGAAGGCTATAGTTTATGCTGACAACGATCATTTATTTCAAGCAACTAAGGCACTAGCCTACACCAAATGGTTGGCCTCATTAGAGTGATTCCTAAACAAAGAAGTAGACACCAAAATCATCTTCAAAAAAATGGTTAATGAGACTGTTGTTGAGGACGAACTAGTCAAGGTGAGCAATGAGAATGGTTCATGTGTATCATTGAATAAACACATCAATAGGAAGTTCTCAAACAATTGCTCAAATGTTGCTAGGACCAATCATCAAGCCAACCACAAACAATCTTCATAGTTGGTAACTTTCTAAGATGTTATCATATATGCCTCTTTGTCAATGAGTTGAATAAAGAGGAACCATCAAATGATTGTGGATACCAAAAAGGAGGATGATTTTGCCTCCGATCGTGACATAAGGAAATCAATATGTGGATGGTGAAGACTCTAAAGCTAGTTCCGAAGAGTCTATTTCTAGTAATTATCACTCTAAATCTAGCGCTATATATGGTAATGATAGCTCTAAAGTTGATTTAATAAGAGGTGTAGGAGGTGTCTCTCGCAACTTAATAGTAGATGAGTCATCCGATGTGATGGACTCTAGTGTTGGAACAAATTTAATATGATAAGTAGAAGGATTGATATAGCTTGCTAATGCCAATGAAGTCCCAACAAAACTAAGTCTATCTTTGGCTAGTCTCATCACAGGCTAAATGGGATGTGCAATTCGCTATCCATTATTACCAAGGCCACCACTAGTGTAGACCATCTGAAGAATCAATTTGGACCCAAATCAATGAGTATACAACTCGAAATCTAGTGCTAGAAGATTATGAGTCACAATAAATGCATGTGGTGTCTAACATGCCCAAAGTGGTGTTGTTCTTGTTGGATCTATAGCAACATATGTAGTTTCTTTCTCTTTATCATCCTCGGAATCATCATATGAAATGTTAGAGGAAGTATCTGTAGCAACATAAGTCAAGTTTGCAAGATCCATAGCATTTTCATTCACAACATTAAACAAGGAGGAAGAAGAATCCTCGTGATTATAAATAGAGGAAGCAAAGTACTCATAAGCAATGGAGGAAGTAGATTTCTCATCAATGGATGAAATAGACTCCTCATTATAACTCTCATCGTCATAAATATCATTAGCAATGGAGGAAGCATAATCGTCGACTGAAATAGAATCCTATGAGATACTCGAACTGATCCAAGCGAAAAATGGTGGGGATACAAATGAAAAACTAGTGCATATTTTTATACAAACAAGTAATGATATCTTCTTTCTCTCTTGAATCGGCCAAAAGATGCTCCTTGCAAAGAGTATTTTTCCTCGATATCATCAAAGTAGTTTATCCAATCTACAATTTGAGTTTGATATACTCCCATTACCAAAAAAATCATTTTGAATTTTGTCAAGTTCTTTGAGAAGGGTTAGATTCAAACTATGAAGAGTGGAGATAATTTCATATTTGTCTTCCATTACAAAGAATCCCCCCCCAAAAGAATAGAATCCCAATCTAAAGTCTTCTATGAATTTGACAATTCTAATGGTGGTTGCAAAATAGAGGAATTTACAGTGTCTACAAATATGTTGTAAGGTTTTGAGTTGCTACATAATAGGTTATTGTAGCCTACTTTTAGTCTTTCTATAGTACCACAAAGCTTCCACGGAATAGGATTTATGTAGCTCAATGCCAAGGTAGCTTCAACAATAAAAAAAATGTCGCAAATAATGCATGCAAATTGAGGAAATTGAGGTGCTTTAAATACCCCAGAAAAGTTGTAGATGTGAACATTAAGTACTTAGAATCATCTTGAGAAAATTTAGATGCTTTAAATACCCCACAAAAGTTGCAGTTGTGAACATTTGGTACTTACAATCATCCATGAAATTCACATGCAGAATTTTCCAACACTCAGTGGAGGTAACACAAATTCACCCATTTAGATTTTAATAGAGATATGGGTGAATGAATCACTTACCTATGGCATGTTTGAGATATCTCCATATAATTATTAGAATCAAATCGCTTCATGAATGATTGGGCATCTTAGTAATTTGGGCTATGAATCAGTGTGTCTCTTGTAGCAATGGAGAGTCATCTTCAGCACTAGGAAAGTGCTCTAAATAGAAATGTCTACAATATAAGATGAGTGGCTTTAACACCACAAAGTTGGTGAAAAATAGAGGCTCCTATAGTTTAATAGATGGAACCTTCAAGCCACGAGATCATTATAAAATGAAACTTTTTAAAGCCATGAAAATTAGATTTGTAGTGTGCAACACACTTTCTAGTGCCTTCAAGGTACAGAGTTGTTCCCTGGCTATGGATTTGTTGTATTTGCATATTCATACTTCTTACAATACATATATGTTGTAGATGCATGTAGACCCCCAACATCTTCAAAAGTCCCCTTGATTCTCCTGCTTATATTCAAGCAATGTGAGGTGTTGGGCATAGGAATGTAATGTTGGATCACTCAGTGGAGAAGGGTGGATCTTCAAGAGATCCCCAGGATGAGTGTGTGGGAAAGAAGAGCAACAAATTAACCGCCCATAGTCTAAATTTTCTCCCACAATGAAAACTCTCCTTCAAATTATAGTATGCTCTAATGCCATGTAAGACGTGGTCATTGAACTAAGATTTGTATCTTGGCTATGGAACCACCCAAGATCAAGAGTTTGAAAGAAGAGAAATCCAATCAAGAAGTGAAACCAAATTATTGTAATCGCGTGCTATGCTCATTAACCCACTAGCTTGCTCATTGATCTGTTGGACATATTGTCACTCATGTATTGTCATTGATGTCAACAGTCAATGTCATTATGTTATAATGATGAGTTAGTATGAACAAAATGTAGAAAACAGTTATTAAAAAGCTCACAAGAAATAGCGTTGAAACATATTAGAAGCTCAAAAGAGATGACGAACTTGAAGCTCAGAAGAGATGACACACAAGAGTCGTTCATTATTTTTTCGAGACAATCCAGGATCGTTGGATTGAGTAAAGTGGAAGGATAGGATAATCAAATACCAAGGCCGAAGCCCCGGAGTCACTAACTCTCGTCAACCATCGAATCTTAAAACCCCTCGACCGTTGATCTATTCAGAGCGCGCCAAGGTAGCAGTGGTCAACTTCGACGCTGACCACTTCGGCAGAAAAGGGTTGAGAACAAGTAATTTCATCCGAAGGCCGAAGTTCCGAAGTCACGAAGTGAAAAAAATTAGCACACACATCAGGAGATCCATGTCAACAAGGACATGTGGCACAATCAAATGGTGACAAGTGTCAAGGTGCTATTAGCATTTTAGGTATGCGTAAGTCACGAATCTATGTGACTCGATCAATGCCACGTCAACAAGTGACGTCCGTAGCTACGTCACTCTGGGAGTATGTACTTTGGGAGTTTCGCCACCAGCAAATTTCCGTAGTCCCGAAGTTCTGAAATGAATGAGAACCGTTCATCATGCAAGTAAAATCCAACCATCTGATCTACTTCAGGGAAATGTACTCCGGAAGATTGAAGGCCTATGTAGGAGAAATCACCTGAAGCACCGAAGGTCGAAGTGAACGCTAATTGTTGATCTAAGATAACTTCGAGAGCATTCTCAACCATCATATCAGGAGACAGTCAACTCCAGCGCTGACCAACTCCAGTGGAAATTGGAAACATCGATCACCTGGACCTCCGAACCCCCGAAGTCCCGGAGTCTTGAAGTAAATAGTGGTCATCCATCTCATCCTTTGATTAAGTCATAGACGTTGATCAAGTACAGTGGAAATATAGAGTAAGCGTAAATCACGAAGTAACGCTAACCGTTAATCTACTTCGAGAGTGCTCTCAACCAATGATCAAGCATAGTGGAAGGATAGCGTAAGTAGAGGTTTTAACCAATAGTAAGCAGTCACCCTCGCTTTATGACTTATTCAGTAGGTAATCACTTTGGAATAATTGTTACTCCAGAGTCCAGGAGCCACGAATAGCCGAAGTTCTGAAGTAAATGAGAATCGTCCATCTCATCATAAACGTGATCATTGATTTTGATAAGTGGTCAAGAACTCGCTTGGCCTAGCGCCTGATCACCACTTGCGATCGTATGGAATAAAGAAATAAGGGTAAAATAAGAGGCAGCGCTTAATAAGCCCGTGGTTTTGCGCATATGGTCACATGTAAATGGTTTGAAGGAAGCGCCTCTGCAGAACTCGATTTATACAATATTTGTAGAGACATGGAATCGAGTTTAAAAGAAATTGATCCATATCTGTGATCGATTTACAAAAAGAACTCTCACTGAATTAAAGAATTAACAATAATGTTTGAATAATAATAGTGATTATTGTTAATGTTAAAATGAAGAGGTGCGATGGTCCAAACAAAGGGACACACTGTTTTATAGCTCAAACTAGTTGGAAGAGTTTATAAACAAGAAAGAGTGGTGAGAAGAAAGCGTCTCAGTAGACCAGATCAGAAGATCAAAACAAATGCAGAGCCCAAGAAGAAGAACCGATGATTGTTATGAAGTGAAGGTGGAATGGAGGAGCACGAAAAGATTCATATCCTTTAAGTGTAATTTAAGGGAGTTGGTGCTTCTTATGGTTGGTGCTCTAAAAACAAGGGAGTTGGTGCATCCTAGGGTTGGTGCCCTAAAGATGAGGGAGTTGGTGCTTCCTAGGGTTGGTGCCCTAAAGAAGGGGATCTGTGTCTCCTAGAGTTGGTGCTCTAAAGAGGATTGGTGTCCTTCACTATTCTTTATAAACCTTGTAATTGATGTTAAATATATTTATATAATTGATTTTGCATACAATTCATTGTTGATTCATTGTGGTAATCAATAAAATATAAAAGTAACTGCTAATTGTTAAAAAGGGTAATACTTATTCACCCCCCCCTCTCAGTATTCCAACATTTGGTATTAGAGTTGGTGCCCTTAGTCCAGTCTAACAACTGAAAGGTAGATCCTGAAGATGGATCAACAAGAGGGAATGTCTAACAACAAAGCACCATTGTTCAATGGAGGAGGCCATGCTCTATGGAAAATAAGAATGAAAAACTTTTTGTTGGCTCTTGGTTTTGATATTTGGAAATCTGTTGTAGATGGTTACACTGCACCAACTACTCCACCCAAAGACGCTGCAGGAAAGAAAATTTGTAATGACAACTCAAGAGTAGTTAATGGAATTCTAGGAAGGTTGACTAATTCTATGTGTGTGAAGGTTATGCATTGTAAATCAGCCAAAGAAATCTGGGACAAGTTGGAGGTTGTATATGAAGGAGATGGCAAAGTCAAGGAAGCCAAACTATAGACCTATAGAACTCAGTTTGAAAATCTGAAAATGAAAGAAGAAGAAAATATTGTTGAGTACCTTCATAGGGTAGATGAAGTGGTTAACTCAATCAGAGCTGTAGGAGAATAAATTACAGATAAACCTATTGTGCAAAAAAATACTAAGATCATTACCTATGAGATATGATGCAAATATTTCTACAATTGAAGATAGATCTAATCTAAACAAACTCACAGTTGATCAGCTTCATGGAATTTTTACAGCAGATGAAATGAGAACAGGGAATGATAAATCATCAAATAGAGAAACAACTTTTAAAGCATCTAAAACAAATATGAGTTATCACCTATATCTGATGAGGAAACTGCCAAATTCATAAAGAAAATCAAGAAAGGGACATGGAAATACAAAGGAAAGATTCCTCTAATATGCTTCGACTGTGGAAAAATTGGACACTTTGCCAATAAATGTCCCCATCCTAAGCAGGAAGAAAGTGATGATGAAATAACCTTCAACAATCAGAAGAAAAGAAAAACTAATAATAAAAAGAAGTTCTACAAGAAAAAGAAAACGTTATTTACTCAAGAAGATAGTAGTTCATCAGAAGAAAATGAAGAAGATGAACCAAGCCTTCTATTTATGGGAGTAAAAACTCAAGATGATAAATAGTCAAAAGATGAAGAAGAAGTGACCTTCGAAGAAGAAATCCTTTGTATAATTGAAGAACTAAGAAAAACTAAAAAACAAAACAGAGTACTAAGGGGGGGGATCTTAGAGATTAAGGAAGCTACTAAATTAAGAGAGAGAGAAGTTTCCAAAACTATCAAAGAGTCAGAACAGAACATCAATGAATTGAAGTCTTATCTCATGGAAGTTAATAAAATTGAAGAAGTCATTTTACAACAACTTAATGATAAAAAAATAGTATGTGAGAAACTAGAAGCTGAGATTAAGCTGCTAAAAAGTGAAATTGAGAAAGTAAAGAAGGGATCGTAATTTGAAATAGTACAAGGATGTTGAATGCAATTCTCAGTAGTCAAAGGTCACCAAACAACAAGATTGGTTTGGGATACACTCAAGACTCAACTTTTTCATCATAAGGATCTGTCAAGAAACCAATCAGCTACGCAGATGCTCTGAAAAAATCATTTAGAAAAGAAGATAATGAGGCAAAGATGATATCATTGAAAACGGTTACACATAAACAAAAATCAATACTCTCCACTGGAGTAAAAGATGACCAAAAGAAATTCATCAGAAGAAATACCCCTAAATATTTATTTATTGGATATTTCTACTCTTGCAATAATTTTGGACATAAGGAAGTACACTACAAAGCTTATAGACAATACAATCATAGAAATGTCCAAATATATAAGAATAACAAGTATAATAAAGAAAAGAGAAACTATAACCCATTCTCTCCTTTGCAATATTTCAATAGTGAATGCCAAAAATGCAACAACTATGGTCATAAAACAAGTAATTGTAGATTGTCAAAATATGATAAAAAGACAAATATTCCCCATAATAAAAAAGAATGGAGGAAAAAGCAAATAGAGTGCAATGTAGAATTATATGCGAGAAATCAAGAGTGTCAGTGGTATATAGACAGTTGATGTTCCAAACACATGACTGGAGATCAAAGTAAATTTCTCAAGTTAAATAAGAAAGGAAAAGGAAAAGTAACTTTTGGAGATAATATGTCAGCCAAGATACTAGGAAAAGGCACTGTTAGTTTAGGAAATAATAAAACCAAAGCAAAAGATGTACTTTTGGTAGAAAATCTCAAACCAAACCTTCTAAGTGTAAGTCAGACTTTTGATCAAGGTCACATACTTACTTTTGATTCTCGGAAATGTGAAATCAGAAAAAAGGACATTGGAAAGCTACTAGCAGTTGCACGAAGAACATCTAGCAATGTGTACATCCTCGATATAAAAGAAGAAGAAAAATGTTGCTTAAACCAAGTAGATGAAATTTGGCTATGGCATACAAGGTTGGGACATTTAAGCTTTGAAAACTTGATCAAAGTCAATGAAAAAGAGGCAGTTAGGGACCTGTCAAAAGTGATTAAGCCTTCAAATCCTATTTGTAAACATTGTCAAATAGGAAAGCAAACAAGAGTTAGGTTCAAAACAAAAGAGCATTTCACAACTAAACCATTATATATTATTCACACAGATCTATGTGGACCTACCAGAACCAAAAGCACTTATGGTGAACATTATTTTAAGTTGATTATTGATGATTACATAAGACTAGCCTGGGTTTTCTTTTTAAAAGAAAAATCAAAAGCCTTTGAGAAATTTAAAATATATAAAGCTCTTGTACAAAATGAAACAGATCTAAAAATTAAGTGTCTAAGATCAGACAACGGAGGATAATTCACCTCTAAAGAGTTCACTCAATTCTGTGAAAACCGTGGTATCAAAAGACGGTTTTCAGCTCCCAGGACTCCTCAACATAATGGAGTGGTAGAAAGGAAAAACAAAATAGTTCAAGAAGCTGCAAGAACTATGCTAAATGAAGACAAACTTCTAGACAAATTCTGGAGAGATGCAATCCACATAGCAGTTCACATACTTAATAGAGCTCATTTGAGACCCAATCATGACAAAACCCCTTGTGAACTTTGGTTTGGGAGGCCAACCTCTATAAAACACTTTAGAATTTTTGGAAGTAGATGTTACATAAAGAATGATGAAGGATACCTAGGAAAGTTTGACCCAAGTCTGATGAAGGAATATTCTTAGGATACTCATCGAATGAAAAGGCATACAGATGTTATAATCTCGGACTACTAAAAATAGTGGAAAGTGAAAATGTAAAAATAGATGACCTAATAAAGGGCATATCCCAAAGCTTTGATAAAAAATCTCAACAAGAAGATGATGATATAAAATCTCAACAAGAGGATGATGATGTAGAATCTCAGAAAGAATATGGTGATGAAACACATGAAAATGAACCTCACACTGATGAAGAAGACAATGAAGAACCTGCCAAGAGCTCCATCAAAAAGAGTTCAGAAGAATCATTATCAAAGCCAGATCATTGGAGATAAAAGTGCATGAGTGGAAACAAGAAGGACCCTAGCTTTTGACTCAGAACAAGCAATGTTATCCCTAATTGAACCTAAATCAGTTAAAGAAGTTCTCAAAAGTAAATATTGGATAAAATCAATGAATGAAGAACTAGATCAAATAGAGAAGAATCAGACTTGAGAACTAGTTCCAAGACCCAAGAACAAGAATGTGATAGGAACTAAGTGGATCTTCAAGAAAAAATTAAATGAAAATGGGGAAATTATGAAGAACAAAGACAGATTAGTCTGCAAAGGATATTCCCAAGTACAAGGTATTGATTTTGAAAAAACTTTCGCTCTAGTAGCAAGACTTGAGGCAATCAGAATGTTCCTAGCATTTGCATGCTTCAGAAATTTCAAAATCTATCAGATGGATGTCAAATCAACATTCCTTAATGGAACGCTAGAAGAAGAAGTCTACGTTGAGCAACCAGAAGGATTCATGTTATCAGAAAACCAAGACTATGTGTGCAAACTGAAAAAGGCTCTGTATGGTCTTAAACAAGCCCCCAAAGCATGGTTCTCTAGGCTTGATTAGTATCTACAAAAATAGGGATACAAGAGAGGGACTACTGACATCAACCTATATATCAAAATTTAGGATCAAAACATGATTGTTGTGGTAGTATATGTAGCTGACATCATATTTGGGAGTAATCTCACTACACTAACCAGAAAATTTGCAACTAAAATGCAATAATAGTTTCAAATGTCTATGTTGCGAGAACTATCATTCTTCTTAGGTTTACAAATAAATCAAACAGAAAATGGAATATTTTTTTCCCAAACCAAATATATTAAGAAAATGTTGAAGAAATTCCAAATGGAAGACAGTAAACCTATGGGTACTCCAATGGTCACTAGATGTAAACTAAGTCTAAAAGATGACTCACCAAAAGTAGACCAAACGATGTATAGATCTAGGGTTGGAAGTTTGCTCTATTCAACAGGAACAAGACCTGACATCATCCAGGTTGTAGGACTCGTGGGGAGATTTCAATCTGCACCTAAAGAAACCCACTTAAAAGCAGTAAAAAGAATATTTGGATACCTTCAAGGCACCCTAGAACTAGGATTATGGTATCCAAAAGATAAAGACTTCAATCTAATCGCATATACTGATGCAGATTGGACAGGTAGCATAGATGATAGGAAAATCACCAGTGGAGGAGCATTTTTCTTAGGAAAAAGTTTGGTAGCATGGTCAAGCAAGAAACAAACATCCACATCACTCTCTACAGCAGAGGCATAATACATTGTTGTTGCATCCTGCTGCACACAAGTTCTTTGGATGAAACAAACTCTAGAAGACCTACAAATAAAATATAATTATCATATTACTATTAACCGTGACAACACTAGTGCCATAAGTATCTCTAAAAATCCAGTCATGCATTTGAAAACCAAACACATCCCAATTAAATACCATTTCCTAAGAGATCAGGTCACCCCAAAAATAGTTAAAATAGTGTATCTAGACACCAAAGAATAGATTGCAGACATTTTCACAAAACCTCTGCCCAAGAGTACTTTTGAAAATCTCCGACATAAATTAGGAATAATTCAAAAACCTCATTAAAAATCGAATGGTCGAGGGGATCATTACCAGAGGGGGAGCAAAGAAACATCCCCTATGTCATTGATGTCAAAGGCGGAGAGTAACTTCAGAGGAGAAGAGCATCATCACAAGGGGAGTTTGTGTATGAACTTAGTGTGTTGCCCTCAATGACAAAGGGGGATATTGTTGCACATATTGTCATTTATGTCAACAACCGATGTCATTACGTTATAATGATGAGTTGGTATGAACAAAATGCAAAAAATAGTTATTAAAAAGCTCAAGAGAAATAGCGATGAAACAGATCAGAAGCTCAGAAGAGATGATGCACTTGAAGATCGGAAGAGATGAGGCACAAGAGTCATTCATTATTATTTTGGGACAATCCAGGATCGTTGGATCGAGTAAAGAGGAAGGATAAGATAAGAAAATACCAAGGCCAAAGCCTTGGAGTCACGAACTCCCGTCAACCGTCGGATCTGAAAAACCCCTTGACCGTTGATCTATTCAGAGTGTGCCAAGGTAGCAGTGGTCAACTTCGGTGCTGACCACTTCGGTACAAAAGGGTTGAGAACAAGTAAATTCACCTAAAGGCCAAAGTTCTGAAGTCATAAAGTGAAGACATATAGCACACACATAAGGAGATCCTTGTCAGCAAGGACATGTGGAACAATCAAATGGTGACAAGTGTCAAGGTGCTATTAGCATTTCAGGTATGCGTAAGTGACAAATCTATGTGACACATGCCAGCCACTCGGTCAGTGCCACATCAACAAGTGACGTCCACAACTATGTCACTCTGAGAGTATGTACTTTAGTATTTTCGACACCATCAAATGCACGGAGTCCCAAAGTTTTGAAATGAATGAGAACCGTTCATCATGCAAGTAAAATCCAACCATCCGATCTAATTCAACAAAATGTACTCCGGAAGATTGAAGGCCTATGTAGGAGAAATCACCCGAAGCGCCGAAGGCTGAAGTCAACGTTGATCGTTGATCTAAGATAACTTTAGGAGAATTCTCAACCGTAAGATCAGGAGATAGTCAACTCCGACGTTGACCAACTCCAGTGGAAATTGGAAATATCAATCACTCGGACCTCCAAACCCCCGAAGTCCCAAAGTCCTGAACTAAATAGTGGTTTTCCATCTCAACCTTTGATTGAGTCATAGTTGTTTATCAAGTACAGTGGAAAGATAAAGTGTAAATCACAAAGTAACGCTAGCCATTGATATACTTAGGGAGCATTCTCAACTGATGATCAAGCATAGTGGAAGGATAGCGTAAGTAGAGGTGTCAACCGATAGAAAGTGGTCACCACCGCTTTATGACTTATTTGGTATGTAATCACTTTGGAAGAATTGTTACTCCAGAGTCCAAGAGCCACGAATAGCTGAAGTTCCGAAGTAAATGAGAACCATCCATCTCATCACAAACGTGATCGTTGATTTTGATAAGTTATTAAGCACTCACTTGGCCTAGCACCTGGTCACCACCCGCGGTCGTATGAAATAAAGAAATAAGGGTAAAAGAAGAGGCGACGCTTAATAAGTCTGTGATTTTGCGCATATGGTCACATGTAAATGGTTTGAAGGAAGCGCCTTTGCAGAACTTTATTTCTGCAATATTTGCAGAGACATGGAATTGAGTTAAAAAGAAATCGATCCATGTATGTGATCGATTTACGAAAAGCACTCTCATTGAATTAAAGAATTAACAATAATGTTTGAATAATAATAGTGATTATTTTTAATGTTAAAATGAAGAGGTGTGATGGTCCAAATAAAGGGACACAATGTTTTATAGCTCACACCAGTTGGAAGAGTATATAAACGAGAAAGAGTGGTGAGAAGAAAGTGTCTAAGTAGTTCATATCAGAAGATCAAAACAAATGCAGAGCCCAAGAAGAAGAACCGATCATTCTTATGAAGTGAATGTGGAAGGGAGGAGCACGGAAGGATTCATACCCTTTAAGTGTAATTTAAGGGAGTTGGTGCCCTAAAAACAAGGGAGTTGGTGCTTCCTAGGGCTGGTTCCCTAAAAGCAAGGGAGTTGGTGCTTCCTAGGGTAGGTGCCCTAAAGACGAGGGAGTTGGTGCTTCCTAGGGTTGGTGCCATGAAGAAGGGGATATGTGTCTCCTAGAGTTGGTGCTCTAAAAAGGATTGGTGTCCTTCACTATTCTTTATAAAACCTTGTAATTCCTATTAAATATATTTATATAATTGATTTGCATACAATTCATTGTTGATTTTTCGTGGCAATCAATACAAT
>JASDQU010735810.1:90557-109679 GCA_032191745.1 Picea mariana | reverse complement strand
TAAACCTTCCAATGACAAAAACACCATATGCATGCCAAAAATGATCCTCCTCAAGTGTAGCGCCTCACTCCAAGAGCAAATATCCAAGACAAAAGATAAAAGAGTCACTCTCACAAGAGAGCAAGTTATGTTATGTCCAATTGAGGGTAAAACGTCCTCAATATATATGATCTCTATGACCTTTAATTAACAATTAGGTCATTAAAAACAGTCGACAAGGATGACTTTACATTATTCAATTATTTGTCACATTACATGCTAAAAATGCCAAAAGTGAGCAAAAAATGGAGACGTCAGGCCCCCATAGGGGAGACGTTGGCCCTTTCAGGGCATAATCATCATCCAGCAAGCCAGACGTTGGCCCCTCTGGGGCTCCTGCAACCTGCTATGTGTGCCAAACTAGCCCAGCACACTGCCATCTGCTCCAGAAAACGTCCAGCTAATCCTGGGTGGCTTCCTATCCATCAAGGCCATCGTCCCATCTGCAAGGAGCTGATCCCCATAGGTCAAATCTCTGCCAGGACATCCTGATGAGGGCGTCCTTCTTCTTCCCCATGCAAGGGCTCATCATAACTATGTCCTGCCTCTGCCATCCCAGCAACCATCTGATGGGCTCTTCAGCCCCATGGAGGTCCGAGCTAATCATCTCCCCATGTGCACCGATCCTCTGGTACCTGTCCGTCGGGCATGGTCCTGCACATCAAAGACTACGCCCTCCATGGGCTCATCAGTCCTAGACATCATAGCAATGTAAATCATATCTCATCATTAAAGTTATCAGACATATGCATGAAATCCCTAACAAATCATCTAAGAGCTCAAATACATTACACAGATCTACTATACAAAGCTAAGGAAACCAACAAGACAACCTATTGGGCTAATACCCACAAGCGATGGAAAGTTTCCTCAAAGGATTATTCAAGCCGTGTGTAATGAGGTGATATGGTTTTAGGGATGTCCAGTCATAGTCAGACCAAGGGCTGGTGTTGTCTGTGGGTGCCTTTGTAGGAGGCGAGTTGTACCCGTCATGGATGCATTTTTTCCAAGCCCGTTTTGCCTTATCTTTCTTTTATTTCTTTTTTACTACAAGATCTGATGAAGAGGACACTGCCTTGGCTTGGTGGCCAGAGCTGACAGCGTTACCCACTAGTATCTTCGTAGAAATGAGAAGGCTGGCTCGTGATGAGACACCCTTTCCTTTGGCCATGCAACCAAAGGTCACTGCCCTGGTTTGGTGACCAGATATTGGCAATGTCATACTGCTAAATACCTATGAACATAATGGGCCGGCTTGTGATGAGACCTCCCATCCTCTTGGTTAGGTCTTGTGTTTATTTATTCAATTATTTTCTTAGGGTCCCTTAGTTTCTTATCAAGAGGCCTTTTATTGCCTTCTCGGGGATCCCCTGGGTGAAGCATCTCTAGGTTTTATTTTCCTATGGCTTTTATCTTTTACTAGCTGCTTTTACCCCCTGGGCCTTTAGCCCCTTCTTCCCACAAGACAAAGTGTACCCTGAGAGGTCATCCTAATGGCCAAACTAGGGGAATGGGATGGATGAGCGGAGTATAAGATGTAAAAGTGATAAGATGGTGGGAGCGGACGATGGCTCTGCAAACCCCCCTTGGTGGCTAACCAAAACCCATGAATACCGGCCTGCTAAGTTGCCCCATCAATCACCCCAACAATGGTCAAGTGGATTAGTGTAAGATCCAAGCAGTCATCCAAAATGAAAGAAACCTAATGCATATATAAGAAGGTTATAATGATCAAATATGACACATACCATGATACCTCGGACCAATTACCTCATGGAGCAAGAGCCCTCTCTGATGCAAGCCCAGGCCGGTAGTGATGGAAGCTGCTACTGCTGACAGGACAAGTCTGGCTGAGAAGAAGAAAGATGGGCCCTCCAGGGCCATGCTCAAGTCACTCCTGCTTTCAGTACTCCATGTCTAGGACCATGTGGGCCTTGAGACATGATCTCCTAGTTATCCCTAGATATCGGGGATAACAGTCACATCTCTTCTCAGAGATAAGTCGCCACCATTCCAGCAAGCTTGTTTCTACTACATTTTACAGTTTCAACTTATTTCGTTATTGAATAGAAAACCAGTTTTATTGTATCTCTGTTATTTTGTGTTAAGCACCTATTAATAATTTGTATTCATTTCGTTATGCTCATAAAATCTGGATCACTTGACAACTGGTGTGTTCATTGCTTGCGTCGTTTGTTCCTCTTGCAGTTCACCCTCATGAGCTATATGCCCTTCCATTAAAAGAAAAAACTTTATAAGTACACGTAAGCAAATAAACATCTATAATCATAATAGATACTTCTATTTCTAAAGCATACATACCTGAATGGCTAGTCTGCTCCCCAATATCATGCGACGGGCGCTCCCCACTATCAACTGGTAGTTTTTTAGTTATGCTACCCTCATTGCTTCGGTTGCTCTCCTGCTTAAAACAAACATAAACATTTAGTTATTGGTGATATAATCAAGCGTGGATAGAGTTTACTAGTATACTACAATGATGGCCTTATTGATTTTATTTACCTGCATTTGCATAATTAGGGAGATTGGTGTCTGCCCCAAGATTTTTCGATATTCATCCACACTTTGAAAACCAATCTTTAGGTATTCCTCAGTGGCAGTGGATTTGAACATATTTCCCTAAAATGCATAACATCATTAAAATTGCTTGTAATAAAACAATTATTTGTTTGCTACTGTTAAATAAATATTCGCCACAATTAATCATTTAATTCTTACGATTCATGCTCTTAGTTTTTTGTAGCCACCTTGGCCCAGTTTATGTTTCCCGTGCTTTTCCATTCTATCATTTGTTGCTTTGGAGGTGTCGGGAAGCCTATGAAAATTTTGAAATATGTTAAATGTCGCAATAGTTATTTAAAATAAAAAATAAAAATTGAGCATATTTCACTAAAAATATGATATGTGTCATACCTTGCTTTACCATGTCGTGGTTCTTTTCCTTGTATTTTTAGAAAATTCTCCTTTGCATCCTCAATCAGTGCCTTCCTCTCTTTCTCCCAAACCATGGGAGGGCGCTCATACTTGAGGTTTTCTTCCAATCTTTTCCTATAATGGGCCCTAGTATATTTCAAACTCTCGCCAGCTAAATGGGTGACCACTTTTTTGTTGAATGTATTTCCAAACAAGTTTACCATATGGCTTATCAATTCATCTTTCAAATTGCTATCTTGGCCATTCCACCTTGTGCGAATGGTGGGGCCAAAAAGCTCCAATGCCTTGTCATTCAAGTTCCTATAGAATACATTATTTCCTACAAAAACATTATGATCATTAATTTGAAATAATTTCGACATATGTGATTTTCAATTACATGATAAAAATCAATCAATTAGTTAATAAATATCTGCAACCTTTTGTATATTTATTGGAACACAATCGTCATCCACCAGAAATTTGACATCTAGTGATCTTGTGCTTTTCACCCGTGCTGCTCCAGGATAAGCTTCCTCGCCATCGACACTAGGTTCATCTCCAACATCATGTGGAGTCCCAATGCATGTATGGCCCTGCTCGGGCATGTCATGCTACTCAAAATCAATATGCTCGTCATTTGATTCGAGGCCAACCTCATGAGAGTAAAAAAGCCTCAGTTGTATGTTATCTCGACGTTGTCGCTGCACTAGAGCATCACTGCTGCCAATAACGGTCTATGTAGGTTGTCCACACTCGGTTTTAAAAACTCCTACAAAAGGAATACTTAACTTTATCAGATCTTATAAAAATTATAAAACTAAAAATCATAAATGAATATATGTTATAGCTGATAAAATTATGTAAAGATGCAACTTACCCCATAAGAATGTATTTGAGCTTTTAGCTCATTAATTATTGTGTTGATCTCCTCCGTCATGGGTCTTCTGCTAATCAAACCACGTATTTCTATGTTTTCCCTTTTTAGGGTCTTCCTGACAATTTCCATTGGGTTTGTCGAATAAAATATTTCTTCCTCAAACACCTCATCATCCACATTGAGTGTGGACTATAAACATCAAATAATAAAAGTAAGGAAATTAATTTTAACATTAAATAAATTTAGATATTGTAATCATATTAGCAACTATTATATAATAATAATAAAATGTTATTACATCGAAGTTTACCTGTTCATAGTTGCCTCCAGATTGTGTAGGAATCTGGGCATGATCACTTTGCCACAATACAAGAAGTAAGACAATTAATGCAAATGGTTCAGTTAAATGATATATAAGATAATTACTGCAAAAAAATAAATAATAAGAGTGATTCATCAAAGGTTTAGTTAAATGGTATATAAGATATTTACCCCCATAGTAGCATCCCCTCCATCTATTCGATTCAAATTGTAACCGATCAATAACTCTTCACCTGCAACTATTGATTCTGTTTCACGTACGAATATACGATTTCCTTCACGCCCCTCAAATATCCAATTCAGTTGCTTAGTTGTTGTCCATAGTATTGTACTATTTATAAAGACCGCAATGTTTCCGGAAGCTTTTGGCCTTCCATCAATATACATAGTCGCCCCTTTCTTTTGATTGTTGTCTACTAGTTGTATATAATTTGAAGCAACTTTGTATCTCTGCATACTTCGCGTATGTTGAACCAATATCAACCAGTGATTATATTGTAGCATGGTCCGACATACTCCATCAATTCGGTTACAATGTCATATTTGACCTTTATGTCATCCATGGAAAATAGCCCCAATCCATGTATGGTTGATGGAGCAATGTGATACATCCTCCCATTGATGAAGAAATATGTGTCCAATTGAAGTAGCTCCTTAGGTACCCATCATTGCACTAGATATATATACGTCAAGGGCAACTCAATGTCACCTATGCTCTCATCATCAAAATAACAAGACCCTCTTTCGACAATAAAAAATTCCATGCGTCTACAAAATCTTCCCCTTGCCTTTTCAGCTCTAGTTGATCTAGAACTGTTAGATCTAGTACAATACGTCTCAATTTCAACCTCTCCTAGTATATCGTGATCCTTAGTCGGGGAAGATAGATCTGACAAGTACCCATTTGGTGGTACCTAAACTCAATAAAATGAGAAGATAAGTTAGTGAGCTAAGTATTTTGGAAGAGATGACGAGTGTTTACATGAAAGTCATGAAATGTGAACTGCATTCAACAAGAATGGTTTAATTAGATATGAAAAAAAAATATGAGCATCAAATCAAGCATGGTGTATATAAATTTTATGCAGCCTACTATTGATGTTTAGATTCATACTTAATACTTGCCTCCAACCCTCCAATTTTTTTGTTGGAGGCTTCTTCTTCAACCAACTTTTCGAGTAGTTCTAGTCTACTCCAGATTTTGAAGGATAATGAAGGTCGGATTCAAGTTTTAATCATATGCAACTCCAAGTAGTATTCGATGGCATGCTTAAAATCCAATTACTTTTCAACAACATCCAACCTTGGGCCAATATCATCTCACATCAAACGACTTTCCTCCAATTTTTCCAAGGTAAGGGTAATGGTAAGCGAATTTTGTGTTTTTCGCTATGATGACTTAAGAATTGGTCTCCATACAGTTGTTCATGGTAGGTGTTATCCCACATATTTATGTGGATTATACAAGGGATATATTTGAAGAACTCCCCATGGTTTACTATCCCAATTGGTCTACTAGGAAGAGCTCCCACATTAAATGTGTAGATCCCTTGCCAACACATTATGTTCGATGTAGAGTGTTCTAGGTGTTGAAGACTGGGTAGCTTCGAAATATATTCTTATTGTATTTGTAATGACAAAACCCTAAAAGACATTATTATATTGTATTTGTAAAAGTCGACTTGGTTAAAGCCTTGGAAAAAAGTCAATTGTAAATTATAAGGGTAAATTGTCAAGTCGGCCCTAGCTTATTTAAGGGGGCAATCCAATGTGTATTTATAAGGAGGCTAGGCACCTCATTTGGATATATATACAACACAAGCTCTCAAGCTAAAGTTACAGTGCACAAGTTTGAGGAGGAGACACAATAGCAAGGAGAAGACATTTAGGTGACCTATCTTGGTCTAGTGGTGTGCTACCCTAGTGTGGTTAGTTTGTTCTGGTTTATCTTCTTTTGCGGTGAGATCTCTCGTAGAGAGACATTTTACTTGTTGAAGAATCTATACTATAGAAGTTTTGTTGGGTTTTCTCCCTCAATAGGGTTTCCCAGGATAAATATTGTGTAATGTTGTGGATGTCTTTCTTTCAGTGATCCTTAATGTTATAGTTATTTTTAATGTTATAAAGTTAATGAAGACATAACATCTTAACTTCTATAAGAGAAATTTAACACTAGGGATCCAACAAGAGGCCACAACATAGAGTTGGTCCAATTCTTGTAATATAGGATACACTTTAGGATTCAATTATTGTAGATAATTATCTTTTACATCAATATCTCTTTCATCAATTTCCCCAAGTGGTATTACTTCTTCCTTTAGGTATAACATCTTATTTATGCTCAAACTAGGTGAACTAATTCCATATAAATGTGTGGGAAAAGTATTCATAGATTATTTTGTCCCAATACAAAAGGATTAATAAGAGGGTATGTCATCCTGTTTGTTCCTTGTTTGCATGTTAAGTTCATTTTCTATTGTGCAATCCTTGAATATAGTATGTTGGTTGTAGAAAATATCTTGTACAATACTAGTTAATTGGGCATGGTTGGAGAGAGTCCAATTTATCATGCTCCAACATCAAAAAATAGTACATGATTGACATGGAAACTCCACTATGTTCTCAAAGATGATTGTGTCCAATGTTGAAGATATTTCTACATATTTTAACTCATTGGAAATTCCACATTCCTACCATAAAGTTGAATCAAACTCAATTTGTTTTTACATTATTACAATATTCACCCTCAAGGTGGAATTTATTTTCAAGGTAAGAATTTAAGCTCGAACCTTTGTATTTTCTTGAAAATAGTTGAGAGAAAGATTTATGTTTCACTCAAATCATATTCCATAGCACTTAGATTTAGTGGGATTAGTTGAATACCTATAGAATCATTTTAGAGGAAGTTTCATTCATATTCTGCCCTTCTCTCTAAGTCTCCCACTAAAACTTGTAAGATATCCTCCCAAGATAGCTACCATTCAAAGTGATTCTATCAATCCCAAGATAGAAACAATATATGAATCTTTAATTGTGCCTAATATACACTTGCATAGAAAATATATAGAAGCATAAGTTGCATAAGTAAGCTCAATATCAAGTTACTCAAGTTGCATAGTTGCATAGTTGCATAGTTGCATAAGTAAGCTCAATATCAAGTTGCATAAGTTGCATAGTTGCATAAAGTTGCATAAAGTTAAATTCATATAAATGTTATACCTTGTAGAGAACTTCATAAAATCACCATCAAGGAGAAGTTCCCTATTCCAGTCATTGATGATATATTAGATCAAATGGTGTTGTGTTCATTAGTGAGCTCAATATCAAGTTAGAATATCATCAAAGTCTTGTTGCATAAGTTGCATAGTTGCAGAAAGTTGCATAAAGTTGCAGAAAGTTGCATAAAGTTGCATAGTTGCATAAGTTGCATAAGTAAGCTCAATATCAAGTTGCATAAGTTGTATAGTTGCATAAGTTGCATAGTTGAATAAAGTTGCATAAAGTTGAATAGTTGCATAAGTAAGCTCAATATTAAGTTGCTCAAGTTGCATAGTTGCATAAGTTGCATAAGTAAGCTCAATATCAAGTTGCATAGTTTCATAAAGTTGCATAAAGTTAAATCCATTTAAATTTTATACCTTGTAGAGAACTTCATAAAATCACCATCAAGGAGAAGTTCCCTATTCCACTCATTGATGAGATATTAGATGAAATGGTGTTGTGTTCCTTAGTAAGCTCAATATCAAGTTGCATAGTTGCATAAAGTTAAATTCATTTAAAAGTTATACCTTGTAGAGAACTTCATAAAATCACCATCAAGGAGAAGTTCCCTATTCCACTCATTGATGAGATATTAGATGAAATGGTGTTGTGTTCCTTAGTAAGATCAATATCAAGTTAGAATATCATCAAAGTCTTGTTGCATAAGTTGCATAAGTAAGCTCAATATCAAGTTGCATAAGTTGTATAGTTGCAAAAGTTGCATAGTTGCATAGAGAACTTCATAAAATCACCATCAAGAAGAAGTTCCCTATTCCATTAATTGATGAGATATTAGATGAAATGGCGTTGTGTACCTTAGTAAGCTCAATATCAAGTTAGAATATCATCAAAGTCTTGTTGCATAAGTTGCATAGTTGCATAAGTTGCATAGTTGCATAAAGTTGCATAAAGTTGCATAGTTGCATAAGTAAGCTCAATATCAAGTTGCATAAGTTTCATAGTTGCATAAAGTTAATATCATTTAAATGTTATACCTCGTAGAGAAATTCATAAAATCGCCATCAAGGAGAAGTTCTCTATTCTATCCATTGATGAGATATTAGATGAAATGGCGTTGTGTTCCTTAGTAAACTCAATATCAAGTTAGAATATCATCAAAGTCTTGTTGCATAAGTTGCATAGTTGTGTAAGTTTAATAGTTGCATAATTGCATAAGTTGCATAAGTAAGCTCAATATCAAGTTGTTCGTTGCATAGTTGCATAGAGAACTTCATAAAATCACCATCAAGGAGAAGTTCCCTATTCCATTCATTGATGAGATATTAGATGAAATGGCATTGTGTTCCTTAGTAAGCTCAAAATAAAGTTAGAATATCATCAAAGTCTTGTTGCATATGTTGCATAGTTGCATAAGTTGCATAGCTGTATAAGTTGCATAGCTGTATAAGTTGCATAGTTGCATAAAGTTGCATAAAGTTGCATAAGTTGAATAAGTAAGCTCAGTATCAAGTTGCATGTTCTAGGGACCTATTTTTTTCTAGGTTATCCTCTCCCATTTAGTGATTTAAATGGATATGACGATGGATTAGGTGCCTTGGGTAATTATAGAATTGTAAATCCTTGGAGGTTGATGAGGGGGACACAATCCCCTTTTTCTCTCATGCAATGTTGGTGAAGGGCATCCTTGAACTTCAACCTTCTTGAACCATATGTTAGTGGAGCCTTAAGCATGCTTGAAATCATCAAAATCATATATAAAATAGGATACAACACCTAATCAATCATCCAAATCATTTCATAATCAATAAATTACACAAAACCCAACACAATTATATTAATCATGGTCAATAGAGGTCTCATAGAGTACAAAGATGATCAAAATATCTTAAAAATGGGCCTCGTGATACTACAATTGGGAGGCCCTCCATCACCTCCCAACTTAATTTTTTTCACACCTTTGTGAAAACAAAAATTATGATGTAGGTACTGCTACTTCCTCTCTTACTAATTAACTATTGTTAATCTCTACAATCCTGCTTCAAATCATATGCCACGGATTGGCTAGTGTCACCCTTGCCATGGTACCTAGGATATTTCTACACCTTTTTCCAATATTCCCTTTCCTTATCTTCATCCAATAATACTATTGTTGTAGGGTATAAAAGGAGAGGGGGGTTGAACCTAAGCTATATCTAATTGATATTGACCCTCCTCAATGAATTCTTGAACAATTGGTCTCTAAACATGGAGGCTTGCAAGTTACTAAGGAAATGAGGATCAACCTTCTTGAGTTCACGTGGGAATGAATTCCACCTTATTTAGAGGGAATAGGGACCATATTTATGTTTGATACAAGAAAGGAACATTGGATGGTTGTTAAAATAATATTATGGTATGTATAAGGAACCAACGTCTATGTCTTAGTCATCAAGATCAAGGTAATGATAGTTTTGACTTACATGGGTTTGTCGATGAAGATTGGGTTGGAGATGTGGACAAGAAAATGTCCATAGGTGAAAATGTATTTCATTTGTTCCAATGAGTAGTGAGGTTGATGAGTAAGACACAAACCATCATTCTCTCTTCCAGTTCAAAGGCACGATATGTTGTTTCAACAAAATTGATCAAAGACACATTTTGGTTATTGAGATTATGAAACAATCTTGCTATCAAATAGGTTACTTTAGAAATCGAATGTAATAACCAAAGCACCATTGTAATGACTAAGAAGCCAAATTATAGTTCTAAGCATAAGCATATTGATGTGGAGCAAATAGAGGAAGTAGGTGTATTGAAATTGATCATTTGTAGATCAAATGTAATGCAATATAAGAACTAACAAGGAAATAAATGGAGTGAAGTTTGTCTTGTGTAGAGACATGCTTGGAATTTACACTTGTTCAATGTGACCTTCTCAATAAATTTAGAGAGTAATATACATGGAAAAGTTTACCTATCAATGCCATTTTATCCCATCTTATGATATTTTCATTCCCATGAATTTTTCTATCCAATTGCAACTTATTCCACCACAAAGATGCATGACTCTTCAATTTTGTACATGTAAATATTACCTTTTTGATATCCTCAATATGTTCAACACTCAAATAATTTCTCCATCTCCCCTATCTAGTCAATTAATTCTTCAAGGTTCAAGCTTCCTCCATACATAGGGGTTTAAAGTTTGGGTTTGCCTCAAAAATATGTTATAGCTCTTATAATTCTTTCTTTTTTAGTGCACTCCTCTTCTAGTTCTTTTTTTGTGGCTTCATCGAATCCCTACAAATTTTCAAAGTAAACTATCTAATCATATCCCTACAAATTTTATGTCAACATATCCCTACAAATTTTCAAAGTAAACTATATAATCATATTGTTGAAATACCTTTACTACCTCATGGTTGGTATATGCTCTAGAGGTTTCTTATATAGTCTCCCTCTTATCGAAGCCACCCCCCATATTTCACTTTGATGTTAATTTTGTGTAGTATGTAGGATTGTATACAGAGAAAGCTTCACTAGCCTAGAATATAATTACAATAGGGGATATCTAAAGAGAAGTATATTGAACCCCCTTAGTTTCCCGATGTGAACGAGATATTAAAAAAAGAGGAAGTTCGAGATGACAAAACAATAATAGAAAGCATAAGAAATAGGCTTTTGAAATTTCAATTTTTAGAAATAGAGAAATATGGGGTTTGGAAGGTATTATCCCAGGTTTCGATTTTTTGTGGTTTTGGAGTGCTAGGATATCCCTCCCATAGTAATGATGTTTACCTTTCAATTTCATAAATGGAACAAATCATAAAAACTATAGAATTCCTAGGTAGATAGGGTTATAGCTTCCAATATAGGTCAGTTCAAAATAATTATGGGAACCACACAAAGCTATCAAACCCTATCGGGAGGGAGAGAACCAAACGGACTCTGAAACAAAAGGACAATACCACTTATTGACATTCTCAACCATTTTTAGCAACAATTAGAGGAGAGCCATTGCTGATTTCTACGACATCTCCACGAGTTTGGCCGAATGGGGCTCCTCTACCTCTGTCGATGTCCAAATGGAAGATGTGACCCTTGAATATCTCCACTCCTGCATGAGTTTGGCTAGATAGGACGCGTTTCTCTGCCTCTGTCGATGTCTCCACTCCTATACGTGGGGTTTCGCCAAATAGGGATGCTCTTGTGCACCTAGGGCTACACTCTACTTGTTGTCTCCACTCATGCATGGGGTTTGGCTGGATAGGGCTTCTCTCATGCATCTAGGCCAACTGCTCTTTGGTTGTTGCCGTGAATGAGCACGAGGAATTAGATTTTTTATTTTTGTATTGTTTTTTGTTTTGTTTTTTATAATGTTTTGTTATTATTTGTTTTTAATTTAATTAATATATGTTATAATATATATATATATATATTAATTAACCTTGTTAAAACTAGTACAGACAAGGGGAATCTTATTGTTTAATTAAAACAAAGCATTTTGATGGTCCCTGCGGATGCTGACTCAATGTGATTTATGCCCAGTGCTCTACATGTCAAAGTGAAGAAATCAACCAAGCACGGGTAAACAATGGGAGTAACTATTACTCTCTTAAGGTAGTCAAATGTCTTGTCATCTAATTAGTGACGTGCATGAATGGATTAACAAGATTCCCATTGTCCCTAGCTACTATCTAGAGAAACCACAGCTAAGGAAATAGGATTGGAAGAATTACCAGGGAAAGAAGACCTTGTTGATCTTGACTCTAGTCCGACTTTGTGAAATGACTTGAGAGGTGTAGAATAAGTGGGAGTCGTTTTCAGCGCAAGTGAAATACGACCACTACTTTTAATGTTATTTTACTCATTCTGTGGGGCAGAGACAGGGCATTACGCATTTGTTAATATATAACGCACATTTCCTCAAAGTATTGTCATTGATGGAAATGGTCGAGAGCTCATTCTTCACGCACTTGATGGCAATGAATTTAAGAAACCAAATAGGATCATTGCTTTTAAGGACTTACAAAGTTACTACAAAGAGGATCATTCAACACCTAAGGGCATTCAACAATTCATGGAGTCCCTTTGTTTATCTACGCCTTGGTTTAAGAACTCAAGCAATAGTGACATTACATTGTTGGTAAGGAAACAATCATTCACACTAAGCATCAACTCCTTATGTTTATGAACTTTCAATCTAAGATTACAAAGGCATCTTAAATGGGAATCTTATGTTTAAAAATTGTATCCCATTATTAAGTACAAAAGGGGGACTACTAATAAAGTTGTTGATATGTTGAATATTCCTCCTTCCAAGGTTTATATATTCTCAATACCTAATTAATTTGAATAGCTTGGATTATACCAACCAATTCTAGTTAATTTCCTCATGTCCTCGAGAATCCATATCCCTAAACCTTATTTGTGATTTTCCCACTACTCTTAGTAATCACATATTAAAAAGCATTGAACAAGATCAATGTGAAAGAATGGTACCCTCTACCCAAGATTGATGATCTCATAAATTAGTTGAAAGGAGCCAAATATCTTAGCAAGATTGACCTAACTTTTATTTATCAATGAGTACATATGAACCCTTCTAATTATTAGGGAAAACTCTCAAGACCAAATATGGGATCTATATCAACAATGGATTTTCAGATCAATGATAATAAGTTATTGTTATTGCACCCCACACCAATGTTTAAATCTCTCTTGTGTTCATGTGCACTTTTGCTTACAAAAATGGGTGGGGCTAGGTGCAAGTCCTAAGAAAATTTTCAAAATAGATTACCCCAACTCATGGCGGCCTCCTAGGCAAAGGGTGGTTTCCATAACATGGTATGGAGTTTCTATATTCCTTCAAAGATGGGGGAAAAAAATAGTGTAGTGGTTGGTTACTTGTGTTGACTAAAAGCATTTAGTGAGAAACATTGGTGGTTAGTACTCATGACTTTTGGTATTGCTAATGTTTCAACTACATTGAGTAAGAATCATCAAAGGCATATTTCACCCACATTTGGGTAATATATAGTATTGTATTTGCATGAAATATTGGTTTATAGAAATAGTTGGTCGGAAGATCATATGTAAGATGTTAATATTTTTCTTGACCTTATTCACCAACATAAATTTCAAGAAACAATGAGAAGTCATTTGACCATACTTTCATTCATTGTTTGGATTTTGTTATGAAGTATGCTAGTGTGAATGCATATATGGCCAAGGTCAAAGTCCTTCAAGGTTGGCCCAATCCCTCTAATACTACATATATAAAAAAAATATTAATCCTCGGTGGCATGAATTTCTATAGAAAAGTCATTCAACATTTCTCTCACAACGTTCAACCATTTCATCAACTCTCCAATCAAAATAATTTATCATGGAATGTCGCAACACCTAAGGGCATTCAACAATTCAAGGATTCCCTTTGTTGATCTATGTGTTGGCTTAAGCACTCAAGCAATAGTGACATTACATTGTTGGCAAGGAAACAATCCCTCACACTAAGCATCAACCCCTTATATTTATGAACTTTCAATCTAAGATTACAAGGCCATCTTAAATGGGAATCTTATGTTTAAAATTTTTATCCCATTATTAAGTACAAAAGGGGGACTACTAATAAAGTTGTTGATATGTTGAATATCCCTCCTTCCAAGGTTTTAAATATTCTCAATACCTAATTAATTTGAATAGCTTGGATTCTACCAACCACTTCTAGTTAATTTCCTCATGTCCTCGAGAATCCATATATCTAAACCTTATTAGTGATTTTCCCACTACTCTTAGTAAACATGAATGTATATTTGTTATACGACACAGAAAATGAATATAAAGAGTGGGTGTGTGAGTGATATTTGAGTTTGGAAACCCTCCCATGTCATCAAGGCATGTGAACAATCTATCCATATCAAATTCTGGTGCATACATAAACATTTTGAAAAAATATCAATGTTGGTCCCATTCACAGGTCATTGTTGCCCATCATGTACTCTAGCCCTAGTACAATGTCTGTTAATAGTTGTTTCCTTTAAAATTCGATCGAGAAAATTAAAACAAAACGAGGAGGAGATCGATCGATATATACAGTGGGTGTGTCAGTGATCTTTGAGTCTAGAAACTCTCCCATATCGTCAAGGCATGTGAACAGTCTATCCATGTCAAATTTCGGTGCATACATTTCCATGAGGCATAACTCTTTTCTTAGGCCTTTTGTTTGGGTGATTTAAAGGGTGTTTCTAGGAATTTAATCAAGAAAACAATATGTTGCCAAGGATTCAATAAAAAAAATATAAATAAGAAGAAGAAAAATAATTGAAAATGTACTAAGAGAATGGAGAAAAAATGTGAAGAAAGATAATGTTGGAAAAATACGCAAAAGGGGACCAATGCATTGTTTGAATAAGGATAATGATTAAATTATTGAGACCAATTATGAAGCGAAAAAGATCAAAAAAGGTTACATCTTCTCACTTCAAATAGATTTGCACGTGCATTTTGAAATGAAATGGTTGACCAAATGTGTTAGCAACACATGGATCCATATCACTCATTGTATTATTTCATCGAAGCACAACATTTGTTTCATCAAGATGATTTATGAAAACTATTATTTAATCCATAATTTCAAATCAATTTCTAGAATTATCTCTCGACCTCCTCAAACTCATGTTTTGTTGCAAATGATCATGTCCAATATTCTCAAGGAGAAGGGCATATTGTGTGCCTAAACATATAAAAACATTTCATATGCAAATGAATTAATTATATGTAAGCTCATTATTTTGTAATGAAACCCGAATATATACCCTGAAAACACTTTAAAATAGTCCAAAGTTCTCCCAACGAAATATTTGTCAATGGTATCTATTGCAAGTATCTCCATTGTGCGGCCATGGTTTCCATGTGAGTGTTCATGACTAGAAATCATGTCCAGATTCCATTAACCAACGACATTTCATGGGGCAGAGACGAGGCATTGCACATATGTTAAAATATAATGCACATTTCCTCAAAGTGTTGTCATTGATGGCAATGGTCAAGAGCTCATTCTTCACACACTTGCTGGCAATGAGTTTGTGAAACAAACACAAATTGAAAAACTTTCAACGTTGGCACATGGTATATGGTTGATATGCATGATTTATTCCCCCCACTTGACCATAGAAAGTGCCTTAAGACACCCATCCCCTATGCATAAGAACCTATAATAGTACCCACATTCTTCTTAGAGGAAAAAAGTTACCTCTAAAGTGTCTTTGTTGTGGTTTTAGTTCATGTTCATGGCTAATGAGCCTTATATATCCATTTATGGTGTAAGGCCCTTGTTTTCCTCCCTTGATTATGGTCAAGGCTCTGAGACCCATCCTTACTATGCAAAAAATCCTGATCACACCCATATCCCACTTGTATGCCAAAGGTCCACTTTAAACGGTTTATGTTGTGGTTTAAGGCCTTGATTGTGGAACATTAGATCAATAATATTAATTTAGGGCATAATTCCCTAGATATCTCTCCCAAACCATGGTATGAGACCCACGTGTCATGAAAAAAACCTTCTAATGTCGCCCATATCCCACTCTAAGGATATAAACCTCCTATAGAGGGCATGTTTTGTGGTTTGTAGCCTTGTGCATGGCCATTGGTCCCTAGAATATTCATCTAGGTCCTATGGGCCTCCCCGACCATTATCAAGGCCTTTAGATCCATCCATATTGTCTAAGACATTATATTAGCAACCATATTCCACTTGAACGATAAATATCCCCTTTAGAGGGGCCATGTGGTGGTTTGAAGCTCACCCTTGACAAAGGCACATGGTATTTCATGATTATTCTTGATGCAAGTAAGTGAATTGTTTCCTTTTCATTGCAAATGTTTATGGTGATGGTTTATCTTGCTCATACAAGATTATGAAATTGCATGACTTATTTAATCCTTGAAGTAAGAAACTTAGAGTGCTAATTTTCTTGCTTTTTTATTTGCTTAAGCTTCATAAATTGATCTAATAACTAGTGAAACCCTAGGGCCCTAGAGTGGTAGCTCCCTTGAGGTCTTCATCTCGCTATTGTGCTTAAGTTACTTTTCATCCACAAACTCTTGTCTCTTGGAGTGACTAGTCTATTCTCCTCCTCAAGAGAAAGAGGTACCTTGTTGGGGTGACAGTGATAGGGCTACCTATGTGTCATGTTTGAGTCTAGAAACCCTTGCATACCGTCATTGTATGTGTCTAGTCTAACCATGTCAAATTTCAGTCCATACAAGCACAAATTGAAAAAAAAATCAATGTTGGCCCCATCCACATGTCGGTTATAAGTGGGGTCAAGTACATGAGCGGGTGTGCCTTATTGTTTGCTTTTGATAGAATAACCAAAGAATATTTGATTTTCAAATTATTTTTTTGACTCATTTTTTAGTCCGGAAACCCTCCCATACCACCAATGCATGTGTGTTATCCTAGCATGTCAAATTTGAGTCCATAAAATCACAAATTGAAAAATTTTCAACATTGTCCCCATTCACATTAATTATTCTATAGGCTTGTTGTTTGATTGTGGAATTGATTGTGTGAGTCATGTTTGAGTCCAACAACCTTCCTATACCATTAATGCATGCATCTAGTCTAACCATGTCAAATTTCAATCCATACAAATACAAATTGGAAAAATTTCAACATTGGCCCCATTCACATTAATTATTTTATAGGCTTGTTGTTTGATTGTGGAATTGATTGTGTAATTGATGTTTGAGTTTGGAAACCCTCCCATACCTTCATTATATGTGTCTAGTCTAACCATGTCAATTTTCAATACATATAAGCACAATTGAAAAACTTTCAACGTTGGCACCATCCACATGTCAGTTATAAGAGGGGTCAAGTACATGACCAGGTGTGCCTTATTGTTGTCTTTTGATAGAATAAGCAAAGATTATTTGATTGTCGAATTGTTTTTTTGGCTCATGTTTTATTCTGGAAACCCTCCCATACCGTCAATGCATGTGTGTTTTCCTAGCATGTGAAATTTCAATCCATAAAAGCACAAATTGAAAAAAAATCAACATTGGCCCCATTCACATTTATTATTCTATATGCTTGTTGTTTGATTTCCAAATTGTTTGTGTGAGTAATTTTTGAGTCCAACAACCCTACCATACTGTCAATGCATGCATCTAGTCTAACCATGTCAAATTTTAGTCCATACACGCACAAATTGGAAAATTGTCAACATTGGCCCCATTCACATTAATTATTCTATATGTTTGTTGTTTGATTTGTGGAGTTGATTGTGTGAGTCATGTTTGAGTCTGGAAACCCTCCCATGCCATAATTGTGTGTGACTAGTCTAACCATGTCAAATCTCAGTCCATACAAACAGAAATTGAAAAAATTTCAATGTTGGCCCCATCAACATGTCAGTTATAAACGGGATCAAGTATATCAGCAGGCGCACCTTATTGTTGGATTTTGATAGAATAACCAAAGAAATTGATTTTCTAATTGTTTTTTTGACTCATATTTGAGTCCGGAAACCCTCCCATACCATCAATGCATGTGTGTTGTCCTAGCATGTCAAATTTCAGTCCATATAAGCACAAATTGGAAAAAAATCAACATTGGCCCCATTCACATTAATTATTCTATAGGCTTGTTATTTGATTGTGGAATTGACTGTGTGAGTCATGTTTGAGTCCAACAACCCTCCCATACCATCAATGTATGCATCTAGTCTAAACATGTCAAATTTTAGTCCATACAAGCACAAATTGGAAAATTTTCAACATTCGCCCCATTCACATTAATTATTCTATACGCTTGTTGTTTGATTTTGGAATTGATTGTGTGAGTCATGTTTGAGTCTGAAAACCATCCCATACCGTCATTGTATGTGTCTAGTCTAACCATATCAAATTTCAGTTCATAGAAGCACAAATTGAAAAACTTTCAACGTTGGCCCCATCAACATGTGAGTTATAAGTGGGGTCAAGTACATGAGAAGGCGCACATTATTGTTGGCTTTTGATAGAATAACCAAAGAATATTTGATTGTCGAATTGTTTGTTTGACTCATGTTTGAGTCCGGAAACCCTCCCATAGCATCAATGCATGTGTGTTGTTCTAGCATGTCAAATCTCAGTTCATAAAAACATAAATTGAAAAAAATTCAACATTGGCCCCATTCACATTAACTATTCTATAGGCTTGTTGTTTGATTGTCGAATTATTTGTGTGAGTCATGTTTGAGTCTGGAAACCCTCCCATACCGTCATTGTATGTGTCTAGTTTAGCCATGTCAAATTTTAGTCCATACAACCACAAATTGAAAAAATTTCAACATTGGCCCCATTCACATGTCAATTATAAGTGAGGTCAAGTACTTGAGCAGGCGCGCCTTATTTTTGTCTTTTGATATAATAAAAAAAGAAAATTTGATTGTTGAATTATTTGTTTGACTCATGTTTGAGTTTGTAAACCCTCCCATACCATCAATGCAGGTGTGTTTTCCTAGCATGTCAAATTTCAGTCCATACAAGCACAAATTGGAAGGTAAAATCTGACAACAAGGACAATTTTCATGACTTATTTCATGGTTTGGTATTGTTTATATGTGTGCAGTTTGTGTGTTCAAGAACCATATTTCCATTGTTTTGAACATTCTCATCACCTCACCTTCACATAAAATTTCTCAAATTGGCATATAATAAACCCGAATGAGCTTCTCTTGGTTTCAAGAGTAATT
>JASDQU010735810.1:55080-90537 GCA_032191745.1 Picea mariana | reverse complement strand
CCCTTCACATCACTCGCAATTACCCCATACCTAATTTGACATCATAAATAACATGTAACACACTACATACAAAAATGGCATAAAACTTAAAAAATGTAATTAACCTGTATAAGTAAACACTTAAAAAACAATAAATCATATAAATACTAAATATATAATTAATAGAATAAACTATATAAAACATATAATCACCTACCTCGTACATTTAAAGATCATTCATCTTCTTCTTCATCAAAATCAACAATTGTATCATGATCTAGTTCAGAATCAATAATGTTGAAAGGATCGTTCGTATCAATGTCATCATCAACATCATTTTCGCTATCAATATTGATATCATCAATGAGAACATTGTCTACTACATTTGGATGATCAACTTCTTCGACTTCTTCATCTAACACATCTGTAGACACTTGCTCTTGATCTGCATCATCATCTTCTTCTTCAATATTATCTTCTTCCTCTACATGATTATACTTTATTGGTCTTCCTCTTGGATCATATCTAACAACGTATGACCAGCTTGCTTTACCAGGTACCTCTGAGTAAAAGACTTGCTCACATTGACTTGGAAGAACATAAGGCTTTGTACCCGGTTCAAATGCCCTTGTGTTAACCATGGTAAACCCATTAGCATGCTCAATAACATTTCTTTCAGGATCACATTCATGCATATGTATCCTATACCATTTGACCTCAAACAAAACTATTTTAAAGGAATTAAAATCACACTGAATTATATCCTCCAAATACCCATAGTACCTATTTTCAATTTCTTCTGGATGCTTGTCACTTCTAGAGGAAACATTAGTGACCTTAAATACTGTAGTTATCCCACAATCCGAGGCTTTCATCTTATCATATAACTTTTTGATATTAAATTTATAGCCATTACACCACATAGCCTTGTGGTGTTTCAACTGCAACATGGACAACAAGTAAAAAATGCATTGTCAATTAGTAAACGTCATATAATATGGACTTAGTAAATATATATTTGAAAAAATAAACAAACCAAATACATTGATATAATGGGAAATAACTATACAAATGTGGGTGAATATACTTGCCTTTTTATCTTTTAAACAAAAGGCTAAATCAATTTCCCTTTGCATAAGATCAAGAAATTCATGTCGATAACGATGCAGTGCTTTAATCATCTTACTGATCCCTTCCCATGATAACCTACTATAGTATTCTTCACATCATTATATCCAATACTACATCCAATCAAGATTGTTTGCAATGTATAAATGTAGAGCATCCCACTCTCGACCAACTATATGAAAAAATAACAATTGAATATCAATAATTATCTATCATTGGCAAAGTTTAATATAGTTGATGGAATGGAAATAAATCAATGAGTATGATAATATAAAATTGAAAAATTAAATGTATAATATATTAAATCTACAACATTTAATTACCTGTCACGGTCCTCATTCTACCTTTACCCAATAGGACCTCGCCTTCAAATTTGTTGATGGATTCGAGATGCCAAATGCGAGGCACATTCATATTCTCTGCTAATTTAGGAAGATATTGACTAATATACACCATGCATTGATATACAATATACCCCTCCACCATAGAACCCTCTGGATGTGCTCTTTGTCTAACAAAATCCTTTAATGACTTCAATCGCCTATCCACCATCCACATCGACCTTGTGTGTATTGGCCCACATAATTCAATCTCCTCAACTTGGTGTATGAGGTAGTGTTCTTATGCATTGAAAAATGTCGGAGGTAGCTACTTCTGAATTTCACACATTAGTCGGGGAATTTCTCTCTTCCAATACCTTATATCTTATTTATGGATATCTTTAGATGAAATCCACCTACAAATGGTGCAAGAAAATAATAGGTTTGAACAATATCAAGGCATATATAAAATTCCAGATAAAACACAATATGTCAATAAGTTTTGCTAGCACTAAAGAAACATTTTCCATATAAAAATTCATTACTTACCTCATGTATTTGCCAAGATCATATATAACTTGTTTTATGTTGTTGTCAAAGTTGTCTGGGATAGATAGAGGTAGAACATACTATAACAAAAAGAAAATCATTAATATTTATTTCCAAATTAGAGAAAACAATTACTAAAAAGATGTATACCAATATGTTAATATACCTAATAATTACCTTAATGAATGTATGCCAGTTATGTGTTTTAACCCCACCAAAATCACCTTTTTCGTTAAGATATTTTGTATGTTCGACGAAAACCCCGTCGGAAACCTAATTTTTCGAGTGACCTCTTTTACAACATTGCTCTGTTTCTCTGTCAATAACCATGGAAGACTAATATTTTGTTCTCGACCATCACCATTAGAATTAATAATCTCACTTTGCAATGCATGATTAGCTTCCTGGATGTCACTACAAATATTTCCAATCCTTTATTTGTCAATCCTTCCATCTAAGATTCACCATAAAAATTATATTATATTCTTCCTGTTATGCATTGTATCAAACATATGAACTATTTGTAGGTGCTCGTAGTAGGGAAACCTATTGAATTGTATGGGGTAACTTTTGATTCCTCGTGGAACCCCAATCGTGCCTTAATGACATTCACGAAACATAAACAAAATCACATTAACACTAATTAATCAATATAGCTAGGTATCGCGCTGAACAAAATTTACTGGAAAAAAAAATCATAAGATTTATAATATTATGATACATAAATAATTTGCATACCTTGACGATTTATATTATATTCCAACTTCCATAGGTGAGGTGTCTTTCTTCGTGGTTTTTTTTCCATTCTCTTCTTTACCATTGAATTTTGCTTTCTCGGTAGTTCGATAACTATGGTTCTTAGGCAGAAAGTGCCTATACTCATCAAACACCTCATTTCCTAAACTTCTTGAACGACAAGATTTTATACTAGGACCACAAACTAGACATGCAAATTTACCCTTTGTTTGAAGACCTGGAAGATATATGAATTAATGTAGAAAATTAGGATTGCAATTTTAAAAAATGCATGATATCAAAAAATTATATAATATTCAAGCGCAACGAAAAGTTACTTACCACAAAAATGTGTTAACCCGGGAGCATCATGAATCGTCTATGCAAGTATTCCATGGAATTGAAATCATTTTTCCCTATTGGTCTAGAGATGTCATACACAGTGATGTCAACCCATAACTTCAGCAGCTCATCGACAAGAGGCTCAATATATACATCTGTATATTTAACTAGGTACTTACCTAATTGGTTCAACATACATTAATTATATTTAGTTATACGTCCTTATATATAAAATATATAATTATCATGAACGAAATAAATAAATGAAATATTATGTCATACTTTCAAGTAAATAAATACAAGCTAATTAAATACCTCGAATAATTATTGCCAACATTGTGTGCTCTCTCTTATCGATATCCAAGGAGGAAGGTTATTGTTTATAACAAAAACGGGCCACACTGAGTAAGTAGAACGAAGCTCTCCAAATGGATTGACACCATCAACTACATTACGAGGTTCTTCTTTAAAAAATGGCCATTTTTCTTCGATGTTCTTCAATGCAGAACCATCTGCAGCCATTCGAAGAACATCGTCTTCACTTCTGTTCTTTGCATTGAAATCCATAAACAATGTTATACTTTGGCACCTGAACAATAAATACCTCGAATAATTATTGCCAACATTGTGTGCTCTCTCTTATCGATATCCAAGGAGGAAGGTTATTGTTTATAACAAAAACGAGCCACACTGAGTAAGTAGAACGAAGCTCTCCAAATGGATTGACACCATCAACTACATTACGAGGTTCTTCTTTAAAAAATGGCCATTTTTCTTCGATGTTCTTCAATGCAGAACCATCTGCAGCCATTCGAAGAACATCGTCTTCACTTCTGTTCTTTGCATGGAAATCCATAAATTGTGTTATACTTTGGCACCTGAACAATCGTTAGAAACGTGGAATTATGGAATATAACGAAGAAATTTGTGAGGCACCTTTTTTGTTGCTTGATTGGTTCGATATCTACTTATTTTACATTGTGGACATTCATTTTCTGATTCATATTGTTCATAGTATATGATATGATCATCGAGACATGCATCAATAGCTTGATACTCCATTCTAATTTCTTTCATAATCAAAGATATTTCTCGATATGTGCATGGTAAAATATTTGACGGTGGTAATAGAAATTCACCTAACAATCTACACCATTCAAAAAAATAAGTCAATGTAAACAATATTAATCATAAATATCGCATCCCTACTTACGAACTAATTAACAATAACAATATATAAAAATTGTCAACCTTTATGTACATGTCAACATGACATAAATAATACATTACATACCTTAGTATCTGTGTGGGATAGGTGTTTGATAAACCATTCAGAACCTTCAAGTTCACCAACAACAATATAACAGATAGAAGATTTGTTGTTGAGCCTTTGTAAAGAGGTTTTCGTGATTTCTCGAGTAGAATATCAACATCATGAATATCATCCTGGTTGTCCTCATCCATTGGAGCAAATGTGTCTTGGATCAATTTATGTATCTCATCTTCCTTATTTGTATCAATAACGTTATCTCCCTCCATATCATCATTAAGAACTCGATCTTCAATATTCTGATCTCCATGTTCCTCACCTTGTAAAGTAGTATTTATGCTACTACTTGGCAAATAACTCTCTGGCAGTCGACATTTTGGGGGCATTGTCTTTAAATTTACAAACAATGTATTAAAATTAGTGTGTATAGAACATATATTAAAACAATAAAACATTTGAAAAATACATGACATGATCAATATTACAAAGAATAAATTATATATTGAATAATGTCTTACCAAGGGATGATATTCATAACCCCCTCCAACATGCCCCTTCTCCCTGCAATGTTTTTCAGCTGTTGTTATTAAAATTCCTCTTCTTTGCAAGCCCTTGCAATCATTGCAAGGGAAATAACATTGTCCATCGCCCTTCGCCTCCAATGCCACTCTAAACTAAGCAAACCTCCTTGCATTTTCATTCATAGTATATATTAATTTGACATGGTAATTGCCTATAAGAACCAATTAAATATTTAAAAAATTAAATTTTGTTAAAACATTGAAAAAGTTTAAAATTAAAATTTCATATACTTCGAGGTCCAATACAGGAAATATATGTTGCAATGCTAAATTTTGAAAAAATCATTAAAAAAAAAATAATTTAAAAATTCCTTCGACGTTCAATCACATGAAATATATGTAGTAATGCTAAATTTCGAAAAAAAAAAAAAATTGGTTAAAACATTCATGTTAAAAAAATTTGAAATTAAAATTTCATAACATAGCTTTATATTAAAAGAGACAAAAAAATAAAAAATACTAACCTTGCAAGTCTAAAATCTGAGCTATGTAGATCAAGAATTGGATGTGTTAAACTAGTGCATAACAAAAAAAATCAGGGCTCAAACAATCACTAGCAAAATTGTCGCAACTATAGCAAATTTGTCAATTTTTTTCTTAAGGACATGTATTTATAGATCAATTATCGTCGATATAGCGACGAAAATAAATGAGTTGACCTCGAAAAAAGTCAATACCTGTTGCACTGCATGTGTGGTTTGCACGTGTCGATATAGCGACGAAAATTCGTGGATATATAGATGGTTTTCTTAATCTGTCGCTATATCGATGAATGTCGGGGCCAAACCAAAAAAAAATTAAAAGAAAGACAGAATTGTAATGCATTTTTCCACAAATTATAGAAACGTGGAAATATTTCATCCCATTTTGGGTTCATATGTACTAGTGACATATAGATTTCTAAAATCCATCATCCAGGTGTGGGATGATGGGAGCTCTCCATCTAGGCTTGCCAGAGTGCCTCTAAAGGAAACAACCTCCTTCTTCACTATTCAACAGGTCATCATTATTGTACCCTAGACATGGGGTTATGCATCCATCCCTGGCCTCCAAAGCCCTCATGAAGGTCTGAATGAGTCATCTCCTCATGAATACTTGTCCATCGGGCAAGGTCTTGCAATGACAAACAGATACGCCCTACAAGGGTTCATAAGTCACACAATCATGCCAAGTAAGCCGCATCTAATAATAAAACCACTCGAACATGTGCATCGAACCCCCCTTTTCAAACTAAACAAATGCTCAAAGACGTTATACAATTTGTCAAATTCAGGTGTGGGAGGGGTGTCAAGGTGTTCTATTAGGCCAATTAGTCCTCAAGTCAAGGGTGTTTTCCAAGAGAAACGTGTCTAAGTCATGTATGAGTGTGAGGTGGAGTGGGTAAGACTTTTGGGCATGGGGCTCATGACATACAAGGGTTCATATTGTCTCATTTATGGGTGCCTTTGTATAAAGTGTGCTACATCTTCATCTCCGATCCATCCTTTTTCCAAGCCCATTTATTTGCCATTAATTAATGAAAGTCCAGAACAATTGGGTACTCCAAATGGGTAACATAAGACTTGGGAGTAAATACCACAATGTCACTTGAAGGGAGAGGTACACAGAGTTCCATAGGGGTAAAGCAAAGGTTGTAACGCACTTGTGTAGATCCCTCAACAAGTAGGACGTCTATATAATATGAAAATATTTCTTGTAGGACTTTGATTTTTTAGGAGAAACGTTTCAACATTCTCAAGAAATCCTTGGACGAGCATCTAGAAGGTTATAATTTTGGCTCTTACCTTTTTTCAACTACACTCCCCCGGGCCTTCGGCCCCTTCTTCCCATGAAATGAGGTACAATCCCTTATTGGGTCAGTGCACCCGAAAATCCCAAAAGACGAGGAGACCAAAGGGAAGAACTATGTAAAGTGACAAGTATGATTGATAATGGACGATGACTCTTCAAGGAACCCTCATTAGCACCCCATCCCCAAGGGTGACCAACTTACTAGGACGAAATGACACCCACCAAGGTTAAATCAGGCAAAGAGTATAATTTCCAAGCAAACATTCTATAATCAAGAGAGAATTTTTTGCAACATGTTCAAATGCTTCAATTATTAGGGTGACACTTACCATGATACTAGACTTATTACCTCATGAAGCAAGACATGTCTTCCTCTAGGTCCAGGCTGGTGTGATGGATGTCCCTCTGCTACTAGTGAGATATGATGGTGCATCAATGAATAGGAGGGGCCCTGTGGGGCTATGCTAGTCAATCTGGCTCTCGGCACTCCATGTCTACTACATGTGGGCCTCGATACATGATCTCCATAGTTAATCCTAGTGCGACGGGGTAACATCGGGCTTCTTACTCCAGGACATGTGCTCATCGTACATCGCATGAAAACATCAACATCTCTGGTAGAACCTATGCCGACACACTCAAGAAAAATGTTAGAGTACCTAGGGTGGCGCTATCATCCCTTGTTCTTATGAAAATTATCAAAATCCAAAAGTAAATGCTGAAAATAAAATTCTACTCTAACATGTAAATGAAAGCATGTAAGTATGATATAATAGTAAATGGAAACTACAAAAAAAGAAACATGTAAATCATATGCATGTATGCAAATTAAGCTAAATGAAAACTACACTAGCATGATATGCAATATGAAACATATATCCAATGATGTGCAAGATGCAAATGCCTACCCACCTACACTAACCAATGTTAGTCTCAATGCTAGGTATGATCATATAACTAGTACAACCATGCTTGCAATGTATCATAAGATCTACTTATGCGCTTCATCATAAACCATAGCAAGGATAAGTCAAGCACAAAAATAACATGAGTTAGGGCATGCATCATATCATAAGAAATCATAAAATATAACTCTTGGAGGTGGGAGGGAGGGAAAAAATCACACCAAGTCACATTTCCATAAGAGTGCTCAATCCCTCTCTAAAAATGGTCTTGAAAGGTTGAAGACTAGAGAGGATAACTCAAAGAGTTTGAAGTTTGACCACCCTGGACCTCATCACTCCCTAAGGTCTAAGAAGGGATGAAAAAAAATATGGAGGATGACTGACAACTCCTTAATGAAAGGTTGAAACAACGATGTACTAGAATTTTTCTCAAAAAGTTCAATCTACCTTTAAATTCCAAGAGAAAAATTTTTCCTATGGATGACATGGGACAAGGGACAAGTTTCCCAACAACATCCTTAACAACATAGAGAGATAAATGAAAAGAAGGAGGTTGGGAAACCTCATCACAAGTATCATTTTTCAGGCATATTATGTCCTCACCCTCATCAAAATTTGAGCACAGAGGTGGTTAAAACTCTTCTTCATAGAATATATCCAAGTACTCAAAAGAATATTTATCGAACTCTTCAGGTATGACCAAAAATCATTATCAAAACACTGCATTAAGTCATCCTTAGGTGTTTGGAACACATATGTAATTATGTCATCTCCTTGTTGCCACATGTCAAAATCAGTAGCAATCTCACATGATAGTTGTGAAGGCAATAATCGGAAATGACCTTCAATGTCGTAAATGGGATTTCCATCATGACTAATCACATCCCATTTACGCCTTCCAAAACATATAAACTCATCAACATTGTCAATCACATCATCACCTTGATCATAACATGAAGGGTCTAGTGCATCCAAGGGTTCATTTATTTCTTCCCCTTCTGAATCATAGAACAGATTATCATGAAAAGCCTGAGAAAGAAAATGACTAACCACATTCTCTTCTTCTTGTGCATGATGAATGACAGCTTGGATGACTTCATCGAGTGGAGGAGGAGACACCAACACTTCATCCCCAATCAAGTCTTTGTCGTCTTTAGTGGAGTCAAGCGATAATTCTTTCTCCTCTTCACAGGCTTCTTCCTCATTCATGTCATAGAGCATATCGTGGTCTTCTTCGGTGCCATATATGTTCATGAAGGTATCTTCAAATTGCTCCATGGTCTTGATTATTTAATCTGGAATACCATCATACCATTTTCTAGCAACGTCTTGAAGAGTGGTTGAGAAAATGTTCATCACTAAGTCTTTAGCTTTATCATCCACGGGGTTCAATTGAAAGAAATCTCATAAATCTCTCATGTGCTCTTTGGTAGTAGCCTCACCATTACCGAAAAAATTGGGCAACCATTTCTTGTACTTAGGAGGCATCTGTCGAGGGTACCCTGGGAAAATACTCATGTCCAAGGGTCCAAAAACCTTATCGAGGTACCCTTTTAGAGAAGCCATGGGTAAAAAAGGTTGGTTGTTATAATGATGTTTGATACGAGTTGTCATCAATGGAGTCACCAGATAACTCTTCTAGGATTATCAAAGGAAAAGAGGGAATCACCCTTAGTGGAGTAACCAGGTAAGCTTTGTAAGATAAATGGCTTCAAGAAAATCTCACCAAAGATTTGTCATTGAAGAAAATAGACTCAATTCTTCCCTGAAAATGGTGCCAAAATTTTATCGCACAATTTGTACTTGTCCAAAGCACAAGACAAGTAGGGGAAATTGGCATAACAATAGGATATCTCACCACTGTCATCTCAGTGAGAAATCCCCACTTTCAGGGATGGAAAATGCCCAACCTAAGGGAGGCAACCTCGACGACCTAAAGGGTTGGTAAGCTAAGGATATGGTTAATATATACCCCCCTCTCATTGGCTACCTAAGTCAATAATGTCTATGTCTGAGAATTTGAGGCAAAGAAGAGTAATTGGTGTACATGCCCAAAACAAGACAATATAGCATGTATATAGATATTTCCAAGTACAATTGTGATAGTAGAACCTCAATAGACAATAGATAGTGAAAATATATGCTAGATGATGTAAAATTTCAACAATAATAAAGTTTTTAACAACAAAAAGTATTTTGTAACAACTGCAAGAAATATTCCTCAAAATTGCTTGAAAACACAATGGAAATTTTCAGATTGATTAGCAATTGTCACAAGCAAATTCTAGTAAGTTTAGCTAGCAATTAAAGTCAGTATGCAGGAAATTGCAGCAATTAGTATGGATGTAACAATGTTTTGTATCAACAACAAGTAGATTAGTAATCTAGGCTAAGTTAGGGTTAGGGATAGTTAGAAAAAACTTAAGAGAGTATTGTTTGAGTGTTTGGTCAACCCTTCAACAAGAGAGATATAAGAAACTAGTGCCTTTAGGGATTATAAAGTCAATTATATGAGCACAATAACTTGGAGAAATCAAATGATTGTACTTGTCAAAGGACCAAGAGATGAATGGTATAGGTGTTGGCACTTCAAGGCTTCAGGCATTCAAATCTTCGAAGAAGGATTCCACTAGGGCGCAACACTTGAAGGCCCTAGCGTAACCTTCTCTCCTTGAACTATTGAAATATATTTATGGAACAAGAACTAGAGCAATGCTTCTAAAATGCTAGCACTTTAGGGCTTTAGAATCTTGTCTAAACAAGATCTCCTTTAGCAAAACTTTGCAAACAAAGAGAAAGAAAGAAATACATTATGTTTCTTACTCATAGGGTTTCAAGCAAACAATTTATAATCTTCAACATGAACAAGTAAAACATACAATAAACATTTAACGTGAAATAAAAATTGCAGATTTATTTACTTCACCAAAAATAATCAAGAATCAAAACCCTAGATTGCCAAAAATTTCACCAAGAATGATCCAAGAAGCATCCACAACAAGTCTCCAGGAAGGTGCGCATCAAAATTTCATCCAATAACCCTTAAAAGGGAGAAAATTTCAGTCCTCTCTCCAAGTGAGGAGTCTTATGATGAAAATAAATGTCATTTAGGTGTATTTATACCACCTTTATCCCAAAAATTGTCAACTTAAAATTAAAACCAAGGTAGACCCTTCAAATTTTTCGCTTCAATTACAAAATTACAAAATCATATTAAATTTTCCCCAAAAAGGGTGATGTCATCCCTTCTAGGGTGACATTGAGCTCCACGTGAAGGAAGTTGGGGTAGAGGAGTATAGTGTTAGGACTCCAAAAGCCTCAGGTGTCTCCATCTATCAAGCAACGACGCCAAGTGTCCATCCTTTGTCCTCAATCCATCTCCACAAAACCATAGCTCATCAAAAGTGATGCCATGGGCTAGGTGGGTGATGTGTAGCCTTCTAAAATCCAACTTACATGTGTAGAATGATGGGAGCTCTCCATCTAGTCCTCCCAGAGTGCCTCCAGAGGCAACGACCTTCTTCTTCGTTATGCAACAAGTCATCACAATCCTACCCCAAACGTGGGGTTTTGCATCCATCCATGGGCTCCAAAGCCCTCATGAAGGTCACAACAAGTCATCTCCTCATGAATACCTATCCATCGAGTAAGGTCCTGCAGAGACAAACATATATTCCCTCCAAGGGTTCATAAGTCACGGGATCATGCCAAGTAAGCCAAATATAATAATCAAACCACCCGAACATGTGCATCAAACCCCCCTTTTCAAGCTAAACAAATGCTCAAAGATGTTATACAATTTGTAAAATTTAGGTGTGGGAGGGGTGTCAAGGCGTCCTATTGGGCCAATCAGTCCTTCAGTCAAGGGTGTTTTCCAAGATAAACCCACCTAATTCATGTATGAGTGTGAGGCGGAGTGGGTAAGACTTTTGGGCATGGGGCTCATGACATACAAGGGTTTGTATTGTCTCATTTATGGGTGCCTTTATAAAGGGTGTGATGCACATTTGTAGACTTATTATGTTATTAAGCAAGACATGTTGTCCTTTGGGACCAAGCTAGTGTGATGGATGTTGCTCTATTGTTGGTGACATATGATGGTGCATCAATGAATAGGAGGAGCCCTCCAGGGCTATGCCAGTCAATATCTCTCTTGGCACTCCATGCCTTCTACCTGTGGGCCTCAAGATATAATCTCCATAGTTACCCCCTAGTGTGAGGGGGTAACGGGCCACACTAAAGATAAGTGTCGGAAGCTACATCCAGAGTTGAATCCAAAGAACTGTAAGAAGGATGCCAAGAAGAAGAACCTACCATGCAAGTATTTATGCAACCAAGTAGAGAGTAACTCGTATATGGATGAGAATATTGTCTACACTTCATTGTAGAAGGAAGTCAATCTGAGTATCCTTCACCACAAGGAAGAGAAGGAAATGACAAAACTCTTCCATATTAAGATCCATGTCAAAATGGCCAAGTAGATGCTCTATTTTATTCTGGATCCCAGGCCAATCCCATAGCAAATGATATGGTCAACAAGCTTTGGTTGGAAGTTCATGATCATCCGAGCCCATGTCCAGTGGGATGGGTGAATAAGGATGCAAAGATCAAAGTCACTAAATAGTCTAAGATCAAGTTTGCTATAGGTGCAGATTTTATTGACCAGACAGACTTAGATGTAGTACCCCTTGATGTGTGTGGTGTAGTGTTTGGAACCCTTTACATGTATACGAGGAATGAAATATTCATGCGGAGAGAAAACCAATGTTTCTTGATCAAGGATGGGAAATATTTCATCATCATTGGACACAAATGAATCAAAGATATATCTAGTAAGTGATAACCAATCCAGAAAGTTCATAAATTCTAGCAAGAAGTGTGTATTCCTTTTCTTAAGAGAGAAACAACCAAGGGAGGAATCGATAAGAGTAAAGGAATCCATGGAGGGATGTATAAATGAGTAGAAACAATGGTTGGAGGAGTTGTTGTAGGAGTACAACAAATTGTTCTAGGAGCCTAAAGGGATGCCACCTAAGAGGGAAGTGGAGCATGAGCTACAGTTATTTCCTGACTCCCCATTACCAAATATTGGGTTGTATAAACAATATGTTTTGGAAGCAAGCGAAGTGAAGGAATAACTACAAAAACTACTGGAATAAAGAGTTATTCAACCGAGAACCTCACCTTATGGTTCACCTATCATTATAGTACCCTGAGAAGGATGGGACTTTGTGTATTGAATACAAATCTTTGAACAATATCACACTCAATAATTGGTACCCTCTGCCCATGATCGATGATTTCTTAGACCAGTTGACGAATGCCAAGTACTTCACCAAGTTGGATCTCAAATAAGGATACCACTAGGTATGCATCAAAGAATAAGACACTTGGAATACCACCTTCAATACAAGCTAAGGTCTGTATGAATGGTTGGTCATGCCTTTTGGTTGATGTAATACACCAGGTACATTTAAGTGATTGACGAATGCTTTATTGTGTCCCTATTTAGATTCATTTGTAATAATGTATTTGGGTGACATGTTGGTTTATAGTTGTTCTAGGGAGGAGCACATCTCACATATCATGCAGGTGTTAGAGACTATGAAAAAGCATTAGTTGATGCCAAATGTCAAGAAATGTGAGTTTGCTCAACAATCATTGGTGTATTTGGGGTATGTGATTAGTGGAGGGGAACTCAAGATGGATCCTGCAAAGATAGAGGCCATCATGAAGTGGCAAATTCCTACTAATGTCATTGAATTTGTAAGCTTTGATTGGGTAGTACAATACCTAAGGAAGTTCATAACATATTTTTCAGCAATAGTTGCGCTACTCCACACCATAACAACTAGTGGTAAGAGTTTTCAACGCGGAAAGAATCAACAAAAAGCTTTTATCGAGCTAAAATGAAAGATCAATCAAGCACAAGTTCTTGCATTGCATAACTTGCATAAGCCTTTCAAAGTGGAGACATATGTAAGTGTGTAGCAGTTTTGATGCAAGGAGGTAGCCAATATGCTATCATTGTGAGATGTTTCGTGGAGAAGTTTTGAACTTCCCTGCCTATGATAAGCAACTATATGCCTTGGTTCAGGATGTTAAGAAGTGGAAGCACTATCTAATGGGTAAGGAAACCATTATTAACACTAATCGCCAGCCATTGTAGTATTTGCAGGCCCAGATTAAGCTTCAACAAACCAAACATTACGAATGGATGGGGATTTTGCAACAGTTTTATCTAGTCATCAAGTATAAAAAGGGCAACACTAATAAGTTGACTAGAATGCTTTCAAGGCCACTCACATCCAATATTACAGCTTTGGGAACTCTTATGCACATGGAGCCTTTTACCCATGATGCATACAAAGAGGCATACACATAAGATGGGACTTCAAAGAGGTGTTTCAACAACTATAGGGCTAAATTCATGTAGAAGAAGGCGACGACAAGGCTAACTATCATCTCCAAAATGGGTTACTCTATAAGCTAGACAAGCTCTATGTCCCTAAAGGTCAAATATTGCAACTTATTAGATAGTCTCACACCTCCAAGGTTCAGACATTTTGGTGTTGGGAAGATAGTTACTAACTTGAAAAGGAATGTGTATTGGCCCATAATGCAAGAAGATGTAGATCAATATATTAGAGGATGCATGCTTTGTTGTACCAACAAACCTGGTAATAGAAAGTAAGGTCTATAGCATCCCTTACCTATACCCACGTGACCTTGAGAAAGCATTCCCACGAATTTTGTGGGTGGTTTGCCAACAACCAGGAAGGGACATGACTATCTATCTATGGAAGTTTATAGGTTCAACAAGATGTGTAATATTATGCATTTTAAAAATACCATCAAAGAACAAGAAGCAACAAGCATGTTCTTTGAACATGTATGGGTGCACTTTGGGATACCATGGAGCATCATCTCATACAAGAATACCAGATTTCCCAGTGCCTTTTGGACTACACTTTTGGAGAAAATCGACATGAAGTTGAAGATATCTACAAAATTCCATCCATGGACAGATGGGCAAGCATAGTTGTCAACAAGACATTGGTATAAATTTTGAGGGGTTCCAATTAGAAGCATCTAAAGACCTGAGATGATAATTTGATCTACACTCAACATTGTTATAACAAAGTAGTCCATACTTCTACCGATAATTCCTCTTTTGAAACATTCTTTGGATATTTACCACCTTCGCCCTTGGATAATGTCTATGCACAACGAGGAGTGAGGGAAGACATCACGAGAGAAATATTGAAACAAGAGAAGTTTACTGAAAATATTAGGCAGATCCATTTGCAAGTACATGAGACATTCAAGAAGTCATAGGAAAGGTACAAGGACTGATATGATTAACACAAAACATAAAAATAATCCAAAGTGGGAGACAGAGTTTGGTTATAGCCAAATAAGAAAAGACTAAGAGGTCTTGGTAAGAAGAAAAAGGGTATATGGTATGGCCCTTTTAAAGTATTGGAGAAGGTCACAGATAGCGCTTATAGGCTCATTCTACCACCATGAATGCACATTTACTCAGAAGTGAATGTGGAGAATCTGAAACTCTGTGAGCCTTCCATGTTGGATTAGGAAACTAAGGAGCGGGTCCTACCTACTATAAATGACTTAGCACCAAAATCTCAGATAGAGTTGGCAAAAGATATAATTTTGCAAAATAGGTCTAGAATTACCAGATAGGGGCAACATGACATTTGGCAGATTGGATTGAAAGGATAACTTTTGAGAAAGGAAAAATGGTACTCCAAGGAGAAGGTAGAGGAAAAATTTCCTCACCTCATTCAATAAAAGCTTTTGAGGATCAAAAGCCACCCAAAATGGGGAGGTATGATCTAGATTGGATCATTATATAATTTGGCATATCTCTTAGTATTTTATGGGTGGAAAAATTGGAGATTAGCTTGTAGCACTGATTTTAGAAATAGGTTCCCAATTTGAAGATTTGGGGTCTAGAACCTTCCAAAGCCATTTTGAGGAATCAAATGGCATTTTTGTTGGACAAAACATTATGAGGATATCTCTTAGTCCCTTGATGTTATTCTAAACATTGAGACCATTTCAATGGTGCAAAATTCACTTCAATCAAAACTCATATGCAAAAGTTATGCCTCATGTAAGTTGACCTAGCTTGTTGACCACCATGGTACGAGTGGATGCCACATCAACCCTCATTACTCACACATGTGGGTGTAATGTCCCCCACCTCTTGATGAAGAGTTTATGACAGACTCAGTGGTCTAGCCATCCCCACTAGATTATAGTCTCATGCATCATGGGGACAAAGTCAACCAGAAGACACTTCCTAAACACAACATTATATTGTTGAGTTGACTTTGTGTGAAAAAGGGTAACTCAACAAAAGAAAAGAAAAGGTGAGTTAAGCTAAGAGTTAAGCCTAGGGGTTAACTAACTCAACGGATGAATAGAATGGAGCTATAAAAGAAAGGAAGGGTGCACTTCTAAGGCATTCTGGATTATTATCATATTTTGCATTGGATCTCTTGAGCACGAGCAATTTTGAGGGTTTTGAGTTTAAAACCCTAGAGATCAACACGGTCGTGAAAGATCCCACCTTCCTTGATCCAATCTTGGTCCCGAAGGAGAAATAATCCTCCCATACCATTCTACAATGTTGTAGGGGTCAGATCTATTGGCAGAGGCAAGCTAGTGTGCAACTTAATGGGTTTCCAGCAACGAGGGTGCATCACATTGAGAAGTTCAATTTGATCTAAGGAAAGGAGTGAGATTCTGGGCAAAGGAGCATCTTGGTTTTATTCGTATGGTCTTGGGCATCATTTCTAGTCTATTTTGGAGGAGGTTATCCCAACAAATTATTTCCTGGGGCTTAGCACGACTTGGAGGAGAGAGGGGCGCACTACAAGAATAGATTTCCTTTATTTGGTGGCCCAGATTTTCATATATCATCTTGATATTTCACTAGTTAGATTTTATTGGCCCGGTCTATCATTTAAGAGATTTTGGTAGCAGTTGGAGGCTTCAAGACGTGAGGCAGAAATCTATGTGATTCAATCAACCAAGGGGGCGCAAACCAATTGAAGGTTTGCTCAGTTGGAGGGCCAAAACTTCACCCTTCGGCTTGAGACCTTGTCAAGGGGATTCTAGTAGCCCGATATACATTCCAGGAAGGTTTTGGAGAATTTGGAGCATAGGAAGAGGAGGGCCAAAACTTAGGGGTTCACCAGCAGCTAGGGTAGTACGCAACTTAGCCAGTTGGAGGGGTTTTGCATGATATTGGATCAGGATCTTATCTCATCAGTCTTTTCTTACAGTTGTTGGCCTTTAGAGCCTTGGATATTCTCTTCAGAGAGCCTTTGGGAGGCTATTATCATTGTATTAGCTATTATTGTATCGGTTGGCAACCAATATTTGATATTATTGGGGTTTTCTTCCAGATCTGCAGATCTCTTGTTCAAAGATCTATCTACTATCTAAATAAAGGTCAAATCTGACATTAGTGGTCCTATATTGGTGTTCTTTATTGCATCTCGTCTTGTTTATGTTATATGCGTCAGAGATATTGTTCCATTGTTTAATCAACATCACATAAACCCTAATGTGCAACTTCATTAGTAAACTTGTAAACACATAAGCAAACATAACAGACAGTGAGCAGTTAGTGTTCCAAGCAAAAAAAATGGCTTGGGAACATTATAGTGGTATTAAAGCATTGATCCTCCCAGCCAGTGGGGATTAGCGCATGCAGAAGTTCAGTGGTATTTACATGGGCAGACGCAGGGATCAAATAGGTGAGACAGAGGCAGAGAAGGAGGGTTCAGGTGAAGATAGTGAGCCACAAATTCTAGCAGGTTTTGCCAAGGAGTTACAACACTGCATAAATCAGACAGAAAGTGCACATGTACACCATCTACATGAGAACTAGGAAGCCATGCGCAGGGGACAGTTTGAAATGAGGGAGAGTATGGAAAAAATGAATGCCAGCCAGGAAAGGCTTGTACAACTCCTATTACAGATGACCCATGCAAGAAAGGGACCTGAGGTTTATGCAAACAGGGAAGCTAGTGGATCTCATGGGGGAACTAGACCTCAGCAGGAGCATAGTCCTCGTTATCACATTGAGGGACAGAGTTATGGAGGTGAATCTACTCAGGGGCCAACACATAGTAGGACCACCCCTAGACCCTATCTACCCACATTCCTGGATAACCAGCCACAACACAACTATGAGGATGAAATTGAGGACAACTTTGAGCAGTATGCCAGAGAGTATCATGCCTTGAGTGCAGGGTTCCAAAGGCAACTCATGTTGGATCAATATTGTGGAATCAAGTTTCGGGGTAAGCCTAAACAATATCAAAGGCCCAACTATGAATTGGAACGCGGGGCAGACAAGATGGAAATTCCTTATTTTGATGGATCTTCTAAGGTGACTATGCAAGTATGGGTGCAAAACCTTGATACCTACCTACAGCTTAACCCCATGAGGGAGATGGATTCCATCAAGTTTTCCACTATGTACTTGGAGGGCAAGGCTGATGATTGGTGGTACCATGGGTTGACCACACTAGGTCACAATCAGATCACATCCTATACAAAGTTTACACATAGGCTCATTGACAGGTTTGACCAGAGGGATTCGGAGCTACCTTTTAGGGAACTCACCCAGCTTAGACAAACAGGATCACCAGAGGTTTACATAGAAGAGTTTCATAGGATAACAATTATGGTACATGATGTGTCTCAATCGAGACTTATGATGCTCTTAACAAAAGGGTTGATGGAGCCCTTGAGGGGTTGGGTCAAGGATTTTAAGCCTACCAACTTGCATGTTGCAATATGGAAGACTAGGGACTTAGGATCAACAACAAAGACGATATTTACCCCTAGACCTCCTTTAAAGAAAGAGGGTAGAGACCAAATACCTCCTATGAACCAAGGAGGGAGAGACCAAAGCAGGTTTTACTAATGAACGGGTGGGATGGATGAACCCACTAGGAGGGAATTGATAAGGAAACAATTGTGCTTCACCTACAAAGAGACTTGAGATCCAACACACAAATGCATGGGTAAGGGCAAGGCTCACTACATTGAGGTGATTTCGGATGATGAGGAGGAGGAAGATTTCAGCCATCTACAAAACATAGAGGCAGAGGCCACAGGACATGCAGAAGAGGAGGATGCAAGTCACGGCCTTGCAGTAGATGAAAAGGTGACACTAGCATCCATCAGCGGGGTACCTAAATTCAACACTTTCAAGATGAGAGGGGTGCTACAAGGACATAAGGTCTCAATTCTCATTGATGGGGGTGCTACACACAACTTCATCGATTCATCTCTGCTATAAAGGAGACACATACCTACTATTGAGTTTTAGGGATTTCCTATGGAGGTGTTAGGGGGGCGCTCCATGCATTGTGACAAATACAGTCCGAGAATGAAGCTTACATTGGGCATGCATGATTTGGCACAAGATTTCTATGTGATGGACCTTCCAGACACCAACATCATCCTTGGAGTACAGTGGCTTAGTACATTGGGGCCAATCACCACAAATTACAAAACCATGGAAATGTCCTTTACTGAGGAAAATGGGAAAAAGGTGATTCTTAGGGGCATGACAGGCAACACACTGAGAGTGGTGACAACAAAGCGCATGGAGGCCATCTTCAGAAGGGAAGACATTGTTTATGCAGCAGAGTGTAGAACATCAATCAAGGTAGATAAGAAAGGGGAAACTCACTATTCACCTATTGACGGCCATGCATGACACACTGTCAACTGGAAGGTCAGATCCAGACCAGGGTTGTCTAAATAACCCAATCCGTTTGGAATGAAATGACCCGACGGGTTTAATGGCTCTGTTAGCCAACTAAAGTCCTAAAAATGATCAAAGAAATAAACTAATCTAAGGCTATGATACTAAGAATATAAGTTTACTAATAACAAGTGTTCAAATAGAAACATGAATATGGACAAATGATTATAAACAGCCTATATACAACTTGCAAGGTTTACCTGAAATCTTGCGAAATGAATGTTCTTGAAAGTGTTTCTAAACGAGATAAAGAAAGCAAATAAATCCTTTTGTTTTCTTTTTGAATGTTTAAAGATTTAAAACTAATAATACTAAGTAAATATGATTGAAACAAAGATACATAAACAGTCAAATCTAATTCATACTATCGTCATTTCATTAATAAATAATTTAACTAAATAACACACAGACTAACCTGTAACTAATTGATTAAACTGAGTTTATCTTCCTGTGTTGTTTGAGCTCCTACTTGTCCTGCTTGTAAGGGAAACCCGTGACAGAACAGTACTAGTACTGCAAGAATAAATTCCAAGAAGTGTTTGATGTGTTGGAGTGAGAATATAACAACAGAATGATAACTGTAAAAATCTTGTGATCTTATGATAATCAATAACTTAGAATAAAAGGAAACTCAATTCAAAGTATTAATATTATCCACCATTTAATATCTAGCAAAAATCAATAATAATCAAATGACAGATAGATCACAGATACAAAACGTAATAACAAATTATGGACAGCATCTAAATACTTAACAATATGAAACACCATATGATGACAAGGCTAAAGCTTCATCAAACATAATAATAGTTCATAAGACTGAAGCAATAGAAGAACACAATGGAATAAGCATCACACAGGTCTAAAGCCGATGGTGAATAGTTTTCCCATATCAGTTCCCAAAATCACATGTCCATACTGTATCCCAACAAAATTTGTTCTATACTACTAACAACAATCACTATTTAAACTAGTCTTGGATTAACAAACTCTTATCATGCAAGATAGAGTATAATCCCAAAAAAATAGATTGTTTTACAAAAATAGCACAACATTAAACCATTCATGTAAGAGTTTGTTTATCAAAATTTATTACATAATGACAAAGTTTTATCAAACAAAAAGAAACTAGTAAACTATACAATGCATAATCTGAGATGGCTTCACCTTGTGAATAACACCATGATTATTATTTTCCTGTAGATGACAAAACGAAATTGATATTTAGAAAATAATACAAACTAACATTTAGAAATAGACTGGCTACATAATCGTGAGATTTTGTAGCTAGTCTTATATTAACAAAGAAAATCAAAATAAATCTTCCTATTTGACTTTTATAACATAATAAACTGAAATAAAATCAAAATCACTTTTACCATTCTAGAAATTAGACAGTGAAGGGTTGTATAGTTCTGAATTAATGATGGCATTGAAGTTGGTTGCATTTTCTATAATCACACTACCAGATCTTTTGGGCCTTTTACTTGCCCGATCTACGCATGCTTTTAACTCTTGATTTACTTGTTCAAGCAGAGAATTTTGAGTAGACAAATGTTTTGATTGTGCCCGTAAATATGGTATGTCTCTTTAATATCGTTCTACCCAGTCTAAACAATTGTTACAATGCACGGGTGATATAGCAGGCTGAGATTGAATGTACTCGGCAATGGGTGCTTCATCCTTTCTTGTAGCTCATTTCAAATCATGGCTTATGCCAGCAAAGCCTTCTTGGCCTTTTACAAACGGAGGTAGTCTAGAACAAAGTCGTATTGTACAGCTTGACCAATAATTTTGTTTCTGAGACACTGGTTATTCACATCTTCTCGTGTAAGGAAATCATTGATCTCATCATCGGAACAATGATCATTGACCTTGATCACTAAGATCGAGCTCAAATGATCCTGCTTTCGATTTCTTAGACTACTGGATATTAATCGACCAGATCTCTTGTTTATAAAACTCAAATCTGAGTTATCCTGTTTCTTCTTCTTACGATTTTTCTTAACAGTTGGTTCATCAATCAAACCCTGAGTCAGCTCACTAGTAGGAGCAGGAGAAACCCTCTCCTTCAATACATCCACTACCTCTTCTAATGATTTCTTGGCTACACAATTATATCGGGGTTTTTTACCAAGAGGGTTTTTCATAGCGACATAATTTGATTCAGTGAGCTCACAGTCTCTAGATGAAACAAAACCTTGACTTTCGGTCACAGGGTTATCAGGATTAGGGTTTACATTTGAATGCAAAGGTGAGTCAAATGTGCTCTTGGGTAGGGCAAAATTGTTTCGACATAGGAATTTTTCCCAAGTGTCCCCAATTTGAGACAAGTGTGATAGCAGCAGAATTCGTATAAGACCGCGGTGGAAGAGGCTAGACGGAGGGTTTAAACTCTATTTCTTATAACGCTTTGACATMTTATGCAGACTCATTAACAAATAGAATGACATGTTTAGCTTAAACCCTAGGAACAACATCAACAGTCGGATGTGGTATAAAAATACTAAACCATACCTGCCCTCACACGTTATAAACTGTTTCAGAATCAGAAGAAGGTCATGCCATCGAGGTTTMAAGAGGGTAATAGGAGTACCTTTAGGGCAACATGTAGATTTCTGAGAGACCATGAACAGACTCCAAGGCAAGTCTTTAGTTTAGCACTTTTGAACCATTTTTTGCCTTCCTAGGACAATCCTGTTGCCCGGGCTATAGAGTCCTCTATGACCTCCAATTGTAGATACCCAACTTTGGCTCTAAACCCATCAAACGTTTGAGCAAAGGCCTGTGCGACCGTTGGGTTATAACCTTCAAATTTTTGGATAAAAATGTCCCAATCGTGCGCCTGTAAATCATTTATGGCATCGTCATGGGCGAGAAGGGATTGACAACCATTAAGTTCAATTCGAACCACAAGGGACATGGTTGCTATCAAATAGACACAATAGATACCACGAGAGGGAGGCTTCGTTTTCAAATAGACAAATAATAAGGAGAGGTCTGTGAAAACTGAAACGGCCTGATACCTACGAACTTGGGTGATTATCATGTTTGGTAATTTAAGTTTGGAGTGAGCGAAAACCAGAGGATGCACAGGCCTATGAAACATTACACACAATGAAGATTAAACCCCAACCACTATCAGTTGCTTATTCGAATAATGAATGAGGTTCATTAAATGTACATGACAACATGATGATGTGTAATCGTGAGTGCATTAGTACATGTACCAGGTGATATGAAAGCGATATGATTGTTAAAGGCATGAAGCATGTTTCAAATGTTAATCCAAGGTTCTGTGCAATTAAGGATATCAAATAATCAAACCATACAATCAACCATAGATAATCCCATAATGCATAAAATTGTGGCAATGGATTAATCAATAGGCTTATAAAACTTAAAACTTATAAACATGTAGGTCTCCTCAAGGTGTAATCTCTTTAGCAAAAGAAAGGGAAAAAATTAGAAACTGCAGAATGATTACCCAAGCCAAGTTTTGTTTCAATTTCATGCTTGCAATCCTGAAATTTAAAGAAAGCAAATGAAAATTTAAACGAAAAACTCATATAATGAGCTAGCCCGATAAATCTCCTTGAAGCCAAAAGACAGAATCATTTTTAAATGTAGGGAGGAGGCAGCTACAAAAATATTTTATCTCTTTGTGATGACTTTTAATCATGATAAAATTGACAGAATTGGTGGCTGCCAACAATGGCGACACGTTGGGCGAAGCAGTTATCTCTGCATCACCAGAAAAATTATGTTAGGGGCACAAACGAAATAAATTTTTAGAAACAGTTGACGACCGATCAAGCATTCCGATAATAACTCAGTAAATAACACAGTCATAACATTGGATGCATTTTTGTCTGAAAATGTAATTTGGTACCTTATTTCAATCATAGGTGTAGCGATGTTTATGCATATGACTTCAATACCGTTGACAGGGCCACTTCTGCCAGCAGGCGTCCATAGCCTCGGCATGGATGTCATTTAACCCACTCTAGTACCTCTATCATGTCCAAGAGTCGTCCATTCATGATAAAAACATCTTCACACTTTATCAAATTAGAAGACATACCTGAAGATCTTCTTAAACCTGGCATTGCTTCACTGCGAGCAGGCCTGTTCAGTACCCCGACGAAGTTGCCTTGGTATCATGTGTGCATTTACCTGCTGCCAGCAGACCTGTTCAGTGTCCCATCGGGTTTACATACAATTCCCACACGTTATAATGCTTCCAACTCTCTAAAATTTGTTTATAAATTTCTAGAAACTTCATGATATTCAAGAGAGCGGGGTGATACTGAAGATCTCATAGTCTGGTAATGAAAAGATTGATCATTTAAGAATAATATTTATATTCTGATGACTTTTATGATGATTTAGACTATTAGATTTCTTTCAAGAAATCATCTCTAGGATGGGGAAGCACAGTTGAGTTGTCCTCACTAAAATAGGGATGGCGTTAGAAGTTTGTTAAGGATAATCGCGTCTTCTTGTAATTTTAATGAGAAACCAGAAACATTGATTGAACAGAAACTTACTTTTGTTGATCTGAGTTTAGCATTTACTGTTTAGGTGCTTGAAATGTTATCAACGACTGCTAATGGTACTGTCCAGACATGATTATTTAGAAAACAAACCAAAATCAAGCAAAATGAAGAGAACCAAAATCAAAAACAGAAAAGAAAATTAAAAAATATATACAAGAGGGTGGATCAGAAATCATCAAGAGAAATATCTCTTGAGAGCTTGGCCATTCACTGGGAAAGTGTTTGGTTGTCCCTCCAAATTATGCAGACGAAAAGAGCTAGGACCCAATTTCTCATAAATTACAAATGGTCCTAGCCACAGGTTTTGGAACTTGGTATGTTCCCCCTTAACCTCGTGCACTTTGTCCCACTTGAGAACCAAATCCCCAACATCAAAATTCCTATCAGAAGATGAGCTTGCATCAAACCCCTTCACAATTTGTTGGTGCTCGTCCAATTTCTGCTTTGCTTGATTTCTCACCTCTTCTAGTTTTAATAAAGCGTTTATTCGATTTTCTAGAGGGCACTCTTCTTCTTGAACTTTCTATGATAATTGCAGAGAAGGAAGTAAGACATGTTCTCATACCAAGAATTAGGTGTAGTTTGTGCACAGCTCATCTGTTTTTCGTTATGTTGATTCACAGTTGATGTATTTATTTGACTTTCTAATTCGTCAACTAAATCAGCCACTAATTTACACAGGCCTTGACCTCTAACAATTTGGGCAGGGGTTATTTCAAGATGATATTCCTGTAGTGATGTCATCCAATTTTCCATTTTCTCACCTAGCTCTTTTTGTATTAATAGATTTCTTACAGCGGGGTAAGGAATAACAACTTTGGTCCTAGATTTCAATAGGTAAGACTTGAAGTGTTTCACTGCTTTAAAAACAACATAAGCAGGTTGATCTACCGCGGGGTAATTAAGTTTTTCTCTTTTAAAAGTAGAGCTCGTGAAGACAATGGGTATCTCGTTGTTTTCAGGGTTTTTATGTGTAAGCACAACAACATATGATATGTCAGATGCAAAAGTGTATAGAGTGAAATCTTGAGAAAAATCGGAACTCATCAGGGAAGGAGCTTCTATTATGGATTTTCTTATATAATCGAAAGTTTGACTTTCTTGTGCTCCCCATTTGTACAAAACATCCCTTTTAATTAGATTTTGTATAGGTCTAACCATTTCAAAGAAACTCGTCACAAATCGTCTGACAAAATTAATCTTACCCAAAAAGGATTGCATGGCCTTCTTGGAAGAGGGAGGGTGAAGTTTAGCAATGGCTTGGGTTCTTTCAGGGTCAATAATCATCCCATCTTTAGATACTATAAACCCAAGTAGTTTCCCTTGTTCTACTGCAAAGACTGATTTTTTGGGATTGAGAGATATGTCGAAATTGCGGCATCGTTCTAAGACATCCCTAAGGTGAGACAAGTGATCTTTCTTGTGTTTTGAAAAGACGGTGACATCATTAAGATAGACCACCACTGACTGGTTAATGAGGCCACGGAAAGCAATATCCATTGCTCTATGAAAAGTGGCTCCAGTATTTATCACTCCAAAAGGAATTTTCCTATAGGCGTAAGTGCCCCACGGGATATGAAAGGTGGTTTTAAGCTGGTCTGAAGGAGACATAAAGACTTGGTTGTAGAATTTGTTCCATTGGAGGAACAGGGTAGTTGTCTTTATCAGATGCTCAATTTAAATTTCGAAAATCGACACAAAGTCGAATTTCACCACTTTTATTCCTTACAGGGACTAAGTTAGACACCCATTGAGTGTGCCTAACCGAGAAAATTATCTTTGCAGTTAGTAATTTATTCAGTTCCTTTCTAATGGTAGGTTCCAATTGAGGATGCATTTTCCTCAATTTTTGTTGGAAAGGCTGAGTCTGAGGCTTCATGGGGATTACGTGTTGTATGATATTTGGGTCAAAAGATTTTAGATCGTCGTACGTCCATGCAAATACATCTTTATATTCTTTAAATAATTTTATAAAAGTGGATGTTTCGTGTTCAGAACATCCCTTCCCCAAATTAATATTTTGAGGATTATCTCGTGTTCATAAATTAACAGTTTCAAAGAGCAAAGAGGAACTGCTAGTTTTGCAATTCACTACCCCTCTAAACTTGTCATGCAAGTCATAAAAATTCTCTAATCTCACAATAGATTTGGGGATAGAGTTTACCAGCTCGGATGATGATTCTGGATATCGAGGATCGGATATTACCGTGAAGTCTTGGAGATTCTCGGCATGAGTGCCTTCATCAATAACTGCATCCTGGAAAGTGTCTTCCATATGCAAAAAGTTGATGATCTATTGATCATCATCAAATACCCTCCAATTTGTTATGTTGTCCGAAATCGATGGCCTGAATAACAATTCGACTGAAAATGCATTAGGAGAAACACTTTCAGCGAGCAACAATTTGGAAGCAACATTGGCTAGTAAATCGGCTTCTAAATTGCTCATCCTAGGAATGGAATTTATATTAAATGCTAGAAATTTGTGCGTTAAATTCCATACCTCGGTTTGGTAACTCTTCAGATGTGGTGATAAACAATGTATGGTGTTTCTTACATGTTTGACTACGATTTCTGAATCGCTAAATACTACCAAATTTTTCACGTCCATGTCTAGTGCTTTCCTAAGTCCCTGAAGAAGTGCTTTGTATTCGGCTATGTTGTTAGTACATTCAAACTCTAATTGACAAGCAATAAATTTTTTATTACCCGTAGGGTCGATGAGTACACAACCGTCACCTGCCCCTTCTCAGGATTTGGATCCATCAAAATATAGGGACCAAATTTGAGTGTCATTAGCAATATTTGGCGTATTTGGCGAAACTAGTGCTTGAGTATAGGTTGTCAATTCAAATTGTTGTTCTTGATCAGTGATAGAGGAAATGTCGGTCATGAAGTTACCAAAAAAGGTATTCATTCCCTGTGTTTCAATTGAATTTACAGTGGTAACGAAAGGCTCATTTGGATCATTCAGATCTGTCACGGTATGCTTAAGGTAATGTTCTCTATTTATTATGATCTTATTGGGCTGTCCATTTTCAGGCAGCCACAAATGAGACCAGTCTGTAGAAAAATAACCATGCAGCTGTTCTGACCAATCTCTGCTTAAAAACAGACCATAAACTTCAGGAATATCAACAACGATAATATAAATCACTTGATGAACTTTAGGATTGGATGATAATCTAATCGAAACATTCTTAAGCTCATCGATCACTTTAACATTCGTTCGATCTAGCTGAATGATTTTTAGATCAGAAGGTTTTACTTCTGCATTAATTTTCTAGCATACAAAGAGAGGCATCACGTTTGATGATGCACCAGAGTCAACCATACAATTATGTACATTCCTATTAAAAATCTCAAAAGTCAATAAAAAGGGGGGGACATTTTTTCGTGAGGAAAATACAGAATTCTGTTGATTTTTTGTTTTTGTCCCTGAAACAGTTTTATCTAGGTTTCCTACAGTTTTTTCTCCTAAGTCCCTTTTGTCTTGATGTTCAGATGTCTTTTTAGTTGGGACATTTTTAGTTCCGTTTAAGTCAATTTCTGCTGATTTTTTATTGCTAACTTCATTCTTTTTACTGTTTTCAGTGATGCTTTGAAGCATTTTCTGCAAAATAAGAGGAAATTTCAGCAGTTCAAAAACATAAATATTTGCCCTTAATTTTTTTAGATCTTCAATTAAATCATACTTTAGAACTGGGGCAATTAGGCTTTGTTTAATTTTAGTTTACTTTGGTTGTTTTGGAAACACATTTTTACTTGTTTCGGGTGCGGGCTTGTTTTGTGTTTTGCTTCTAGTATTGTAGGGGTGAATAGTTTCAAAATTCGCTTGGAAAATACTATCGGATAAGTGCCCTAAGAGGGGAGGAGATGAGTCTTCCTCTTCTGGTACTTCTTCCTCAGCTGTGTCATCAGGATTTTCAGGAGGAACAAAAACAGAATTGTCATGCGCTTTTAATATCGTTTGCAAAGCATACTGTAAACTTTCAAAATTTAGACCTTTTGTGGTTGGGTTTGGCCGGTTTGGAGGGAAAGGTTTTCTAAAAGGGGGTTTGAAACTTCCTTTTGTGGATGCTTCCTCGGCAGATCTTTCAATTCAACGACCTAATTGGACAGTTTCTGGAAATCTTTCTGCGGGCCCTCCAAGTCTAATGTTTCTTGTTGATTTTTAGGTTGAGGAGGCCTAGTGATAATTTATATTTTTTTCTTAGAAGATGGAGTTGTTTAAGATTCACTACTAAGATTATCTTTAAAACTCAATATATCTTTCTCAATTTGACTTGCCTCCTCGAAGGCTTCTAACAACGTGTTCTTTTTGAACCTTTTAATCCATATGGATATGTTATTATGCAAGGCCTTAGTATAATATGCGACAATTAAGCTTTCTGCGGGCATCGAATCTACAAGGATTTTGTTTTTTAGTGTTCGAAATATTTGGTTAAAGTCTTTCACTTTTTCTTTGGGGTTCATTTTTAAGCTAGAGAGTTCCATAACCAAGACTTCTAGAAATTTATCAACTCCAAAATTTTCTAGAAAACAAGTTTTGAACTTGTCCCAAGAGACGATGGTCTGAGACTGTTGAGCGAAATACGAGGTTGAAGCATTTCCCTCAAAAGTATTAGGAAATAATCTACATACTACATATTCGTGTTCGACACTCCGGAGTCTAATGGCTAGCATAAATTTCTTGATGTGATCCTCAACTGATTTCTTCGAATCTGGATCAAATTTGGGCAGCCATTTCTCTGGATGTTTATGTAGTGGGTGTTGGGGTCCAAGCACAGCCACAACATCTTGATCGAGCCAAGGTCTGGCAGGATTATTTTGGTTTTCCATGGCAGTTGATGGAGTCGAAGGTTGTGATGGTTCAGATGAAGAACTGCCTTTGCCAGAGGATTCAACTCCCGAAGAAGGTGGAGAAGAACCAGGTGGAATACCAGATCCTTTGGCACCAAGGATAAGGGCTTCATAAGGATTGGTAGTATTTCCAATCCCTACCATGTTTCTAGGCAAACCAGTGCCTTAAAGTTGTTCTTGTAGATTTGTAAAGTCAAGGGGTTGATTGAGTTGTCTACCAGGTTGTCTAATACGAGATAAGGCACTTTGAGTTCTTATAAGTGACTGGCGGACAACTTCTTGGAGGCCAATCCCTTGAGGGAGTGGTGTCACTGGTATGACAGGAATATCAGGGTTATCATTTGAGGTAGTTGTTGTTTCAAGTGTAACGTTTGTGTCGGAGCGACTACGTGTTATGACATGAGTGTGAGTGTGTGGAGGAGTCTTACGACCTCCACGTGCCATCAATTAATTTCAGGCCCTCCTTCTAGCGCCATTTGTTGACGGGCGTATGTGACACACCATCAACTGGAAGGTCAGATCTAGACCAGGGTTGTTTAAATAACCCAAGTCGTTTGGAATGAAATGACGCGACGGGTTTAATGGCTCCATTAGCCAACTAAAGTCCTAAAAATGATAAAAAGAAATAAACTAATCTAAGGCTATGATACTAAGAATATAAGTTTACTAATAACAAGTGTTCAAATAGAAACATGAATATGTACAAATGATTATAAACAGCCTATATACATATTGTAAGGTTTACTTGAAATCTTGCGAAATGAATGTTCTTGAAAGTGTTTATAAACGAGATAAAGAAAGCACATCAATCTTTTTGTTTTCTTTTTGAATGTTTAAAGATTTAAAACTAATAATATTAAGTAGATATGATTGAAACAAGGATACATAAACAGTCAAAGCTAATTCATACCATCGTCGTTTCATTAATAAATAATTTAACTAAATAACACATAGACTAACCTACAACTAATCGATTAAACTAAGTTTATCTTCCTGTGTTGTTTGAACTCCTACTTGTCTTTCCTGTAAGGGAAACTTGTGACATAAAAATACTAGTACTTCCAGAACAAATTCCAAGAAGTGTTTGATGTGTTGGAGTGAGAATATAACAGCAGAATGATAACTGTAAAAATCTTGTGATCTTATGATAATCAGTAACTTAGAATAAAAGGAAAATCAATTCAAGTATTAATATTATCCACCATTTAATATCTAACATAAATCAATAATTATCAAATAACAGATTGATCACAGGTACAAAACGGAATAACAAATTATGGACAACATCTAAATGCTTAACAATATGATGACAAGGCTAAAGCTGCATCAAACATAATAATATCTCATAAGACCGAGGCAATAGAAGAACACAATGGAATAAGCATCACACAGGTCTAAAGCCGATGGTGAATAGCTTTCCCATATTAGTTCCCCAAATCACATGTCCATATTGTATCCCAACAAAAGTTGTTCTATACTACTAACAACAATCACTATTTAAACTAGTCTTGGATTAACAAACTCTTATCACGCAAGATAGAGTGTAATCCTCAAAAAATAGATTGCTTTAAAAAAATAGTACAACAGGAAACCATTCCTGTAGTAGTTTGTTTATCAAAATTTATTACATAATGACAAAGTTTTATCAAATAAAAAGAAACTAGTAAACTATAAAACGCATAATCTGAGATGGCTTCTCCTTGTGAATAGCACCATGATTATTATTTTCTTGTAGATGACAAAACAAAATTGATATTTAGAAAATAATACAAACTAACGTTTAGAAATAGATTGGCTATAGAAACGTGAGATTCTGTAGCTAGTCTTATATTAACAAAGAAAATCAAAATAAATCTTCCTATTTGACTTTTATAACAGAATAAAATGAAATAAAATCAAAATCACTTTTACCATTCTAGAAATTAGACAGTGAAGGGTAGGATAGTTTTGAATTAATGATGGCATCGAAATTGGTTGCATTTTTATAATCACACTACCGGATCTTTTGGTCCTTTTACTTGCCTGATTTGCGCATGCTTTTAACTCTTGATTTTCTCGTTCAAGCAGAGAATTTTGAGCAGCCAAATGTTTTAATTATGCCTATAAATATGGTATGTCTCTGTAATACCGTTCTACCTAGTCTAGACTATTGTTACAATGCACGGGTGATATAGCAGGCCGAAATTGAATGTACTCAGCAATGGGTGCTTCAACCTTTCCTGTAGCTCGTTTCAAATCATGGCTTATGCTAGCAAAGCCCTCTTAGCCTTTTAGAAACGGAGGTAGTCTAGAAACAAAGTCGTATTGTACAGACTGACCAACAGTTTCGTTTCCGAGAGACTGGTTATCCACATCTTCTCGTGTAAGGAAATCATTGATCTCGTCATCGAAATAGTGATCATTGAGCTCGATCACTGAGATCGAGCTCAAATGATCCTGGTTTCAATTTCTCAGACTCCTGGATATTAATCAGCTAGATCTCTTGTTTATAAAACTCAAATCTGAGTTATCCTGTTTCTTCTTCTTATGATTTTTCTTAACAATTGGTTCATCAATCAAACCCTAAGTCAACTCACTAGCAGGAGCAAGAGAAACCCTCTCCTTCAATACATCCACTACGTCTTCTAACGATTTCTTGGGTACAAAATTATATCTGGAATTTTTACCAAGAGGGTTTTTCATAGTGACATAATTTGGTTCAATGAGCTCAGAGTCTCTAGATGAAACAAAACGTTGACTTTCGGTCACAGGGTTATCAGGATTAGGGTTTACATTTGAATGCAAAGGTGAGTCAAATGTGCTCTCGAGTAGGGTGTAATTGTTTCGACATAGGAAGTTTTCACAAGTGTCCCCAATTTGAGACAGGTGCAATAGTAGCAGAATTCGTATAAGCCCATGGTGGAAGAGGCTAGAAAAAGGGTTTAAACTTTGTTTCTTATAATGTTTTGACATCTTATGCAGGCTCATTAACAAATAGAATGGCATGTTTATCTTAAACCCTAGGAACAACATCAACAGTCGAATGTGGTATAAAAATACTAAACCATACCTGCCCTCGCACGTTATAAATTGTTTCAGAATCAGAACAAGGTCGTGCCATCGAGGTTTAAAGAGGGTAATAGGAGTACCTTTAGGCCAGCATGTAGATTTCCGAGAGACCATGAACAGGCTCCAAGACATGTCTTCTAGTTTAGCACTTTTGAACCATTTTTCGCCTTCTTGTGATAGTCTTGTTGCCCGGGCTATAGAGTCCTATCTGACCTCCAATTGCAGATCCCCAACTTTGGCTCTAAACCCATCAAATGTTTGAGCAAAGGCTTGCGCGATCGCCAAGTTATAACCTTAGAATTTTGGGATAAAAATGTCCCAATCGTGCGCCTGTAAATCATTTATGGCATCGTCGTGGGCGAGAAGGGCTTGACAGCCATTAGGTTCGATTCAAACCATGGGGGGCATGGTTTCTATCAAACAGAAACAGTAGATACCACAAGAGGGAGGCTTCATTTTCCAATAGACAAAAAATAAGGAGAGGTTTGTAAAAACTAAAACAGCCCGATACCTACAAACTTGAGTGATTATCATGTTTGGTAATTTAAGTTTGGAGTGACAGAAAACTAGAGGACGCGCAGGCCTATGAACCATTACACATAATGAATATTAAACCCACACCACTATCAACTGCCTATTCGAATAATGAATGAGGGTCATTAAATGTACAGGACAACAGGATGATGTGTAATCATGAGTACATTAGTCCATGTACTAGGTGATATGAAAGCGATATGATTGTTAAGAGCATGAAGCATGTTTCAAATGTTAATCCAAGGTTTTGCTCGATTAAGGATATCAAATAATCAAACCATAAAATCAACCATATATAATCCCATAATGCATAAAATTGTGACAATGGATTAATCAATAGGCTTATAAAAATCAAAACTTATAAACATGTAGGTCCCCTCAAGGTGTAATCTCTTTAGCAAAAGAAAGGAAAAAAATCACAAACTGCAGAACGATTAGCCAAGCCAAGTTTTGTTTCAATTTCATGCTTGCAATCATGAAATTTAAATAAAGCAAACGAAAATTTAAACAAAAAAATCATATAATGAGCTAGCCCAATAAATCTCCTTGAAGGCAAAAGATGAAATCATTTTTAAATGTAAGGAGAAGGCAGCTATAGAAAGATTTTATCTCTTTGTGATGACTTTTAATCATGATAAAATTGACAGAATTGGTGGTTGACAACATCACCATAGATCCATAAAATCATTGACAGGCACAATAAGGTCTTTGAGCCCAAACCACCAGGGGCATCTGTTAGGGTCCTAACCTGCACATAGGTAGAGAAATATATTCGGATGTAATAAAGGTCAATATTAATAAGGCCTTTCAATAAAATAGAATAAGGTGGATGTAAGAAGACCTAATAGAAGCTTCCGCTTCTAGAAGGATCTTCCTCTAGATGCTTCTCTTGATAGACATATTTAGTATAAATAAGGGTCGAGGGTATGAAAACCCTAGCTGGGAGATTATTGTAACAGAGCACTGCTCGACTGGAGGTTGCCCCCTCGAAGAGGCTCGTGAACATTGCTTTTTGAATCAAAGTGTTATTTATGTTGTTGTTATTATATCATTTCTCTGTTATTGTGGAGATTATGTTGGTTATATTACTGTTATTCTGCCATTTCTAGCATTTTATTTTTGTTCTGCATACTTTTTATATCTGGTATATTACAAGTGGTATCAGACCACTTTCCTTGGCATAAATTGTGGGAAAAAAAATTTCAGGGTAGAGACGTATTCCGACATATTTAAGCCACGGATATCTGTCGTTACGCTCATAAACCCGCGGTTGAGGGATTCATACACGTAGGAAATACAAGTGGTTCTTAAGCGCACATCTGTTGGCCACCCTTGTAACCCTTGTTGGTACCCCTTCGAGTGGTAGCGCATCAAAAAGCATATGTGTACGGAATCGACCTAGATTTCCTGAAGTCCTCTTTAGATAAACCGATCGACCACCTGACTTCTATAGTGCCACTGAGAACAACACTTGGGAAAATACTCTCTAGTACCTGGGTAGTCGAGTAGTACAGCTAAGGGTACGGTCTATTCTCCTTAGTTAGTGCCCNGGTTCTTAAGCGCACATCTGTTGGCCACCCTTGTAACCCTTGTTGGTACCCCTTCGAGTGGTAGCGCATCAAAAAGCATATGTGTACGGAATTGACCTAGATTTCCTGAAGTCCTCTTTAGATAAACCGATCGACCACCTGACTTCTATAGTGCCACTGAGAACAACACTTGGGAAAATACTCTCTAGTACCTGGGTAGTCGAGTAGTACAGCTAAGGGTACGGTCTATTCTCCTTAGTTAGTGCCCTAAGATATTGGACCGAATACTATTGTTGGACCCCGCACATATATTAGAGATCTATAGAACAGGGAAAACCCTTGTCTGTAGAACCCTTGAATACCTAACCCTTGGGGGACAAAAACATAAACAAATTAAAACAGACAAGATCTATTGTCGTGCAACTGTGTTCGAGTTGCCAAATCACTACACTTTTCTTACTGGTTAAGCATTTGGGGATTTCATCGCTGCAGTATTCTTCAGACCGGAGTATAACTCCGCACGTGTAAAAAAAAAAAAATATTGGATATTTTTTCACCATTATTTGAGACCTATTCCATTGGATCCATCTCTTTGCCCTTATCACATTCATCCATATCATTTTTCGGCAAAATTTTTGACCCCGCCCGCCCCTTTTCAGTTCACCCATCCTGATGGCCCATACCCGTAGCCAAGACCTAGAAGCTCGCTTCAACACCTTTGCAATCTGGTTTCCTCGAGACTCAAAAAGAAGTGAAACGACTCAGTGCCACTGTTGCCTCCATCGATACATCCATAAATACAACCATAAATACAACCATGTAGTCCTCAATGGAGGAAGTCAAACAAGAACTGACCACCCAGCTTGAATCTGTCTTTGCATCACTCTGCACCAAACTAAAGATCCCTAAAGATGACCCTTTCTTTGACGCACCTCCAAAGACTGAATGTGAACATTCCTCCCATTCCCATACTTTTCAACACCATCACTTACAACGTGACCTACGCCTTCCGTGGGTGGATGTGACCAAATTTGATGGCTCGAACCCCACTGGTTGGGTAACCCAAATGGAACATTATTTCTCTTTATACGGCATTATAGATGACTTGGCCAAACTTCGGTATGGTGTTCTCCATCTAGATCAAGAACGTTGGCAATGGTGGCAATGGAGAAAAACTTCCCGTCAAGGGTATATTGCTTGGACCTAATTTGTGACTGAGCTTTATGAATGCTTTGACACTGACACCAACCATTTGGTTCGTTTGACAAAGTTGAAACAATCAGGAACAGTAGAAGACTTCATAGCTGCCTTTGAGCGCCTGACTTTTTGAATAGAGGGCATGATTGATAAAAAATTTCGAGAGTGTTTTATCAGTGGCCTCAAGGATGAGATTCGGGCCCATGTCCTCATGGCTCAACCTTCGAGTTGGGTGGAGGCTACTAAAAAAGCTAACGAAGCACAATAGGTTGTATCCTCTCAAAACCGTAAACTCTCCTTTATCCCTCG
>JASDQU010735810.1:18364-43532 GCA_032191745.1 Picea mariana | reverse complement strand
TTCTGAGCCTGGACCATTTCTCACCCTGGGCCATTCTTCCTACACTAATCAAAGTGCACCCTGGACAGAATGTATAAACCCTAAGAAATGTTTGGACCATTCCCCACCCTGGGCCATTCCTCCTACACTATTTAAAGTGCACCCTGGAGAGAATGTATAAACCCTAAGGAATGATTGTCCCTGATTGTTGAGCCTGGACTATTCCCCACCACGGGCCATTCCTCCTACACTTATCAAAGTGCACCCTGGAGAGAATGTATAACCCTAAGGAATAACTATTCAGACCATTCCCCACCTTGGGCCATTCCTCCTACACTAATCAAAGTGTGCCCTGGAGATAATGTATAACCCTAATGAATGTTTGTCCTGCATCAACCTCCAAAACAGACCATTCTTCGACACTGCTCACAATTGTGAACTTTGAAAGAATGACTGTCCAACGAGGCGGACCATTCTACTTGACCACTACTCAGAGTGACTGCCAAGAAGAATGATTGTCCTAGACCACTCCCCATGTTAACCACAATGGGAAGTCGTTGTCTATGATACATCAACAATCAGTCTACCTCCCATGTTAACTACAATGGGAAGTCATTGTCCGTCAGAAATCTAAATCCACTTTCTGAACAGGAAATCATCTGTCCAATCTGGACTATTTTTCAATTACAAAGATAAATAATATTTCTAGTGCCCTCTTCTAACTTGGAGAGTCATTTCTTCCTTTTCCAATAAGAAGGAAGTTGTTTCCACGAGATCTAGCTTGAGTATGCAAACTCTTTCATCTTGGATCGAATCCTTGCCAAAATGTCTGCTTATCTGCTCATTTGTGGAGATATGTGTTGGAGAAATCATTTTCTCCTTTATGGACTTCATCATGGATAATGTAATACTTGTACTTTAGTCTGGAACACTATGAAGGCTTCATGTAGATCTGGACGATAGAGTATATCATAGTTGGAGAACTGGAACATATCCATGTGGCACTTCTTCTGTCATCATGAGATCTGATCTACTGAGTAGTCATCTTGATGTTATAGGAAATCTTCACCATGCTTCTGTTGTGCACTAGAGGTTCTCCACCAAGTTGTCTTCTTCTTATCTGCATACAGGAGTCTCTTTCTGGTATGCCTCAAAGTCTTTGAGATTTCTCTTCATACGCTCTTTATTCAATTTCTCTGGATGACATAATTTGCATTCATCTAATTGTGGAACTCCAACTCATGGATGTTGCAGATGATATAATGACTTATATAGAGATAAGTCTGGTGTACTGGAACAAGAAATCATCATAGTCATCTCCCTCCATCTGGGAGAACCTCTGGTTCTGGATCTCGCAATGCTTTCATTCATAAGTCTTCCATACACTATTCTTCATCACGACTTTCAGTTCTTATATTTGATTGCTTTTAGTGAGTTAAAATCAGGCTGGTAATCTTGTGATTCTTGATACAATGACTGGTTTTTCTCTTTCTTTCTTGGAATCCTCATGTTCTTCTTCATGTTTTTCTTTAGCTCTTGGGTCCATGGAGTTCTTGATAGATTCCATGCCCTAGAGATTCCACTTCTTTGTTTCATCATAGGATCACGGATCTGGATGGACAACCAGGAATACTTTAAGGCTTCTCTTCGAAGAGGTCTTCTTCTACGGTTCAGCTGAACACGTACTGTCTTTCATGGCTGCTACCATGGATATATACATTTCATCATCTTCAATGGATCATAGGATTAGCTCCCTCCTAATCCTTGCTTCATGTAAGAATGCATATAATTGGCTCCCTCCGTCTGATAGAGTCCATACTTCCATCTGCATCCTTATTGTCTTCTGCAATATATAATTGGTTCTCTCTGTCTAATAGAGTCCATGCTTCTGTCTTAGTTGTCGTCGTAAGTCTTTCTCCAATTCCTCTTGATGTCTGACTTCTAAGTCTCTTCAAGATTGATTCTGATTTTGACTTATCTTGTAATAGCTTTCACATGATATATTTCATCTTTTCTTGTTGTTCTTCCATGGATATAGTTTTTCTTGGAACATTTTAGCTTTCTAAGAGATAGATATACAAGATATGTACAGAGATGATGTAAACAAGATATGTACAAAAAATAAGAAGAATGTTGTTACCTTTTAGTAAAAGAAGTCTCTTCCATCCTGCTTAGTCTCCTTTGTAGGTTCCTTTTCTTCGGCAATCGATGCTTTGTGTTTCTCCTTCCTTTTCTTTAGCTCAGGACATTGATTCCTGTAGTGACCGTACTTTTGACAGTTGAAGCATTGTATTTTTGAAATGTCTTTATCTTGATTTGGCTTCCTCCTTGAACCAAAATTCCTTTTGTTCCTGAAGTTCTTGAATCTTGCTGTGAAGGCTTGATCATCATACTTCTTTTGGGGTTTCTCTTTTGCATTGATCCTTGATTCTTCTTGAGCACAGCAAGACCAAAGTTCTTCAAATGTCGGGTAGTCCTTTCTTTTGTTCATGCTTGCGGCAAAAGCATCTCATGTCTTGGGAAGACCATTGAGTACTATGTTCACCAATTCCTTCTCTGAAGTGATCTCTTCAATAGCTTGTAGTTGATCTCTTAACTAGGAGATCCTTAGAAAGTATGATGTTATGTTGTCGTCATCATTCATCTTCATGTCAGGGAGCTCATTCTTTAGACTCATAACTTGTCCAGTGTTTCTAACTGAGAAGAGATTTGTTATGGCATCGTACATCTTCTTCGATGAGTCAAGATGGGAGATGCAGGGTATCAAGTGGTCTTCTATGGAATCCACTATGATACTCATGGCATTGATGTCAACATCTTTGAACTTCTCCATAGCTGCAACACTCTACGGTTCCTTCTCTTCTCCTTCTTCAAACTCCGGCTTCACGATCTTTCCTTTCACAATATCCAGTACTTTATTCTTAGCAAGGATGAGGTCAATCCTTTTCTTCCATGCTCTGAAGTTAGGGGCTCCATCTAAGTTGTTCTCAGACTTCATAGAGTTCGTCATGGTTTGCTTGACTTGGTCAAACCCTAGATTTGACCAGAAATCCAAACTTCACGTCTTGGCCTTCTGAGAGTACCAGGAGATGTGTTGGGCTAGGGCACATTGATCTATCCGGAGATTAGGTCAATCTCGTCACTTAAGGTGCCTCGACAAGAGGTTTAGTGTTTTTGCAACTGCACCTACTAGTAACCCTAGCTGCAGTGTCTTGGAAGTTGCTTTTGCTAGTAACCCCAGCGACAATTCCTCAATGAGCTCAATATCTAGCGGCTATGTTTCCTTCCAGTGTTTTAGGCTGACTGAAAGGGTGTGGGCCCATAACCTGTTAGAATATAGAAGATGGTGTTCTCGTTTTACCATTGACGATACCCTCATCACCCAACCATAGGCCAAAGCCTCCCTCCGAGCACCTTAACCTTGACTGAGAATTCCTCCGGAAGCAAACCCTAGGCTAGATAGCCAAACAAAGGGTAGCACACCTTTCCCCAAGGATAGCACATCACAAAATTTGATCAGATAGTCCAAACCCTAGCCAAGAGATATTCAAGCCAATACTGAGAACTAGTTGTTGCTGCAACTTCACCTGCAACTCTCCTTCACATGTGTGCACCAAACTGGGAACTGCAGTGCGCACCAAACTGGGAACTGCAATTCTGAGATGCTATGAAATGAGAACTGGTGCCTTGTATTTATACTGGTTCTGCCAGATTTGTTGGGGCCGACTTCTCCTTCTGGATATGTGTATGTTCAGTATATTATTATTAATTATGGTTGACTTCTTCTCTTGGAGGCTAATAACCTAATATAGATTATCTTCTTAAACCGACAAGACTTCTAGGGTTATTAGCCAACTCATTAGGGTTTCTCTTGCTTCCCGGAGTCTTCTATTCTCATCAGGTTCACACGTGGAGGTAAATACCTCCCACAACTACCATAATATTAACATCATTTGTTCAACAAGCAACTGAGGAAGTTCCTATTAGTCTTCTTTGATGACTTATTGATCTATAACAAAACTCAGGAGGAGCACCTTCAACATGTGGAGCAGATTTTAGCTATCATGGAGGAGCAGTCCTTATATGTTAAGGAATCCAAATGTGAGTTTGGAATGACAGAGGTCTTTTATTTAGGACGCATCATTGGAGTGAAGGGGGTATAGGTACACCAAGAGAAAATAAAAGCTATACTTGACTAGCCCACACATGGGACACCCACAGAGTTGAAGGGATTTTTGGGCATATGTTGCTATTACAGGAGGTTTTTCAAGGGTTTCTCTCAACTCTGTGCACCTTTGACCGATTTGACCAAGAAAGGGGCATTCAAGTGGAGCCCAGAAGCACAATCAACCTTTGAAAAATCAATAAAGTGATGAGTACGTGCCTAGTATTGGCCCTACTAGAGTTTACACAACCTTTCACAGTAGAGTGTGATGCCTCAAGGGAAGGCATTGGTGCAGTGCTTATGCAGCATAGGCACCCTATTATTTATGAAAGCCTAAAATTGAGAGGTCATGAGCTTCTCTACACCATTTATGACAAAGAAATTATATCCGTCATGCATGCATTGGCTAATTTTAGGCAGTATTTGGTTTGGGAAAAATTCGTCTTGAGGACAGATCACAACAGCCTCAAGTACTTCCTGGATCAGAAGGACTTGAATTAGAGGCAACAGAAGTGGGTGAGAAAAATCCAGGCTTATGAATTTCACATCTAATTTGTCAAAGGGAAGAATAATATGGTACCAGATGCCTTATCCCAAAGACAATCAGTCTATGCCATGACCGACATCTCGGTGGATTGGAAGGCTCACATTTTGGTGGAATATTCAAAAAACAAATTTGCATGCAAAGTGATGGATGGACATGTACAAGATGACAACTTTAGAATCATGGATGACATCATATACTACAAGGGCCAAATTGTCTTGGTCCCTGAATCAACTTTTAAGGCCAAGGTGCTACAAGCATGCCATGATTCACCAGTAGCAGGGCATCATGGGTTCATCAAGACATACAGGCAGGTTCGAAAGAGGTTTGCTTGGAAGGGCTTGAAAGAACATATGATGCACCACATCAAGGAGTTCAACACTTGTCAAGCCAACAAGGATGAACACACTCACCCAGCAGGATTACTACAACCACTTCACATTCTGGAGCACAAATGGGAAAACATATCTATGGATTTCATCACAGTGTTTCCCAAGGCTCAGGGCAAAGATTGTATTTTCATAGTAGTGGATATGTTGACTACATTTGCGCACTTTTTTTCCATTGCCACAGTCTACATTGCAACATAGGTTGCAGACTTGTTCTTCCGGGAGGTTTTCAAATTGCATGGATTACCCAAAACCATAGTAAGTGACAGAGAAAGCAGGTTTATGAGCTCATTTTGGAAGGAGCTCTTCAGGTTGATAGGTACGACCATAACACCTAGCACCAGTTATCATCCTCAAACTGATGGCCAAACAGAGATAGTCAACAAATGGGTTGAAGGCTACTTCGGGAATTATGTGGCAGGGCAGCAAAAGGCATGGGTTAAATGGCTTCACTTGGGGGAATATTGCTACAACACCACCCATCATATGTCCATCGGTATGCCACCATTTAGGGCCTTATACAGCTATGAACCCATCTCATTTGTGGAGATTTCCTTTGGAGACAATAGAGCTCCCATCTTTCAGGACTGGATTCAGCAATGATAGGACATACTCAGGGAACTGAAGGACCACCTGCAAAGGGCACAAAATCAACAGAAGGTACAAGTAAACCACAGGGTAGAGTGCACATTTGAGGTCGGTGACTTGGTTTATTTGAGGCTTCAACCATACAAGCAGGAATCCATTAAGAGAAGTGGTGCAGAGAAGCTCCAATCTCATTTTTTCTATCCATACAGAATCGAAACAAGGGTAGGGGTCATGGAATATGAGCTAGATCTACCATAGTGCAACAAAATACACAATGTCTTCCATGTGTCATGTTTGAAGAGAGCCATTGGTAAACATATCACTCCTATTGAGGAAGTGCCACTTTGGATGAATAAGGACAATTGGTGTTGATATCGAAGGAGATACTAGAAGTCAAGGAGAAGAAGTTGAGGAAAAGAAGCATCAGAAAATATTTGGTCAAGTGGAAAAACCTACCCATAGAGGATGTCACTTGGAAAGGGGAACAATTGATTCATGAGACAGGTCTGGAATTGCTTGTAGGCAAGCAATTTCTAGCAGAGGAGAATGTAATGCCCCCCACCTCTTAATGAAGAGGTCCAGAGAGACTCAATAATCTAGCCATCCCCATTAGACTATAGTCTCATACATCATGGGGACAAATTCAACCAAAATACACTTCCTAAACACAACATTATATTGTTGAGTTGACTTTTTGTGAAAAAGGGTAACTCAACGAAAGAAAAGAAAAGCTGAGTTAAGCTAAGAGTTAACCCTAGGGGTTAACTAACTCAACAAATGAATAGAATGGATCTATAAAATAAAGGAAGGGCGCACTTCTAAGGCATTCTAGATTATTATCATATTTTGCATTGGATCTCTTGAGCACAAGCAATTTTGAGGGTTTTGAGTCTTAAAGAAATACTTATAGACTGTAGATGCAGTTGCAACAACTTCTCCATTTCCTCCTCATCCATCCCTTGCACAAAGCTTCCAAAATCATAGGTTTGATATCCTAAAGCTTTCTCCCAAGACCATAGGTTTGATACCTCAAATCTCCACCATTACCCTTCTCCATGGAAAGCCCTCATTATACAGGATTTGGAGGCTTAACCACCATGGAGAGGATCACTCATCAGATCCACTAAAAAGGGATCTGAAAATTATATAGGGAGAAAATATCTATTAAGTAATTTAGGGAGGAAATATCTCTCAAGGATTTTAAGGAGGAAATATTTCAACCATCCATGAGATCCTCCACCTTCCCTAAAAAATAGGAAACCAAATGTGAGGTGGATTCTCACACTTAATTAATTTCTTTTTCATGAATATTAATAATAATTCATGTGCACTTGGTATTTTGGCCTTCATGTAATATATCCCTCCTCCACAATGACTAGGGATTGTGACATAGGTTATTCCATGGTGTCAAGGTGTAGGAGACACTTATATGACACTTACAACACTTAGGGTGAGGTACCTAGGTGTGCAAATTTCATGTGTAACAGAATGCCCCCTAAAGTGTGAGGTCAGAAGAGAGAATGATGGCCAAAACACTTTACAAATCTTTAATGCAAGGGTGTGGAGTTGGAGAACCTGGAAGAACCTGCAAACAACCATCAAACAATATTAATCTATGTTCTATTTTCGAGGCGGGCATACCTATGCTCGGAATACGAGATGACTCAAAGCATGGCCACCGACCAATACACTGCAGATCCATGAAAAATATTGGTTAAGGATATGGCCACCAAAGATATAATGTGGAGCCATACCTCCATGACATGAACTGATCGCAACCACGAAAAATATACAGTGGAGCTACGAGATGATAAAACATAGCCACAAACCAATACAATGTGGATCTATGTGACATTATATATATCAGCATGCTCAAATGATCTCCTTTCGCAGCCTAAGAAAAGCAAATATCAAAGAGAACGCTCAACCCAAGGTCTTCATCCCAATCCTGATGTGGTACGAATCTAACCATGTGAATAGATGTTTTGATGTCGAACATGATAGAAACCACTTGATTAACGGTTATGGGTAAACCGTTAACAAGTGCGAGGGAAATCACCAATGATGTCAATGACTCCCAAGGTACCCTAGTACATTCCAGCGAATGTGAATAAATGAGTTGAGCTCAAACATTCATGGAATCATCCGATCAAAGGTCAATGATGTAAACCTACTGTTAGAGGCGAGGAGGCCTACCATTGAGGCATGCAGGTCCAAATGTACAAACTAGTTTCTAAGTCTAATTCCCAGATGATGTGTTGAAGTCGACAGGACAAGACTCGTCGAAGGAGGGCCTTGATGTATCCCCCATCAACGACACAAAACTTAAATAGGAAAGTGATGTAAGATAGTGAATCGAATGAGTATGAATTGACACATGAGATGGAAACTGACAATATTGCAGATGGATGGTTTGAAGTGAAACTTCCCTTGAACATGATGAGGCACGACAACTAACTTGGCAACATTGACTTGATGAGTACCAAGAATGTAATGTGATGACAATAAGAGCACTCTTCGACCTGACGAAAAAGTATGGTGACACATGGAATTGGTATCACTCAAAGACAAGCAGATTACCCAACTGTAAGACAAGACGCAAACATGTGCCATGTTCAAGGGCGACAAAAGCTGCCATAAAGGANCCTAGATAGATGAGTACCTCTTTTTCATTTAACGAGCTCGAGGGGGGTAACACATGCTCGATATAACTCACCTTCGGTAAGTCCCTATTCCATTGTTTAACAAACTGGAAGAAGTAAGGGCTCGTTCCCATATGGGGCCTTCAATGTGCAGTTTAGCGAGTCCAAAGAAGGGAAAATTGGTGGTTTTTCATGTTTAGAGAGTGTGAAAAGAACTTAAAGGCGACTCCAGGGTTGTCCTTTTTCGTAATTTTAGTCTTGCAAGGCTGAAAAAGAGATAAACTACCACTCGAAAGATGCCCTTTCAGACCTTTTAACGAGTGTGAAAGGAAGCAAGATCACTCGACAATCTTTTCATGTTTAGAGAGTCTGAAAAGAGCTTAAAGGAGACTCCAGGGGGTTCCTTTTTCATATAACCTTTACGAGTCCGAAAAAGTGATAAAAGTATACTGGGTTACATTCTCATGTATTTACGAGCACGAGAAAGAACAAAGACTAAGCTCGATATTGGTTTCATTTTTACACAAGCTTGAAACAAAAATAAACTTATGCTTGTAAATTCCCACCGCAATTTCCAAAGGTAGGGGTACCCATAGATGGTTGGTACTCTGCTCCCAGCTTGAAAAGCTAGTGGCTTAACTCCAAAATGATAATCAAAGGTTAGAGACATGCCCTCCCAAGCTTCATTTCATTCGTCGACTTTGAGGTTGTCACTAATTTTTGTACTAGATGGAGAAAAAGGATAAGGGCAGGTGAAATGAAGGTTCAAATATGAGACCTAACGAAAGACTCGACTCAACATCTATGAGATCTAGCGAAAGACTTGACTCGATATCTACGAGATCTAGAGAAAGACTTAACTTGACAGGAGAGGTGACTATTTCATTTTTTAACGAGCTTGACAGAGGAAAAGAACTATGCTCAAGACCTATGTTTCATTTTTTAACGAGATTGCTACAAAGAGGAAAACTATGCTCGTGGCTCCAGGTTCAATCCCCAGATTTTTGTTTCATTTTTTAACGAGCTTGCTACAGAGAGGAAAACTATGCTCATAGCTCCGGGTTCAATCCCCAAATTTCTGTTTCATTTTTTAACAAGCTTGCTACAAAGAGGAAAACTATGCTCGTGGATTCTTCTTGATCATCGCTTCCAAGAGGATAATTCTCTGGAAGGAATACATGTTAAGGGACAAACATCAATCATGGATTCCAAGAGATCTTCGCTAGATCGAAGAAAAACGCTTTAGAAAGAAAACATATCGACAACCTCAATAAGGGTAGGGAGATCTAGCTCTAATAGCCCCCTATCAAAGAGATGACCATGTCAACTATCGGATCTAAGTTAGGAGATGGGAGAGATTCCCTCTCGTGCGGGTTTGAACGCATGGGGCATGTCGTTACATAATTGACTCGCAGCGGGGCGGACATCGTTGGCATGTATGGACCATTCAGAGAAGGTGGATGGTTGACCATCAGATGAGGGTCAATGAATGAAAGTTGGTCGATCATTACAAAGCTTCCAAAATCATAGGTTTGATATCCTACAACTTTCTCCCAAGACCATAGGTTTGATACCTCGAATCTCCACCATTCCCCTTCTCCATGGAAAGCCCCCATTATATAGGATTTGGAGGCCTAACCACCATGGAGAGGATCACTCTTCAGATCCACTAAAAAGGGATCTGAAAGGTATTTAGGGAGAAAATATATCTTGAGGATTTTAGGGAGGAAATATCTCTCAAGGATTTCAAGGAGGAAATATTTCAACCATCCATGAGATCCTCCACCTTCTCTAAAAAATAGGAAACCAAATGTGAGGTGGATTCTCACACTTAATTAATTTCTTTTTCATGAATATTAATAATAATTCATGTGCACTTGGTATTTTGGCCTTCATGTAATACATCCCTCTTCCACATTGACTAGGGATTGTGACATAGGTTATTCCATGGTGTCAAGGTGTATGAGACACTTATATGACACTTACGACACTTAGGGCGAGGTACCTAGGTGTGCAAATTTCATGTGTAACACACATAAGCAAATATAACAGACAATGAGCAGTTAGTGTTCCAAGTAAAAAAATTGGCTTGGGAACATTACAATGGGGCTAGCCACACGTAAAATTTCAAGAAGATTCTAGAAGGTTCTAAACCTTATCACTGATTGAGGGTCAAGGATACAAAAACCCTAACCCTATATGGCTATCGGGATATGTTAAATATCAAGCTGCTAGGGAGACAAGGGGTTCCATTCTTTTGTATTGTAATTGTTCTATGGTTGAGTACAACATCCAAGGAGTGGGATTTGAGAGCATAACAGAGGTCAGAGATTATGTAGCAGTTATTTAGACCATGGTGCTAAAGCAAACTCCCTGGTGAGTGCCCCTTTCTTTATACTTGCTTTCCATAATTGAAGAAAAGAGAGCAGACCGTAAGCCTCACCTTCTAGCTGGGTTTTCTCATGTATTGGGTTTCCCAGGATACATCTTGTGTTCAATTGTGTGGATGGTGTGTTTATTTTCTTGTTCCTTCATTTTGATTGCAATTATTTTATAAATACAAGCACTAAGATAGTAATAATTAATTTGGAATCTAAGGAAATAATTTGCATAATCTATGATTTCATAATGTGACAAACTGTTCCAGTGGAATATCCATGACAATTTATAGATCATTTGAACACACTGACAGGTGTATCAGTGAGATATTGAAGGGATATCAATTTATGGGTTGTATTTTTCACTCACGCAATTGAGAACCACAACAAATGCACTTTTCATTACCTAGATTACATTTAACAGACTTGGTTAGTATATTGGACAGTGGGCTATAGATAGTTCTCAGGGGTAGAGTTTCTAAAGAACCTTGATGGTTATCAATATCATTTATTAATCATCGTTCTTAATGAGTGGTTGTGGTGTGTAGGTTACAACCAAGAGAAGGCCTTGCAATGAGGATAATACAAATATCCTTGTACAGGGCAGAGGAATAGAGGCCTAGTAGTCCTCAAAATACATAGATCTTTATAAAACACTATAAATATAGCTCAGGAGAAATTTTTGCATGGGATCCATATTGGTAAAGTGAATGGGCTATAAGTCACTCATTTACTGATCATAGACCATGTATAATCTTCTTGAAAATCCACGTGTGACTAGGTCCACTCGTGTGAATAATGGAAGCTAGCGTGGCATCCACTGGATACCATGGTGATCAATAGGATAGGTCAATTTGTGGGAGGTATAACTTTTTCATGCACACTTTGATTGAGGTGATCTTCACGACGTTGAAAATCCCTCGAAGTGTAGGGCATCATCGAGAGGTTGGGAGTTAGGCTAACAAATGGTTGACCGTAAAAACGATCGTTTAAGGCCTCAAATGGGCTTTAGAAGGTTTTGAATCCCAAATCATCAAAGCAGGACTTGCCCCTAAAATGAGACCTATAAGACAATAGCTCAAATTTTTCCACCCATAAAACACCAAAATAGATGACAAGTCAAACAATGATCCATTCTCGATCAAAAAGTGTGTCAACCACTATATGAAGTTCCTTGAAAACATTAGAAAATGAGATGAAATTAAATCTAGCATTGATATCCATAAGACTATCCCTCAAAGGCCTAAGCATGACATTGTAAAGATGTGAAGTTCCATCCATCCAATTAATTACCAAAGTAGAATCTCCATCTATTTGTTTTTTTTTTAATATTCCTATCCAAAGCACATTTCATTACTAATTTTAGAGTCATTAGGTCATTTGGATTGTTGGGTCCAGCACCAAGTCCTACTTTAAATTTATATAATGATCATCTAAGAAATACAAAACACCTCCAAAATTACTCAAGTTCTACCACTCCGATTGTCTGAAAACCCCAACCAGAGAGTCTTTAACAATAAGATTTATCTATTTGAACCTTGTAGATTTGTCTTGGCACATTTTTAGAGTCTTGCTTAGTGTGTTTCTTAGAGCATAAATATGAGAATAAACCTGAAATATTGGAATAAACTTGCCTTGGATGGATGATTTTCATGCTATCCATATACCCCACATGACCAAACATGGAATATCTCTATATTTTGATAATTCCTTTTCCAAAAACCACACTCATAGACAATTTTCAATTGTATTTCCAATGCACACATTATCAATTCTTGTAATATTTTTCTCCTCCTTCCAAGTGTTTGTGAACATGGAGAATGTATAAAGAGGTGATAGTTTGTTTCACAATCATTTTTGCACAATATATATATATATATATATATATATATATATATATATATATATATATATATATATATATATATATATGTTTGGGCCTTGCTTGTTTCTTTGTTGCAACAACTCCCAAGTTTGTATCCTACTCTTCAAAGAAGGATGATTTTGGATTTTTTAAGAGCCTTCAACTTCCATGCATGCTTCCACCACCAACATGGCTTGAAATTTATTGTTCCAAACATAACCCTATAACCAAGTTTAGCAGTGAATTCTCCCCTTGTTTTTATTTTTGGACCAAGTCAACCCATCAAGTTCATCTTTCAATCTAACATAACCTTTCTTAAGAAAGATTGTATAATCATTCCAATTATTTATATATATATACCTCATGGTCCCAATGATTCATATGAGCGCCATCCTTGGGTCCATATGCTTGTATTTGCTTCATTTGCTACATGACTCGATGTAAATAAATCCTTTTGATGTAAATAATCGGTGGATTCATTTGACAACTCAAAACCTTTCCCACACAACCTAAAACAACATTAGAACCAAGTCTCTCTTTTTCGCTAGATGCCACCTTCCAAGCTATATAGTATCCAATCATCATAAACAATGTCACCAATGTCTTCCATTGATTAGACACATTCCTTGTGGATTCCTTCAGTGTAATTGGCCTTTGTGGATCTCCCCAAAAAAGCTCCTTTTGTCAATACCTTCCAAAGGTTCTTAACTACCAATGACAACCCAAGTACACACACATTTTTTATGTCCCCTCCCCCATTTTCCTTGCACATAGAAATTTTCTTCCATTTAACTAAAAGGATGCAGTCATTTTGCATTTTCTGGATCAAAGAAAGTTGAAACAAGTCTTCACAATAGCCTCTAGAAGACCTTTAGGAATGAAAGTTAGAGAATACCAAAGGATCAAGATAAGCTCCAACACATATTTTACCAAAGTCAACCAATATCATATCAATACTCACCTGTTACTATATTGATTAATTTGAGCTTGATACTTTCTAATAACAAACCCCAATCCCTTTTACCATACCTAATGGGTTTTCACAAAAATCCTTAGTATTTAAACCCCTCTCAAAAGTTTATCTCTTTAAATTGAAAGTCCAACAATAACCTCTAAACAACATAACCCTCCAAACCATTTAAACAAATTGTGTATTTTTGCATCATTCCTATGGCCTTTTCGTACAAACTAAAACAATTTTCTTTCAACTTTGTAGATTCTCTAAAGCTCCCATTTATAAACAATAAAACATTGCAAAAAAACAAAATATGAGTGAGATTATAGGTACGACCTATCTCCACTCCTTAAATAACACTAGTTTTTTTCACCTCTCCTATGTCCCTACTAATGCCCTTGGCTATCAACAGGAAGATTAATACAGATAAAGGGCAACCTTGATGAAGGGCCTTAAAAGGTTGGAAGAATTTTGCAGTGGAGTCATTGATTAGAAGAGCATAAGATACCATGGAGGCACAACCCATTGTCCACCTCACTGCCAAAAATTGAATCCAACCTATAAAAGTAGGAACCTTGAGCACAACCAACTAGTTTGATCATATGGTTTTGACAATCCAGTTTTCGAATAGTTACTAGGTGATTTTTAACTTTAATTGAATGAATACCCTCGTGCGCAACCCCGATTGCTTCATAAAGTTGCCTATCAACCAAGACACCAAATTATTCTTGTGATATAACATCTAAGAAAATCCTTTTCACCCTAAATGCCATAATCTTTGAAATACTTTTATATAGACGATTGCATAGGGATATAAGTCTAAATTCATTAAAGTATTCTAGTTTATCCCTTTTTAGGGAATAGGGCCAAGAATGTTGCATTTAGAGAGGAAGAATCCTTCCATGTACATTTAACCTTCTTGATCACTATGACCAACTCTTTCTCTAATAACTCGTAACTCATAAAAACCAATAAACAAATCCACCAACCACCCATTCAACCTCGAGCTTTTGTCTTTTTCTAAGGACATCATAATAGTCTGTAGCTCATTCTTAGACTCTTCCTTCATCAACATTTGGTTTTTTTTCTCTATGAGAAATCTAGGAAAGAAAGATGCAATATTTAATATTTCGGTTATGTTTGCATGTTCTAGCTCTTTGTAGATATTTTGAAAGTGAGTAGACCCTACTTCAACAATTTTAGAGAATTTGTGAACCACGAGACCTTCAAAATTCCTCATCTCCCTGATAATATTAATTTGTTTCCTGTGCTTTAAAAAATTATGAAAGAATTTGTGTTTTCATCACCCTTCTCAATCCAGATGGCTCCTCTTTTAAATCACCATTCCTATTCCCTCTAGGCCAAAATCCTCTATTTTTTTACTTTCCAAGTCTTTGAGCTTCAACCTATCCTCGTTGAAAATGCCACATGCATTATTTCTAAAAAGATCCAATAAATCCTTCTCTATTGACTTTTATCTATATCCATTTATTCTCTTTTTTTGGAGACCTAATCAATAGTTGCCTTCTTCAACTTTTTAAATGTAGAGATAAACTAGAAGAAAGCTAACTAATTGGAGCTTGGATCAAATATAATCCACTATTTTTTAACCAAACTCATATACTCTTCTCTTATTGGGTTAATCTTGATTCGATTATAGAGTGGTTAAGATAACCTTGATTCGATCATTGTTGGGTTTATGGTTGGTGGTTTTTGGGCCCATTGTATTGGGTAACCCATGGTATTTGATGTGAGTCTTTGCATGGCTATCTAGAGACCATGCATGCTTTTGCATTGTAATCTAATTCCGGTAAAGGAGTTAGGATTGTAATTGATGAAGCTTATTTAATGGCTTGAGGTATTTCATTGTAAGAAGCCTCAAGTGGTATATGTTTGGCTTGGCTTGGTCACTTTGGCTAAGGTTATTAATAGATATCCATTGAAGTGTTGATTCTCTCGGTTAAGGGTTTCCAGGATAAATATTGGCTCTATGTGCTTGCATTTATGTTGTCTTTGATATTTCTCTCTTAGTTTTCAACATGGTATCGGATCTAGGAAGACTTGGACTCTCCAACGAGAGTGGTATGATGTTGAGATGTATGCTTGTGAAATTGTTGGTCACAAATTGAAGTGATGGTTCATGGGTTCATGACCCATGTTGAATGACACATGGAAACAGAGCATAGGAAGAAGCACATCGAGGATGAAGTACTCGATGAATGAGTGCTTTGGCTCACTGTATTTGGAATAAGAAGGGATGTCGGTAGATGCTTCTTGCATCATTTGCTCATGCATATAGTGGATCGACATGGAGCATATGTAACAATGCATTGAGGATGAAGTAGTCAGTGAATGAGTGATTTAGCTCACTGTGTTTGGAGTAGGGAGGGATGTTGGTAGATAATTCTTGCATCATTTGCTTAGACATACAATAGATTGGTGTGGAGGATAGGCAGAAGCACATTAATGAAGAAATAATCAGTAGAAGAGTGTGTTGGCTCACTGTATTTGGAGCATGGAGGGATGTTGGTAATGAAGTTGGTGGATGCTTCTAGCATAATTTGCTAGGGCATACAGTGGTAAGATAAGTATTTGGTCTATGCAATTGTATTTGGAGCAGGAGGGATGTTGACAATTAAATAGGTTGATGTCACGAGCTCATGCGTACAATTGTAATTATTTTTACGGAGTTGGCTTTTATCGCATGTAAATGAGCATATGGCTATAAGACTTATTTAGGCATGCATGCCCTGGTTTGATGGTTCACTAGTATAAAGTCTATACGTAGACCTAGGTGACAGGAGGGCATGTTGTATTCTTGGAAACTCGTTTAATAAACTTTGAGGGGGATGAGTGTTTATCCCAAGTCAAGTTTAAGGGGGGGAATGTTGGGTTAATATTGACTCGGTCTTAAAGTGGTTAAGATAATCTTGATTCAGTCATTTATGGATTTATCATTGGTGGTTTCTAGGCCCATCGTATTGGGTAACCCTTGATATTTACCCATGGTATTTAATGTGAGTCTTTGCATGGCTATCTAGAGGCCATGCATGTCTTTGCATTGTAATCTAATTCCAGTAAAGGATTTAGGGTTGTAATTGATAAATCCTATTTAATGGCTTGAGATATTTAATTGCAAGAAGCCTCAAGTGGCCGATGTTTGGCTTGGCTTGGCCGATTTGGCGATGGTTATTAATATATATCTATCGAGGTGCTAGTTCTTCCGGTTAAGGGTTTATATGATAAATATTGGCTCTATGTACTTGTGCCGGTTTGGCCATGGTTATTAATAGATATCTATCGAGGTGCTAGTTCTTTCGGTTAAAGGTTTATATGATAAATATTGGCTCTTTGTGCTTGTGTTTTGTGTTGTCTTTGATATTCCTCTCTTAGTTTTAACATCTTCTTCAAGTCACAATGAATTGAAATTGAATGGGCCAAGTGATATATTAGTTTTCCCATCCATTTTCAAAATAATTGGATAGTGATTAGAGAAACTAACATGGACCACCTAAGATCTAATCCGATCCACCTTATTCACAATAATCTTTGAGACTAAGAATATGTCTAGCCTCTTGGTTACCCCTTAAATTCCTCTTGTTATTCCTCCATGCGGGGGCTAGTTTTGGTTGTTCAAAATCTATAAGACCTAAGTCTTCTATATTATGATTGAAATATGCATTTTCTCTATAAAGTCTTGCATTATATCCCCATATATTAGCTTGAGAGGTTGTAAAAATAAATCACCAATGATGATGACCTTCCCTTGTTTTATGCACTGGGATAAAACAAAGAGTCCCAGAAAAATACATCTATCCTCATAAGTACCACAACAATCAATAACATGGAGAGTCTAGTGCGAATCCTTGAAAATGAACATGGTCTAGATTCTTGAATCAATGATAACATAATAAATTAGAGTGATAGATTTTATCCACCCCATCAAAATACATCTAGATTTATGTACAACATCTAGTGACACAAAATCCCAATCTTTCAATAGTTTGCTTGAATCTTTGACTAATTTGAGACCTTCTCTCATTGTTTCTTATATCTATCAGAAGATTTGGCCTATGAAATTCAACCAGTCTAACTAACAAAATGCTTTTTGAGGAACTTCCTAGAGCTTGAATATTTAGAGTGCAAAATCATTTTTGGACCCTAGGGGGTATTTTCTTGCTCTAAGGACCCCCTCGAGATATATATATATATATATATATTTTTCTGTTGTTTAATTTCTTTTAATGCATTGTCTCGTGCATGTCTTAGAAATGACTTTCTTCCTACAAAGCCCATACCTTAGTCAAGGACCAAATCCTAGCCTAAACCCCACAAAGTATTTGTGTCTGCATTGTTTGGAGCTCCTTTTCTAGGGCTAGGGTAATATATTCTCAAAGACACTGAGTCCATCTCTTCATCGTCATCACTCATTTGTATTGATTGAATAATATCCTTGACTCAAAAAGGAGCTACCAGAAAGGGATTTATATATTTTGTTTTCCTCTTCCCAATACAGGTCAAGGTTTGACTACCATAGGATATGGTCCAAGACCTTGGGGTCAGGGTTTGTATCCCTCCTTTGATGCCCCCCCACTCAAATTGCATTGGAAAATCAGATTGTGACCCAAACTCAATAGTGGAAGCAAATGAAGAAAAAATATCCTTTTCCATTAATGGATATTTTGGACACTTACCCATTGAAAACATCGATCCAATCTCTTGATGCTACTCATTGTCTTCCTCAATCACTCTTCCATTCTTCTGAGAATAAGGGATACCATCCACCATCCTATCTTCCTTGAATTTGTCTGAGTCTAAAGAAACCAAATAGGCTCATGATTCAGGAAAGGAGGATGGCAATATAGTATCAACACTATTTTCCATACTACATCCTCCACTTGAATTTTTGTAAGTTAAACCACCTTCATGACAAATCTCCTTTTTCTCACCATACCTTTCTTGTAAAAGGTTGTGGACAATCTTCAACCATGTGGCCATACAAGTGACATTGGAGACAATGAAATGGTATTATGCAACGATCCAAAGTCTTAGAATAACTCTTGTTCCCCACCTCAATCTCCATTGATTTAGCTAGGCCCTCGACCATGTCTACCTCAACTAAAACTCGAGCGAGCATCCAGGATATATTTTTTAGAAGGGCAAGGTCCACCTCCAATACCCATCCAAGAGTAAGACCTAAGGCCTTAATGGCCTTCTCTGACCAGAAATCTATAGGCATACTTGACAATTTGATCCCAATTGGGGCTTTTTTGGAAGTTGTTGATCCAAGGTCAAAACAAACAGACCAAGGACTTAAGGAAAAAGTACACCATATCCCAAACCAATGGCACTTTAATATATTTGATGCACTCTCTTTGCTTTTGAAAATAAACCCTATCTAGCCCCTCACAAGTATGCAAAAAATAGGTTCATAAGATAGGATGGGTACCTATTCTTTCCATATCCAATCATTTAAACTCCCATTGTTGAACCTTCTACTCTAAAAACTCCCAATGAAGAATTTCCCCATGTATTATGTGACTTGCTCAACTCTTATATCGTCACCCATAGTCATCTTCATTAAGGTTCTCCCCTTCTTTACAAGCTTCTTTTTCCTTTTTGTTTTGTTGGCCTCATAACACTATAAAGGCCCTATTTCCTTCAAGACCCTTGTAAGAGCTTCAAAATCTAAACTGTTACCCACAAATCTAGAGTCCTAAAATATACCATGGATGTCCTTCTTTCCTTTAGATCTTAAGATAAGGGTGGAATCCTTCTTCCTTCTAGAATTTTCATCTATCTCCTCCAAGGTTGAAGGTAAAGGACTCAGATACCCATCCTTTAAAGATCTCAATGCTCTCTAAATTGGATCTTTCAAAAACTTGTTGAAATAATGTAACTGCAAAGTGTATTCTAATTATTATTGTTGTATTATTCATTAGATCAATCCCCTATTGCGGATTGATCATGTCGGTTATTGTAAAAGACCAAATCCCCTTTTGCGAATTGGTCAAAACATAATTGTAATAGGCAGAATAAGAAGTCAGCCCCATAATATATTAAAGAGGCCCTAGAATATATTAAAGGTGGTTTTAACCACCCAGATTGAGAATTTGGCCCTGCCAGTGAAAAGACACCTCCACACGTGCCATAGTTGTATAAATAAGGAGGCCGACGCCTCATTTAGACACACACTCACTTGTTCATTGAGGAGCAAGTTTCAGAGCTGCAGTTGGAGAAGAGAGAGAGAGAGAGAGAGTGGCACATTCTTGGGAGAGGAATTTATGTATTTGTTTGAGTTATCTCTTTGCATTGTATTGGCTATCTATAATAGGGAAGTTTTGTTGGGTTTTCTCCCCCATGAGGGTTTCCCAAGATAAATGATGTGTCTCTTGTGATTGTGTATTTCTCAGTGATCCTATCTTATGCTATTGTTATCTAGTGAAATGCAAAGAAATCTAATAATAGCTTAAACCTTAACATGGTATCAGAGCTAAGTTGAAGAAAGCATCTTTCACAAGAGAAAGTGAAAAATGTCACTGTTGTCGTACATGCAAATTAGGGATTTTTATTGAAGAAGTATTTCAGCCCCAAAACCATCTAGAAAAGTGCACCCTTCCTCAAGGATCACTTTGGCATCCTCAGCGCAACTTTTTAGTGGCTAGATCTCCCGGAAAGTGAAACCTTAGTTTTCACAAAGTACTAGAAAACCAAAGTACCAGAAACACCAGTCCAGAAATCCGTTGGTCAAATTTGAGGGGGTAAAAGTTGGATTTTCATAAATCTGACTGCACCAAATTACTTGCCTCAGCTCAACGCATCTATCCCTTGGACCAGAATTTCAAAATTTGAAGTCTGAAAAATTAGGGTTTCCTCATAAAACCCTAAGTTGCAGTCTCAGAACCAGTTGCAGTATCAATTGCAGTTGCAGTATTAGTTGCAGTTGTAGTCTCAGAACCAGTTGTAGTATCAATTGCAGTTGCAGTTGCAGTCACCCTTGAAGTTCTTAAGAGTTGGTGATCATTACTGCTGCTACCAGATCGTGCCTCTACCTGCAAATGTCGTCAGAGGCATGTACTCACACATGTTTAAACGGTTAAGCTTTAAAGGGTATTTGCAGGAGAAGGGATCTCTTGCCATAGATCCAGAAGGATCTCAAGATCTAACACATTCAGAGGAATGATGCAACCCATGTGCGATTATTCTGATATGCATCTATTTGTTATGACATTATTTTGATTAGTGTTGCATGTTGTAGCTATGACCATCATTCTAACCTTTGGTCAAAATCTGAGTCAAGGTATTAGATGGATTAAAAGTTGAGATCATAGAGTTTATCCTCTAACCCAACCTTCTGTCAAGATAACATATTGTCTTAGTACAGAAGATGGGTTGAAGAAAGCACTCGTCATCTTGAGTGACAGAGACTTGGAAGAAAACCAAGCACACTCATGCTTGAGGACAAGGCTCCAGGTTTGATTAATCAAGTTGATAAGATTCAAAGGTACACATGACAAATTGATGACTACCCCTTTACAAGTAACCACTATAGTTGAGATAGCAGTCTTTGTAGAGTATTATACTTGGTAGCATGTGAGCATGTAGAGGTAAATACTTAATGCAATCATTTGTCTGATACAACTAACACCTCCTCTAGGAGAAACCTCGTGTGTTAGTTCCAGGTTGCCATGGAGGAATGTTCGATCACAACACTATAATAGTGTTGACCTCATTTCGTAGTGTATCTCTTGTTTTTTATCGTTGCTTCAGACAAGCCAGGAATGATAGCTCTAAAGGAGCTAATGTGATGATTATTCGTGCTATTACTATATCTATTATTATCAAAAGGATATTATTCTAGCCTGTTGTTTTGTTGACCTTGTTTCAGGTCAGAGGTAATAACGCTGAGAAAGCTATAGTGAAGGTTGCAGAAGGCAGTGTATTATATGAGACATGAAGCAGACTATGCACATGACCATATGCACTCATGCACCAAAGAAGATGAAGAAGAAGCTATCTCTTGAGATTCAGAGTATCTCATATGAAGATTGATTGAAAGGAGCAGAAGGCTCCAAAGATGACTGAACATTAGAATGGGAAGCAGACCTCGTTTGAAGCCTGACTCAATCTTTCATATTTAGACTTGGTATGCAACACCAAGTATACCCTGTAAGAGATCAGCAGGGATGTGACCTTTGATGAAGATGCAACGCTCAAGAAATGAAGAATATGCTAGCTTGAAGAAGTATATGAAGAGGAACTTGTAGCTCCGAGAACTACAAAATCAGTGAGGGAGGTTCCCAGAGTTGCAGAACTAGTAAGGGAAGTCGTAACTTCCCTTGATGAGGAAATTCTAGAAGATCATGACATAGTAGAATTTCAAGAACCTCCTCAGATGACGATCTCCCATAAGAGAAAGCCTGCTTGGGCTAGGGAGCTTATTCAAGATGGAGAGAAGTATGGTGTTCCCGAAGGAACCCCGAGACAGGTGAAGAGACCTAAGCCATTCTCCAACTATATGGCTTTGATGTGTGATATGCTTTGAAGAAGCCATTGAAAAGAAAGAATGGGCAGATGCCATGACATAAGAATACCAATCCATAATAAAAAACGATGTATGGGAAATAGTTCCCAGACCGAAGAGCAAGGATGCGGTATCTTCCAAATGGCTCTTCAAAATAAAACATGCTACTGATGGAAGTATTAAGAAGCATAAAGCAAGATTTGTCACTCGTGGCTTTTCTCAAAAGGAAGACATTGACTATGAAGAGACATTCGCACTTGTAACCAGATACACTTCAATCATAACCATCATAGCCCTTGCAGCTAAGATGAAATGGAAGTTACACTAGATGGATGTAAAGACAACTTTCTTAAATGGTGTCATCGAAGAAGAAGTGTATGTAGAGCAACCTCAAGGATTTGAAGTTGAAGATAGGAAGTCTCATGTCTGCAGGTTGAAGAAGGCTCTGTACGGATTGAAGCAAGCTCCTAGAGCTTGGTATGGCAGGATAGACAATTTTCTGACGAACTTAGGCTTTACCAAGAGTAAAGCAGATTCTAATCTCTACTTCAAGGTTATGAATGATGAGTCGGTAATATTGTTGTTGTATGTGGATGACTTATTCTTAACTGCAGAAGAAAAGATCATCACCGAATGTAAGAAGAAGCTCGCTTTAGAATTTGAGCTAATGCATTATTTCTTAGGTCTTGAGGTATGACAGAGTCCAGAGAGGATCTTCCTTAACCAAGGGAAGTATGCAGTCGAAATCCTGAAGAGATTCGACATGTTAAAGTGCAAGTCCATGAATACACCCATGGAAACGAAGCTGAAGCTATTGATCGACACTTCGTTAGAATTGATTGATGCCACGTTGTATAGACAGATCATTAGATCGCTGATGTACCTGACGAACACCAGACATGATATCTGTTTTGCCGTGAACACCTTGAGTCAGTTTCTGGTAGAAGCCAGACATGTTCACCTAGTTGCTACAAAACATGTGATGAGATACCATAAAGGTACATTAGATTGTGGTCTCAGTTATGATGGAGATCATGATTTCACATTGAGTGGATACACTGATTCAGATTGGGCTGGAAGTGTCTCTGACAGGAAGAGCACTTCAGGATGTTGTTTCAGTTTGGGATCAACCATGATCTCATGGTAGAGTAGGAAGCAATCCAACATTGCTCTTAGTACAGCGGATGCAGAATACATTGCTGCGTGTTCTGCCAGCTGCAAAGCTATATGGCTTCGAAAGTTGTTGACTGGTCCATTTGACCTAGAGATGGAAGCAACCACGATCCTATGTGACAACTAGAGTTGCATAAAGATGACAAAGAATCTTGTATTTCATGACAAGTCGAAGCACATAGAGATCTGATATTTGTACATCCGTGACATGGTGCAGAGAGGAGCCATAAAGCTCCAATATGTTAGCACGGATGAATAGGTTGTCGATGTGTTGACCAAGCCTCTATCTCGTGTAAAGTTTGAGCACTTTTGAAATAAGCGTGGTATAGTCCAAAATGACCTCCCTCGAAAGGGGGAGTAGTGTTGTGTTGAGATATATCTAGTACTGTGCTTCCAGCTTAATCGTTGTGACGTAAATCCAATCTAGTTGTTGTGTTGAGATATGCCTAGTACTGTGCTTCTAGCTTAATCGATGTGACGTAAAGTCAGTCTAGTTGTTGTGTTGAGATATGCCTAATACTGTGCTTCTAGCTTAATCGTTGTGACGTAAAGCCAGTCTAGTTGTTGTGTTGAGATATGTCTAGTACTGTGCTTCCAACTTAATCATTGTGACGTAAATCCAGTCTAGCTGTTGTGTTGAGATATGCCTAGTACTGTGCTTCCAACTTAATCGTTGTGACGTAAAGTCAGTCTAGTTGTTGTATTGAGATATGCCTAGTACTGTGCTTCCAGCTTAATTGTTGTGACGTAAAGCCAGTCTAGTACCATGCTTCCAGCTTAATTGCTGTGACGAAAAGCAAGCTGAGTACTGTGCTTCCAACTTAATGGCTGTGACGTAAAGCCAGTCTAGTATTGTGATTCCAGCTTAATTGTTGTGTTGTGATTACAACTTAATTGATGTGGTGATTTCCAACTTAATTGTTGTGTGGTGTGCAAGCTTAATTGTTGTGATGATGTGCCATCTTAATTGTTGTGATGATGTGCCAACTTAATTGCTGTGATGATGTGCCAACTTAATTGTTGTGATGATGTGCCAGCTTAATTGTTGTGATGTGTTGCCAGCCTTGTGCTGTGATGACGTGTTTCCATCCTTTGTGCTATGATATTGTTGCTTTTGATGTTGTATCAACCTTGTGCTATTATTGATGATGAGGATGTATTAGTGTTATACTAATCCATGTTGATGCAGTTGATGATGATGATGCTACTTCAGCCTCTTGCTGAAGATGATGATGATGATGCCACTTCAGCTCCCGAGTTCTTGCTGAAGATGATGATGATGCCGCCACTTCAGCTTATGAGTCCTTGCTGAAGATGATGATGATGATATTACTTCATCTTTAATGTTGAAGATGATGATGATGTTACCTTAGCCTCATACCAATGAGGATGATGATGCTACTCCAGCTCCATGCTGTGTTGATGATGCTCCAGTCTCCGTGCCGTGTTGATGATGAGAAAAACTTCCGATGATTTATAGATATGCCAGTCAGTGTTTCGAGATGATATTGATGATGATGTCCTCTCACCCACCTGATGTTGTTGATGATGTTGTCCTCTCTCTCGCCTGATGTTGTTATAGAATACCCTTCTTGTTAAGGGGGAGTGTTGAAATAATGTAACTGCAAAGTGTATTCTAATTATTATTGTTGTATTATCCATTAGATTAATCCCCTATTGCAGATTGATCATGTCGGCTATTGTAAAAGGCCAAATCCCCTTTTGCAAATTGGTCAAAACATAATTGTAATAGGCAGAATAAGAAGTTGGCCCCATAATATATTAAAGAGGCCCCATAATATATTAAAGGTGGTTTTAACCACCCAGATTGAGAAGTTGGCCTTGCCAGTGAAAAGACACCTTCACACATGTCGGAGTTGTATAAATAAGGAGGCTAGCGCCTCATTTAGACACACACTCACTTGTTCATTGAGGAGCAAGTTTCGGAGTTGCAATTGGGGGGAGAG